>CM063503.1:42625140-42815503 GCA_032207245.1 Pardosa pseudoannulata
TAAAAACCTTCTTGATAATTTTTTTATAAGGCAGTGCCCTCCGAAAAATAACTGTCAAGAATGGTTTTTCTTTTTTAGAGAAACCACTTTTGATAGTTTTTTTTCAGCCTGCACTCTGTGACAAAAACAAAGATCAAGAAGGATTTCTTTATTTAAAAAAATCCTAATTTTTTTCAGATAGTATAAAATATCTATTTTTAACATAACAACAGAATAACATCCTATTTTGACAAAAAAATATTTTTTTCTGACTTTGATATTTTAATCGCATAATTAGAACTACGACTGTTATGCTAGTTTACGGTGATAATTTAAAAATGTAAAAATCCTTTAATACACAGTTTAACTTCATAACACAGTTTCTGTTATCTTCTTATACATTTCTGAACTATGGCCAGTCTCATAATATTTCGTTAAGACTGTTATGCTAGGTTTGCACAAAATTTCATAATATTCCATTAAGACTGTCATGATTGATTTTAACAAATTTCCATGACATTCCGTTAAGACTGGTTCACAAAGGAATAAACAACACAAAGTTTCACTAAATTCCGTTAAGACTGTTATGCTTGGATAAAATAAATACGTAAAACCTCACGAAATTTCATTAAGACAGTTATGCTTCATTCTCAAGGGAATAAACTACATAAAGCCTCACGAAATTCCGTTAAGACTCTTATACTTGGTTCACAAAAGTACATAAAATCTCACAAAGTTTCATTAAGATAATTATACTTGATTTTAATAAATTAAAGAAGCCTTACGAAATTTTGTTAAGACTGTTACGTTTGGTTAGTTACATGAAAATTCCTAAAGTTTCCTGAAATTTCGTTAAGACTGTTATGCTTGGTTAATTAGAATGAATTGTGCAAATCTCACGAAATTCCGTTAAGGCTCTTAGGCTTATGGTTTGGTGAAATAAATTCATAAAATCTCACAAAATTTCTTTAAGACAGTTATGCTTGATTCTCAAGGGAATAAACTACATAAAATCTCACAAAACTTCGTTAAGATTGTTATGCTTGGTTCACAAAAGAACATAAAGCATAACGATATTCCGTTAAGACTGTTATGCTTGGTTCAAAAAATAACCCACAGCCTCACGAATTTCCGTTAAAACTCTTATACTTGGTTCACAAAAGAACATAAAGTATCACAAAGTTTCGTTAAGACTATTATGTTTGGTTTTAATAAATTATAGAAGCCTCACGAAATTTTGTTAAGACTTATGCTTGGTTAGTTAGATGAAAATTCCTAAAGTTTCCTGAAATTTTATTAAGACTGTTATGCTTGGTTGGTTAGATTAAAATACATAAAGTCTCACAAAATTTCGTTAAGACTGTTATGTTTGGTTGATTAGATGAAAATATATAAAGCCTCACAAAATATCGTTAATACTGTTAGGGTTGTTTAATTGGAATAAAATGCATAAAGTCTGACGAGAAGTCGTTAAGACAGTTAGGCTTGGTTCTTGAGAGAATAAAATGTATTTTATTCTTTTGAGAATCAAACCTAACAGTCTTAACGACTTGTCGTGAGATTTTATGTATTTTATTTCAAATAACCAAGGATAACAGTCTTAACGACATTTCGTGAGGCTTTATGTATTTTCATTCATTGAACCAAGCATAACAGTTTCAGTGAAATTTTGTGAGACTTTATGTATTTTAATCTAACTAACCAAGCATAACAGTGTTAACAAAACTTCAGGAGACTTTAAGAAATTTCGTCTAACTAACCAAGTATAACAGTTTTAACAAAATTTCGTGAGGCTTCTATAATTTATTAAAACCAAACATAATAGTCTTAACGAAACTTTGTGATACTTTGTGTTCTTTTGTGAACCAAGCATAAGAGTTTTAACGGAAACTCGTGAGGCTGCTGGTTATTTTTTGAATCAAACGTAACAGTCTTAACGGAGTATTGAGATGCTTTATGTTATTTTGTGAATCAAACATAAAAAGTCTTAACGGAATTTCATGAGAATTTGTTCAAACCAATCATGACAGTCTTAATAGAATATCCTGAGACTTTGTACAAACCAAGTACAACAGTCTTAACCGAATATTGTGAAACTTCGTGCAATACAAGCATAAGAGTATTAAAGAAATATTATTACACTTTGCGCATTGCAAAGCTAGCTTATCTTTGATAAAATAGTTTAAAGGAGTCTTTCTAGGTTAGAAATCATTAACATGCCCAACACGGTAACTGAAATCCAGGATAATATCAAAGTGAGCTAAATTTACATGCATTACAATGCAAGCACTAGAATTCAGTCACAATCAACATCGTCAATTGCTTTTCTGATAGCATCTTCACGTACGTCCTTACGTACCAATGGAACGCAATCTAGAGCTCGCTGAAATTGAAAAAGCAGTCTTTTGCAAACTGTGTAGTTTGAGAACGTAAATTGTCCGCTCCAAAGGACTATTTATTTTCCTAGCAACCGAACTATATTCAAAGTATTTTTTTATCCTAAAATCAAAACTACATACTCAGAGAGTATATGTAAGAAATTTGGGCAAAGTTGTACTAGTGGGTTTCCCTGCAGAGAAGTATAAACACCTTTCGATTTATTTGGATCACTGTATTAGACAAGTTGTTCTTATTTTTGAACCGTTCTAAGTAACGCTTCTTTTTTAAGAATTGTTGATCCTTTTTCCCTTATGTGTAACACGTGTGAATGGATTGGATTTTTGGAAAGTTTAGTGTAAAGTATGTATCATTCTGATTGACTGTAGTGTTGGATATAAATCCCTACAATTAATCTGGTGAAACTTACTTTATGCCTTTTTGACTATATTTGTAATAAGGGATAGTTCCTTAATTAAAAGTTTTAATGAATGTTTAACTGATTATATGGAAAGTAGAAAAAGGTACTCATACTTAAGTACATGGCGGCAAGTCTCAAGTATGTAGTATGCTCTGTTGCCGCTGCGTCTCTGGATGGAATCTTTAGTAGTGGGAAGAAAGACAGTTTCTGATTTGGAAAATCTTTGGTATCTTATCGACACATTTTTTAATTGAGATTCTCTTTGTCATCTCTACCTTATAGTGTGAAGATACAAAATTGGGAGGCAAAGTTGAAGAAGTGTTTCCTTTTATTTTGGCAAGTCTTACTTGTATGGAAGCATGTAGAGTTTCGGTAAAAATGGCGCAGTTTTAACAGCCTCCTCAAGAACTTTGACATCCCTTTCTCCTTATGAGATGTCTGCTGCCTCCCTGCCTTTCTTTAATTCTTTGGTAATTAATTATCTGTTAAAAGGTTTCCAGCGCCAAATTACAAAGTTAATTCTCAAATACGTTGGTGAATTACCCGTGAGCCAAACTCTGCTCTAAGCTATGCCATCCAATATACTACGAGCCAAAGAGCAAACTGACGAAAAGAGAACATTCCAGTAAGCGGTGGGGTATTCTCGATAGCACTGGAAAGACAAACCTAAACGGGCTGGACAAAATGAATTGAAAATGAATATAGTGCACCTCTCTGGTGAATAATTAATATTTTTATGCGAAACACCACACATACCTATAAGTATAATCCTTCGTATATATTTATTTTTACTCTTCATCCCTTAATGTTTGCATTTTTCCCATAATGATGCATTTTTACAAAATTTAGTATGTTGTTTGTGGTAGACCGCAAACCCACATCCGTATGCTATTCAAATGTGTATGATTTGATTTGATTTGATTTGGAGTGCTACGGTCTACTTTTTGCAACATGAGGGCTAATGAGACCGGGACCTACAGCTTAAAGCCGATTCCGAACGGCTACGAACATACATGCCACAGTGGGATTCGAACCCACGAACTCCGGTACCGAAGGCCAGCACCCTAACCAGTCGGCCATCGTTCAAATGTGTAATGGCTACTAGTGGGTAACGAGAGAGGAGATACCTTTCCACCAGTGAACCAAAATTATCGACTTTACTGAATTTTTGAAGATTTACAGTCGACTTCAGATATTTATATAATTTGCGAGATTCAACAAAACCAGCAATCGAAAATTTAGCTTTTTTCTACATTGCAATAATCCATTTAAGTTTCATGATTATAAATCTTATTATATATATTCTCCTCAGGGGCACACCTTCTTTAGGTGTGTACGGGTTTCATGCACCCGAGGTACCTGAATGATCTTTTCTCTACGTTCTACCTGGTAGTCTCGACCATGACGCTACTCTCGTAGGTCAACAGCAACTTGGAAGCCACTTCATGATCCTGTTGTGGCCTGCTTGGTCTTCAGTATTTCTAGTAAAAGAATTACTTAAGATGGGTCGGGTAACTTACTTCTGTCAATTCTTTTGAAATATATGACTTCTGTTCCATTTGGTAATCTGTTAATGGAAGTATTCACACGACTATAAGAAGTTTGTAAACAATATTCTGTGTTCTCCAAATTCCACTGTTATCAATTTGGACATTTTAGTTTTCCTATATATCTAGTGGAAAAATCTAGTGAGCTTTAAATAAAGTAGTTTAGTATATATATATATATATATATATATATATATATATATATATATATATATATATATATATATATATATATATTAAATCATGTATTATTTTCTACTTTATTTGCTAATCTGTAGCTTAAGCTGCCTTTTTCACTATTTCCAATAATACTGCCACTTCTTTAAAAATACTTTTCGTGTTTCTATTTAATTATTTTTTTCTTAAATCAAGTTTGGCAATAGGATTCAAGTAAACTCTACAAAGGTTTTAGGTATGGCAAATTCATCGAAGTTAAAGGCTTTAGAAAGAAAGAGCTTTTTTTTTTTTTTTGTCTTTCATAGAGCCTGGTGACCAACTTCCAAGAATGTATTGTATAAATTTTCTAAGATTTTTCTATGGAATCTAAGCAAAAATTGTAGTTCTCTTCACCATCTCGATGAATGGTGTAAACATGGCGACAGAACAACTGTTCAGTATTTGTGTTGCTGGAGTGCCCAAATTTGATTTTATAGAGACTGTCTCCCATCCTTGGAACTTTCTTTTTGGTACAAAATAGAAATCAACTCCTCTTAGGGAAAGGACCCTGTAAGTGATTGTTATAATTGTACCGCTCTGGCGATACTTTATTTTGACGATCAAACGGCTTTTGCTAGGCTCAGTAGTAGTTCTCATCGTATTTTAATGGCAAGTGTCGGGCCTAAGTTTATCCTCTTTACTCATATTGCAACTGCACTCCAGCAACTTCTGCCCGCATCTTACTATCCATTTGTTGACAGAAGAGCCAGATGTGTTCCAGTGATGGTACCGTTATTTTATTATTTGAAAACATTTGGAACCATGAATTTGATCCAGATATTGCTGTCGAACGCGTGGGATTTGAAACAACAACACAAATCTGTTCTTTATGGAATTCTAAGGAAATTCACTTTGTGGAAATAGAATTTTGGTCGCAACAATTTCACCGGTTTTCTATTTTTTCGGATCTCTAGAAGAACAATAATATTTCTTTTGATACGCAAGCTCAACATTTAGAGTTTTTCCTAATGTTTTTTTTTAACGTTTTGAGAATATTCTGTCCCTGGAAGTTCCTCAATGAGCTATGGACTTGAGCTTATTCAGACAACAATTTTTGAGCTTATTTAGACAACAGAGGTTCATATTCAGGAAAAATTATTCAAGCCTTCAACTAATAAAGGTTTGAAAAACAGTTTTCAAAATGGTGATCTTCTCAATTTGGCTGCATGGTAATATTATTTCCCACTACTTTGGACTGTGGACTACAAAGACTATTTAATTATATTCTCTTTCTCTTACTTCGACGTGTATGAATCATTCTTGCTTCAGATCTAGTTACAGAAATGAAATTTCGATTCTAACTCTTGTAAAAAGTGAAATTTTGCATTAATCACACTAAAAATATTGAATTGAACGTCCAGAAATTGGTCCTGAATCATTAAGCACATCCACCTTACTAATATTGGTACTTTAATGTTTCATACTACTTTTATAATGAAAAAAGAATTTTGCTTTTTTTAATTATCTAACTAAAAATAAAGAAGAACTATTAAACAGATTTTTAACACCCTAAAAATGTTTTTTTTATATAAGTCACATTAATTTTTACCAATAGACTGTAGTTACCTCCCACGGTAAATGTTTCAAGCTGAATTACACTCATCTGATGTGTAAGTATTGAAGAAAATTCCTTCAGCATTTTGCCCTATGTAACTGAATACTCCTTCTTCCTCATACCCTAAGTTACGTGGTTTTCAAAAACGGACATTTGAAAAATTTCTTCCTCTTTGAGAGCTTTAGCAGAAGTTTTAAAAATGTTGATATCAACTTCTCTAAACCATTTTCCAATAATAGTTCATTGTAGAGATATATTAATGTAAATATGCATTTATTAATGCAATCATATTTACGGAATTTAATGCAATTTTTAAAACTGTATCCATGTTTCCTTTTTTTTAGACGATATTAATTTTAAGTATTCTATTACTTTTCTAATGCAAATTATTACTAATTGTGTTGGTAAATATAAAACTATTCATACAAAATTCACTTGCTTTATATACATACACACATATATATGTATATGTATATGTATATATATCTATATATAAACATACATGTATGTATATATAAAGTTATATATATTATCAGCTATGTATATTATAACGGAAGTTAATACTAAAAAAGGTCAAAGAATATGCAGATGATTAGAGAAATGTAACAATAAAATTTATAATACTTGTTTTAATATAATAGTTCATTTTAATAATATGATAATATTATGACAATTTGCCTACTATTTAATATGAAGCATGCATGTTTCAGCAACATTTAATGAATGCGATTTTAAAAGCTGTAACTGTGACATTTTTTCTGCTATTTAAAACAGCGTCCTTTATATTAATTTACTTATATCTTATATACGTAATAAACACCATCTTAAATTTTTTCTTTATGAATAATATGTATTAGAAAATATATTTTAGTTTGCATTATCAATGTTTCTACTCTCAATATAAGTTCAGAAAATAGATACTCTCATAACTATTTAAGAAAATGAATTGGTATAGAGGGGTTTGTGTATAGTAAGCAGGAGCAAGATTGGGTGTGATGGTATACTGAATTATTCACCACAGCCAATCTTGCTTCGCTTACTTTATGCATTTTCTACAATTTTTATATCCTTTAAATTCTACGTAATTGAGTGATGTCAGCATCAAAGTAGAACATATTTTTTGTAATTTTATCGCTATATTACATCATAAAAAATTCCACCCTTCTAGAATTTTCAATTTATTTCCAAAAAATTAAATTTCCATATCTAGCTACTTTAGCGTTGCATTTATAAAAATTTTTAAGTTCCTGTCCGTTATATTAATTTACTTACATCGTATATATAATAGTAATAAACATGTTAAATTTCATTATTTGACTTATATATTTTACAAATTATACATTTGTTTGTAATCTGAACGTTTTTTATATACTTATTGAATAGACTGGTATTAGCTTTGTATAGATGTGTTGTAAGAAGCAGCAAGATTGGATATGGTGTTGTAAGGAATAATTCAAAACAGCCAAACTTGCTGCGCTTACTTTATACATTTTCTACAATTATTTATACCAGTTACTTTCTACGTATTAAGTCATGAGTCACTGTACAAGAATTTCATAAATTTAGAAGGAAAATTTAGTAGTCTTTATGTTTTGAACGTCGTATCCAGCATACTAAAGTTGTATACAAAACTAGTTTTGTATTTATAAATATTTTTTATATAGTGTCCATCATATTAATTTACATAGGTAGTATATATTTAAAAATAACCATGATAACTTTCATCTATATGAGTTATATATATATTAAAAATTCGTTTTACTTCGTAATATATTACAAACACTATACATTCAGATTTACGTTTTTACTATTACTATAAATTCAGAAAATTGACTAGTATTATCAAGATGTTGGTGTATATAAATAAGCTGTGATTGACTGTGATGTTGTAAGGTATTATCCATCCACAAGGTAATCCACAAGTAAGGTATTATCCATCCATATATATAAGGAAATATTCACCACAGCTAATCTTGCTGCGCTTACTTTATGCATTTTCTACAATTTTTTATAGCAGTTACTTTCTACGTATTAAGTCATGTATGTCATTGTGAAAGAATTTCATACATTTAGAAGGAAAATTTATTAATTTTTATATTTTGAACGTCGTATCCAGAATACTAAATTTGTATGCAAAACTAGTTTTGTATTTATAAATATTAAGACAGTGTCCATGATATTAATTTACGTACATCGTATATGTTTAACAAACACTATGATAATTTTCATCTATATGAATTATATATATTACAACTATCTCTATTAATTAAGATTTATGTTTTTATTATGACTATAAATTCCGAAAATTTTTGGTATCATCAAAATGTTGGTGTATAGTAAGACGCAGGATGATTGGCTATGATGTTGTAAGGAATTATTCATCCCAGTCATTCCTCCTGATCTTACATTATGCATTTCGTACAACTTTATATATCCTTTAATTTCTTCGCAATTAATTGATGTGAGTAATAAATAACAACATATTTTTTATAATTATATCGATAATATTTATAATAAAAATTTGAATCATTAAAAAAGAAATATATCAATTTTTTATTTTTTCATTTTTATCTCTTGAATACGAAGTTTATATATATAGCTTATTTTCTCTTTTATTGAAAATGCTTAAGATCATCTCCGTTATATTATTTAAATAAATCTGATATATATATTAATTACTATGCTAAATATCATATATGTGTATTAAATATAGTACAAAATATATTTTGGTTCAGAGGCAGAACGTTTTTATTCTTACTTATTTTCGTAATATTGACTAAAAGTATCAGGATGCTTGTGTATAGTAAGCAGCAGCAAGATTGGATGTGATGTTTGTAAACAGCCAATCTTGCTGAACTTACTTTATACGTTTTCTACAATAATTTATATCCTTTACTCTCTACGTAATTAGCGAATGTGTATCTCAAACAATAACATATTTTTATAAATATATCGCTTTATAACATCATAAAAAATTTCATAATTTGAAAAGCGAAATATATTATTTTTTATTTACGAAATTTTTTCTAAAGTACTAAATTTGTATACATAGCAATGTATATTTTGTATTATGTTTATTAATATGTTTAAGATAGTGTCTATTATATTAATTTACTTACATGGTATATATGTATTAATCACCATCTTAAATTTTATCTTTATTAAGTACATATTTTAGAAAAGGTATTTTAGTGTGTATTATCAACGTTTCTACTATTAATATAAATTTAGAAAATGGATTACTATCATAATTAATTCAGAAAATTGGACTGGTATTATCAAGATGTTTGTGTATAGTAAGCAGGAGCAAGATTGGGTGTGATGTTTATAATGAATTATTCACCACATTCAGTCTTGTTTCGCTTTCTTTATGCATTTACTACAATTTTTTATGTCCGTTAAATTCTACGTAATTGACTGATGACAGTATCAAAGTAAAACATATTTTTTGTAATTTTATTGCTATATTACATCATAAAATTTTCATCCTTCTAGAAGGAAAAGATATTAATTTAAATTTTACGAGTAATGTTTCGAAAAAATTAAATTTTCATACATAGCTAATTTAGCATTCTATTTATTAATATGTTTAAGATAGTGTCCGTTATATTAATTTAGTTACATCGTATATATGTAATAATAAACACGTGAAATGTCATCTATATGACTTATAAATTTTACAAATTGTACATTTGTTTGTAATCTGAACGTTTTAAATATCCTCATACATTGAATAGACTGGTATTATCAATAAATAGGTACATAGTAAGGACTAGCAAGATTGGATGTGATGTTGTAAAGAATAATTCACCACAGCGAATCTTGCTGCCCTTACTTTATTCATTTTCTACAATTTTTTATAGCAGTTACTTTATAAGTGTTAAGTCATGTGAGTCATTGTAAAAGAATTTCATAAATTTAGAAGGAAAATTTAGTAGTCTATGTTTTGAACGTCGTATCCAGAATAATAAATTTGTATACAAAACTAGTTTTGTATTTATAAATATATTTAATACAGTGTCCATCATATTAATTTACGTAAATAGTATATATTTAATAATAAATGTGATAATTTTCATCTATATGAATTATATATATTACAAAAAGGTGTAAGATAGTAATATTTTACTATCACTACAAATTAAGATTTACGTTTTTATTATGACTATAAATTCCGAAAATATCACTGGTATTATCAAGATGTTGGTGTATGGTAAGACACAGGATGATTGGCTATGGTGTTGTAAAGAATTATTCATCCCAGTCATTCCTCCTGCTCTTACATTATGCATTTCCTATAAGTTTATATATCCATTAATTTCTTCATAATTAATTCATGTGACTATCAAATAACAACATATTTTTTATAATTATATCGATAATATTTATAAGAAAAAATTGAAGCATTAAAAAAGAAATATATCAATTTTTTATTTTTTCATTATTTTTTTGTAGAATACGAAGTTTATATATATAGCTTATTTTCTTTTTTATTTAAAATGTTTAAGATCATGTCCGTTATATTAATTTAAATAAATCTGATAATATATATATATATATATATATATATATATATATATATATATATATTATTTAATATGTTAAATATCATATATATGTATTAAATATATTACAAAATATATTTTAGTTTAGAGGCAGAACATTTTATTGTTACTTTATATTCATAATATTGACTGAAATTATCAGGATATTAGTATATAGTAAGCAGCAGCAAGATTGGATGCGATGTTGTAAGGAAATATACACCACAGTGAATCTTGCTGCGCTTACTTTATACATTTTCTACAATACCTTATATCCTTTATTTTCTACGTAATTAACAAATGTGTATCTCAAAGAATAAAATATTTTTATAAATATATCGCTTTATAACATTATAAAAATTTCATAATTTGAAAAGCGAAATATATTATTTTTTATTTATCGAATATTTTTCTAAAGTACTACATTTGTATACATAGAAATGTATATTTTGTATTGTGTTTATTAATATGTTTAAGATAGTGTCCGTTATATTAATTTAGTTACATGGTATATATGTATTAATCACCATCTTAAATTTTATCTTTATTAAGTACATATTTTAGAAAAGGTATTTTAGTGTGTATTATCAACGTTTCTACTATTAATATAAATTTAGAAAATGGATTACTATCATAATTAATTCAGAAAATGGACTGGTATTATCAAGATGTTTGTGTCTAGTAAGCAGGAGCAAGATTGGATGTGATGTTGTAATGAATTATTCACCACAGTCACTCTTGCTTCGCTTTCTTTATGCATTTTCTACAATTTTTATATCCGTTCAATTCACCGTAATTGACTGATGACAGTATCAAAGTAGAACATATTTTTTTTGTAATTTTATTGCTATATTACATAATAAAAAAGTTTCATCCTTCTAGAAGTAAAAAAAAAATTAATTTAAATTTTACGAGTATTGTTTCGAAAAAATTAAATTTTCATACATAGCTAATTTAGCATTCTATTTATAAATATTTTTAAGTTAATGTCCGTTATATTAATTTACTTACATCGTATATATAATAATAAATATGTTAAATGTCAATTATATGACTGATAAATTTTACAAATAGTACATTTGTAATCTGATCGTTTTTAATATCCTCATACGTTGAATACACTGGCATGATCAATAAATAGGTATATAGTAAGGAGTAGCAAGATTGGATGTGATGTTGTAAGAAATAATTCACCACAACCAATCTTTCTACCCTTACTTTATACATTTTCTACAATTTTTTATAGCAGTTACTTTCTACGTACTAAGTGATGTATGTCATTGTAAAAGAATTTCATAAATTTAGAAGGAAAATTTATTAGTCTTTATGATTTGAACGTCGTATACAGAATAATAAAATTGTATACAAAACTAGTTTTGTATTTATAAATATATTTAATACAGTGTCCATCATATTAGTTTACGTAAATAGTATATATTTAATAATAAATGTGATAATTTTCATCTATATGAATTATATATATTACAAAAAGGTGTAAGTTAGTAATATTTTACTATCACTACAAATTAAGATTTATGTTTTTATTATGACTATAAATTCTGAAAATTCAATGGTATTATCAAAATGTTGGTGTATGGTAAGACACAGTATGATTGGCTATGGTGTTGTAAAGAATTATTCATCCCAGTCATTTTTCCTGCTCTTACATTATGCATTTCCTATAACTTTATATATCCATTAATTTCTTCGTAATTAACGTATGTGAGTATCAAATAACAACAAGCTTTTTATAATTATATCGATAATTTTTATCACAAAAATTTGAATCATTAAAAAAGAAATATATTACCATTATATTTTTCATTATTTTTTCTAGAATACCAAATTTAAAAATCTATAGATTATTTTCTCTTTATTTGAAATGGTTAAGATACTGTCCGTTATATTAATTTAAATAAATCAGTTATATATATATATATATATATATATATATATATATATATATATATATATATATATATATTATTTAATATGTTAAATATCATATATATGTATTAAATATATTACAAAATATATTTTAGTTTAGAGGCAGAACATTTTATTATTACTTTATATTCATAATATTGACTAAAATTATCAGGATGTTTGTGTATAGTAAGCAGCAGCAAGATTGGATGTGATGTTGTAAGGATATATTCACCACAGCCAATCTTGCTGCGCTTACTTTATACATTTTCTACAATACCTTATATCCTTTATTTTCTACGTAATTAACAAATGTGTATCTCAAAGAATAAAATATTTTTATAAATATATCGCTTTATAACATTATAAAAATTTCATAATTTGAAAAGCGAAATATATTATTTTTTATTTATCGAATATTTTTCTAAAGTACTAAATTTGTATACATAGCATTGTATATTTTGTTTTATGTTTATTAATAAGTTTAAGATAGTGTCCGTTATATTAATTTACTTACATGGTATATGTGTAATAATCACGAACTTATATTTTATCTTTATGACGTATATATTTTAGAAAAGATATTTTAGTTTGTATTATCAACGTTTCTACTATCAATATAAATTCAGAAAATGGATACTGTCATAATTAATTCAGAAAATGGATTGGTATTATCAAGATGTTTGTGTATAGTAAGCAGGAGCAAGATTGGGTGTGATGTTATAATGAATTACTCACCACATTCAGTCTTGTTTCGCTTTCTTTATGCATTTACTACAATTTTTTATGTTCGGTAAATTCTATTTAATTGATAGATGACAGTGTCAAAGTAGAACATATTGTTTGAAATTTTATTGCCCTATTATATCATAAAAAATTTCATCCTTCTAGCAGGAAGAGATTTTAATTTAAATTTTACGAATATTGTTTCGAAAAAATTAAATTTTTATACATAGCTAATTTAGCATTGTATTTATAAAAAATTTTAAGTTACTGTTCATTATATTAATTTACTTACATCGTATATATAATAATAATAAACATGTTAAATATCATCTATATGACTTTCAAATGTTACAAATTTTACATATGTTATAATCTGAACGTTTTGAATATTCTTACACATTGAATAGACTGGTCTTATCAATTAATATGTATATAGTAAGGAGTAGCAAGATTGGATGTGATGTTGTAAGGAATAATTCACCAAAGCCAATCTTGCTGCGCTAACTTTATACATTTTCTACAATTTTTATACCAGTTACTTTCTACGTATTAAGCCATGCATGTCATTTTAAAATTTAGAATTAAAATTTATTAATTTTTATGCTTTGAATTTTCAATTTAGAATACTAAATTCGTATACAAAACTAGTTTTGTATTTATAAATATTTTGAAGACAGTGTCATCATATTAACTTTCGTAGATCGTATATATTTAATAATAAGCATGATAATTTTCATCTACATGAATTATATATATTACAAAATGCATTTTACTTCGTAATATTTTACTATAACTATAAATTCAGATTTACGATTTTAATGTTACTATAAATTCAATAAATTGAATGGTGTTATCCAGATGTTGGTGCGTAGTAAGATGCAGGAGGATTGGCTGTGATATTGTAAGGTATTATTCATCCCAGACATTCTTCCTGCTCTTACATTTTGCATTTTCTACAACTTTTTATATCCATGAATTTCTCCGTAACTAATTGATATCAGTATGAAATAACAACATATAATTTTATAATTATATCAATAATTGACATCATAAGAAATAGCATCATTAAAAGAGAAATATAATATTTTTTAACATTTCATTATTTTTTCCACAAAACTAAATTTAAATATATAGCTTATTTTGTATTGTATTTAACATGTTTAAGATAGTGTCCGTTATATTACTTTAAATAAATTTGATATAAGTATTAATTGCTATGTTACATTTCATGTATATATATATATTATATATATTACAAAATATATTTTAGTTCAGAACATTTTTATTCTTACTTTATATTCAAAATATTGACTGAATTTATCAGGATGTTTGATTGAATTTATCAGGATTCACCACACCCAATCTTGCTGCGCTTACTTTATACATTTTCTACAATAATTTATATCCTTTACTTTCTACGTAATTAAAGAATGTGGGTCTCAAACAATAGCATATTTTTATAAAGATATTGCTTCATGACATCATAAAAAATTTCATAACTTGTAAAGCGAAATATATTATTTTATATTTATCAAAATTTTTCTAGGATGCTAAATTTGTATATATAGATAATTTTGTATTATAGACATAAATATTTTTAGCATAGTGACAGATATATTAATTAACTTAGTATATATGTAATAATAACAATGTAGTATTTTATCTATATGTATTTTATATATTATACAATATGTTTTACTTCATAATCTGATCGCTTTTACTATCCTTTAAAATTCAGAAGATTGACTTGTATTATCAAGGTGTTGCGTTTAGTAAGCAGTAGCAAGATTGGATATGATGTTGCAAGGAATTATTCACCACAGACAATCTTGCTGCGCTTAATTTATGCATTTTCTACAATAGTTTATGTTCGTTAAGTTCTACGTAATTGACTGATATGAATGTCAAGTAGAACATATTTTTTCTAATTATATCGCTTTAATACATCATTAAAGAACTTCATGATTTTAAAAGCGAAATACTTTATTTTTACTGATTGAATATTTTTGCAGGATTCTAAATTTGTATATATAGTCAAATTTGTTTTGTATTTATAAATATATTTAACCTAGTGTCCCTGTTATTAATTTACTTTGATCATATATATTTTATAATAACCAATTTAAATTTCATATATAAATATTCTATATATTATAAAATATATTTTAGTTTGTAATTTGAACGTTTCTACTATCCCTATTAATATAGAAAAGTGACTGGTATTATCACAATGATGGTGCATAGTAAGAAGTATTAAGTTTGCGTGTTATGTTTTAAGGAATTATTGAGCACAACCAATCTTGCTGTGCTTACTTTTTCCATTTTCTATAATTTTTTATATATCCGTCAATTTCTACTGAATTATCTGATGTGAGTAACATATTAGAACATATTTTTTATACTTATATCTGGTTTTCAGGTCATAACAAATTTCATAATTTTAGAAGTATAATATATTAGTTTTATTCTTTCAAGTATTTTTTTCCATTATATTGCATATTGATATATAGCCTATTTTGTATTTATAAATATTTTTAAGATTGTGTCAATATATGTATTTACTTAGATCATATATAAGTAAAAATAACCATTTTAAATTTTATCTGTATGTCTTATATATTTTACAAATTGTATTTAGTTTCTAGCCTGACTGTTTTTACTATAATTATAAATTTAGAAAATATACTGGTGCTATCAGGATGTTGGTGTATAGTGAAAAGAAACAAAATCGGGTGTGATGTTGTATGGAATTATTCACCATACCTGAATTTGTTTCTCTTTATGCATTTTCTACAATTTTCTTTATCGATTTTGTTCTACGTAATTAACTGATAAGAGACATAAAGCGTAACAGTATATTTATAAATATATCGTTTTTAAACATCATAAAATAATTTCATAATTTGAAAAGCGAAATATATTATTTTTTTTTCTCTAAATTTTTCTAGGATGCTAAATTTGTATATATAGATAATTTTGTATTATACACATAAATATTTTTAACATAGTGACAGATATATTAATTAACTTAGATCGTATATATGTAATAATAACAATGTAATATTTTATCTGTATGTATTTTATATATTATACAATATGTTTTACTTCATATTCTGATCGCTTTTACTATCATTTAAAATTCAGAAGATTGACTTGTATTATCAAGGTATTGCGTTTAGTAAGCAGTAGCAAGATTGGATGTGATGTTGCAAGGAATTATTCACCACAGACAATCTTGCTGCGCTTAATTTATGCATTTTCTACAATAGTTTATGTTCGTTAAGTTCTACGTAATTGACTGATGTGAATATCAAGTAGAACATATTTTTTTCTAATTATATCGTTTCATCATATCATAAAAGAATTTCAAAAATTTTAAAAGCGAAATATTTTATTTTTACTTATTCAATATTTTTGCAGGATTCTAAATTTGTATATATAGATAATTTTGTTTTGTATTTATAAAAAAATTTAACATAGTGTCCATTTTATTAATATACTTAGATCGTATATATTTTATAATAACCAATTTAAATTTCCTATATGAAGGATATTTATTATAAAATATATTTTAGCTTGTAATTTGAACGTTTTTACTATCCCTATTAATATAGAAAAGTAACTGGTATTAAAACAATGATGGTGCGTAGTAAGAAGTATTAAGTTTGCTTGTTATGTTTTATGCAATAATTGAGCTCAGCCAATCTTGCTGTGCTTAATTTTTAGATTTTCAATCATTTTTATGTATCCGGCAATTTCTACATAATTATTTGATGTGAGTAAGAAAGTAGAACATAATTTTTATACTTATATCGCGTTCGCAAAAAATAAAAAAATTCATTATTTTAGAAGGGAAATATATTAATTTTAATCTTTCGATTATTTTTTTCCATTATACTTCATTTCGATATGTAGCCTACTTTGCATTTATAAATATTTTTAAGATCGAGTGAGTTATACGTATTTACGTAGCTCGTATATATTTAAAAATAAACCATTTTAAATTTTATCTGTATGTCTTATATATTTTACAAATTGTATTTTAGTTCTTAGTCTGACTGTTATTACTATCATTATAAATTTAGAAAACTGACTGGTGTTATCAGGTTGTTGGTGTATAGTAAAAAAACAAAATCGGGTGTATATATCTAAAAATAAAAATGTTAAATTTAGCTATATGTAATATATATATATATATATATATATATATATATATATATATATATATATATATATATATATATATATATATATATATATATTACAAAGTATATTTTAGTTTGTAACCTGAAAGTTTTTACTATCATAATTAATTCAGAAAATTGACTGGTATTATCAAGATATTGGTATATAGTAAGCAGGAGGAAGACTAGATGTGATGTTGTAAGGAACTATTCACAACAGCCAATCTTGCTTCGCTTACTTTATGCATTTTCTACAATTTTTATAACAGTTACTTTCTACGTATTAAATCATGTATGTCATTGTAAATGAATTTCATCAATTTAGAAGGAAAATTTATTAGTCTTTATGCTTTGAAAGTCGTATCCAGAATACTAAATTTGTATACAAAATTAGTTTTGTATTTCCAAATATTAAGACAGTATCCTTCATACTATTTTCCGTAGATCATATATATTTAATAATACGTATGATAATTTTCATCTATATGAATTATATTTATTACAAAATGTGTAAGTTAGTAATATTTTACTATCACTATAAATTAAGATTTATGTTTGTAATATGACTATAAATTCAGAAAATTCACTGGTATTATCAACATGTTGATGTATAGTAAGACGCAGGATGATTGGCTATGGTGTTGTAAAGAATTATTCATCCCAGTCATTCCTCCTGCTCTTACATTCTGCATTTCCTACTACTTTTTATATCCATTAATTTCTTCGTAATTAATTGATGTGAGGATCATATAACAACATATTTTTATATTTATATGGATAATATTTATCATAAAAATTTGAATCATTAAATAAGAAATATATTAATTTTTAATTTTTTAATTTTTTTTTCTAGAATACGAAATTTATATATAACTTATTTTCTCTTTCATTTAAAATGCTTAAGATAGTGACCTTGATATTAATTTAAATAAATCTGATATACATATTAATTACTATGTTAAATATCATATATATGTATTATATATATTACAAAATATATTTTAGTTTATAAGCAGAACGGTTTTACTCTTATTTTAAATTCGTAATACTGACTGAAATTATCAGGATGTTTGTGTATAGTATGCAGCAGCAAGATTGGATGTGATGTTGTAAGGAACTATTCACAACAGCCAATCTTGCTTCGCTTACTTTATACATTTTCTACAATTATTTATATCATTTACTTTCTACGTAATTAACGAACGTAGGTCTGAAACAATAACATATTTCTTATGATTATAGGGCTTTATAACATCATAAAAGGATTTCATAATCTGAAAAGTGAAATATATTTTTTTTTATTTATCGAAATTTTTTTCTAAATAACTAAATTTGTACAAATATGTATAAATAAGTAAATTGTATAACTTTATGCATTTTCTTCAATTTTTTTATATCAGTCAATTTCTAAATTATTAACTGATGTGAGTAACAAAGTAGAACATATTTTTTGTACTTATATCCCGCTTTTAGATCGTAAAAATTTTTCTTAATTTTAGAAGGGAAATATATTAATTTTAATTTTTCGATTATTTTTTCCAGTATACTGAATTTTGTATATTATTCGGAATTATTCATCCCAGAAATTTTTCCTGCTCTTACTTTATGCATTTACTGCAATTTTTTATATCCATTAATTTCTTTGTAAGCGAATTATATTATTTTTGTTTTTCGAAACGTTTTTTCTAGTATACTAAATTGGTGAATATAGCTAATATTTTATTGCAGTTAAAAAATTCTTAACGTAAGATTTATTTACTTAGATTTTATATATGTAAGAATAACCATAAGTAATTTCATTTATATGAATTTTATATATTACAAATATATTTTAGATTCTAATTTAAAGGGGTTTTTTTCTCATTACAAATACTGAGAATCTACTGGAATAATTCAGGGATCTTTTGGAAAAATTCTACACAGGAAATTATATTTGTTTACTGATAGAAATAATTTTTTTATTATTATGTTACTCTTAATATTCGGTTGTACAACCTGTATTTCTTACGTTTTTTTGAATTATTATTTTTTCAAGTGCGATTTGCTTAAACTTTTTATAAGTGAATTGCAAATATAGAAGTTTTATTTTTTATACGCTTAAAAGTCTTAACTTTCATGTGACGTATGTATTTATTTTTTAGAAATTTTTTCTTAGAGAAATTATCAAATAAGAACTGTAATACTCAAACGAAAGGATATTGTTTTACTAAAAATATAATAATTCAATTATAATTGTAATATGTTATTATAAGAATTTTTAATAGAAAATCCTGTATTTCTAAGTGGTTAGAAAAAATGAAATGGCTATGAATTATAGATTTTTAATTCATAATAAAGTAAAGTACGTCTAAATGTGATATTATTTTTCCTCTAATTCCTAATTCTAGGCCATTATAAATATTTTTTTAATTAAGCTGTATGGTAGAATATTTATAGATGAGTAATGCAGTTGTTAACTACATGATGAGATAAAGACCTCAAAGTTTCGAGCAACATTCAAATTTCACGCAAGGTTTTTTAGTAATTAAGATAAATGTGTATACCATGCAGATTTTTCAACACTTCTTCAAATTTAATCTACTACAAAATAAGATCGTTAGATATTAAGTATTTTAATTGTAAGAGATTAGGTATATAAATAGATACTAACGGAGAAATTTTATTTTATATTTTGTAAATCTTTATTGAATAAATTGTATCTAAATATATTGTAAATGGATAATTTGCATTATAATGCATTTAAACACTAAACATACCATATAACGGGTCAAATGACCCATAAGTTTTGTGTAAAAATGAGTATTGAAATGAATTAAAAATTCTTATTTTTTGTGTTTGCAATACATAAAAATTGACAATATACAATGTTGTTTAATTATAATAAAGTTTATTTTTTTTATTTCCTTCCAATTTTCATATTTCATACATTCATAATACAGAAAAAATAAAGTCCTGTCATTTGACCGGCTATGGTAGAAATAGGTATGTATTAAGTGTTAGTATTTTTAGTGTTAAAATACTATTAAGAGTGAGCCTTTAGGTTTAATTTATTAACGACAGTATGCATATAATACTAAAACAAGATAAAATTTACATTTTTTTTTTTTTATTTATACTGAATATAGTTTCTAAATTCTGATTTTAACGTTGTTGCTATTATTATCAAATCTAAACATAAATTTGATTTACATAATAACCAGCAGAAATATTCACTGTGATATTATAATTAATTTATGACAGCAATTTTTTCTGCTCTTACTTTATGTATTTTCAACAATTTTCTATAACTGTGCAGCTGCACACAAAATTAGAGATGCGCAATTTATTTGTTATATAATCTGTAAACCATAATTTATATATCTAAGGAGAAAGGAACAAGAATTTTTTGCTATTCCAATACGAGTTTCTTTTACATTCTAGATATATCGATCTAGATATATTCGGAAAATAATAATTAATAATTTTAACACAAACGCTCGCTCCCCCACACACATATATAATAAATATTTATAGAAAGAAAATGATCCTATACCTAAAGAAGCATAAGATTATCTGGTAAGTATAAACGATACAACTTTTTCGACGCCTCTCAAGATAAAATCGTCAGCAATGTAAGATCGACAGCTCTTCATTTACTCAAATATAGATTATACGCATAAGTAGTTGTTCTTAAATATTTTAATTAAAAGTTATTTGATTTGTGCTATGTTAATATAATTAGATAAAATAAGAAGAGTAGTTTCTTAATTTGTATACTTATTTAATGTATTAAACAGGAAAACTGGTTTTATACTTTTTTTTTACATGGATTATAAGTTTGTTCTTCTTAATTATAAGTTTGTTCTTCTTAAAATGCATTAGTACAGTTTCTCTTACATCAGAAATTGCATTTAAACAACTTATATTTGGTATTTGGTATAAATGAGCCAACTATCAGTTAAAATTTGTTCTATTTTTTAAAAATAAATATCAAGTGCATCATTTAAATTATTTTTAAGGTCAAATTTTATCTCATTTCTTTGGAGATAGAATAAACCTAAACGGGATTAGAAGTAATAAATTTTTAGGAAAAGCCGCACTGACGTTTCATGTGTTATTATTATACTTTCATCTCAACCAGTCGTTATGCGGCTCTCTCTATGCCTGTAAAAGTTTAATTTCTAAACTAGAAAATTCTCAAATTTGCAATGTACTCATTATACATGCAGTCAAAACAGAAAGTAAACCTAAGAAGGAAACGGATAGAATTCTTACTAAGGTAGGTATGGCTTTTTTTCAAGTTGTCAAACTGACTTTATAATCTTCAGTAAGAGTTATCTTTATTTGTAGAAATATTGCTATCCTTAATAATAGATAACCAATGTAATTCCCTTTATTACAGGTCATTTAAATCAAAAAGGATGCACGTGATTAATTTTTTTTAATATTCCTTATTTGGGTTCTCAAAGTACAGTGGATTGAAATAATAAATGAATGGTATGGACATTATTTACTAATAATAAATAGAAGTTTGTCTGTATTGTATAACTCAAAATTTTGAATAGATAATGAATGTTTTTCTTCTGAGAGATTTCAAATGGACATGGAATAGAAGCATAGAATTTCTAGCGTATAGTAGTGAGTAGGAGGTCTAAATGTGATGTTCATTTTTTTTCACCACATTTAAACTTGCTACTCCTACTGTATGCCTTTACAACTCTACTGTTGGAACGAATTTGCTTCTTGGTAAAATTTATAGATGCATTATGGAGTCATTATTTACAAAGAACTCAAATTTCATGAGAAATATACTAGGATTCTGCTAAGTTAGAGAAATAAATATATCGGTCACACAGATTTTTTATGCATTTCTTAAGATAAATCTTTCTTGAAGGTACGATCGACAGCTCTTAATGTATTGAAATATTTTTTATTTTACACAACGTTCACCGTTTGTAAGTATTTCAAAATGTTAGACATTTATTTAATTCTTACATAACCTTTTTTGTTGAAGAGTGTTACATATTAGAATGCAACATGAAACATTTTACTTTATATTTATGTGAATTTTCTTTTAATAGTTTGTAAATATAAAAGTCATGTTGTAATATATTTTAATAATATTCTTAAAATCTCAACGTTGCTCTAATGTACGAATTGTTATATCTATGTAATGACAAACATGATATATTTACATTTATTCATTTTATATTACTTTTAATTTTTTGAACTGCTACCTTAAAGTACATTATTGTTATATATCTAATTCTATTAGGGATTATAGTGTATTGTGTTGTTAAACTAAGTTTCCCCAGAGCAAAGCTTGCTACGCTTACTTTATGCCTTTACTACTATATTCATTCAAGTTCCATTCAAAATTGCTAATGCATAATTTACATTTTTATATTTATGGATATACATCTTATGAAATAATTTATTGGAGCCGTATTTTCGTTTTAGATTACATAAAAGAATACATTGGCAATAGGTTCCGAGATTATAGTGTATATAGCATGTTTGGCATGGATGACTGTGATAATATTTTAAATTTATACCTGTGAACCATGTTGCCCTTTTTAATGCTTTTTCTACTGTGTTCCTTTTTATTTGTGATCTTATTTACATACTTCATAAAATCCAATTACCGCATTACTTCTGAAATTGTGAAACTCATTTGTAGATTCTGATATGGTTTCTTCTAAGGTTAATAAAAGAAATAGATCAAATTGGATTTTCGTCGTCTCTTGAAAAGAAAAAAGAATAACAACATTGGCAGTAATGGTGTTTTAACATAATTACAGTTATCTTTGCTCAGCTTACTTTATATCCTTTTATCTACTATACACCTAAGAGTCATTACATTATGACCACCCTATTAATAACATGTAGGACCACCTTTAGCCCTCAAATCTACCAGCCCCCGGCTTGGCATCGACTCTATAAGGTGCTGTTAGGTAGTTTGAGGTAACTGATACCAAGCGCCTACCAAATGGTCCTGATTTCCTGGCAATTGCTAGGGAGTAGCGTGACAGCACGATTTTGATTTTCCAGGTTGGATCACAAAGAGTGATCCAGGTGAGATGCACTATTTATATAATGTCAGGTCAATTCGAAGCCAATACATGACTTGACATTCACTAGAATGTTCCTCAAACCACTTCCTGATGATATGATTCGGTTGGTTAACCCCTAGCAGGAAATACTGTTTTAATGAATGGGTGAACCTGGTTTGTAACAATGTTTAAGTAGCTCACATACGTCAGGGATTGTTCAATGATTATTATGAATCCTAATGGGCTCCGTGTAAAAATTGCCCACACCATAATGTAAACAATTTATAACATGGAAGCTTCTTGACATCATTCCCGGTTTCTTTTGAACCATCCCAACTCATCGACAAAATAACCTTGCAAAATAAATGATATCAATCCACATGTGATGGTAACTGACTTTATTCTTAAATATCATCACTGAATTAAAAAACACTTCTTAAAAACACATTAAGTTTAACATAAAAAAACCAGCATCTTCAATAAGCGTAGGACATATTGAGAAACCAGACACAGCTCACTAATCGTCAAAATAATAACACCACACAGTATAACGAGCGACTTGCCTTTATGTATATTCAATTGGTTGGTTAATATAGTTTACTAAACAAATTAGCATGCCGTGAGGGCTTCTTCGCGGAATAGAAGAAGAAACAGTTAGAAAATGCTAGTTAAATTGAAGAAAACTAAACTGAAGGTTACATTAACAAAAATGATAATCGGTGTGTGGTGGAAACAAAAATTAACAACATAAAGTTAACAATAATACCCCCGTCGCCGTTTTGTGTCTGTCCAACTGTGATTCCGGGAACCAGGGTTCCCTTCTCGAAATAGTCTTATACGCACCTTCAATGTGGACCCCTTCAATGTGGACCAGAAAACGTTATTCGTCGGAAAATGTAATTTTCTTCCATTCTTCTATTGTCCAATTCCGCAGATAGCTATGACGTGCCGTCAGTGCAGAGACATACTTCCTCTTCCGGTTGCGTAGGACCATACTCAGCAATTTACACTGCCCAGTGTGTCGGTCGCCACTGTTGTAGCTGGTGGTGATTTCGGCTGTTGCAGCTCTTCGGCCATGGCTAATAATGTGTAGCAATCTCTGCTCTCTTGTGGGAATTAATGCGCCGTGGACGCCAGCGACTAATCGTTTCACCATCCATACACTATAAAATATTTATACTACATATGATATATACTTAATTTACTAACGAATGTTTGCTCATAATAATAAAACAATAAAATATATCCAATTATTTGATTTAAACTAAAGGAAACTTTTTAAATTGGGATTTAACACTAAAAATCGGAACATGAGTTTGAGTTTGGGAGATATTAAGATGTAGTAAAAGTCCCTTTGATATAATGAATTCACCACAGTAAATTTTACTGATATTAATGTATACATGTTCAACTATCTTGTATAGGTTTTTTGGGGAGGTTTTGGTTTTGGAGTTCTACGGTCTACTTTTTGCAACACGACGGCTAATGAGACCGGGACCTACTTCTTATAGCCGATTCCGAACGGCTACGAACATTTATGCCATAATGGGATTTGAACCCACGACCTCTGCTTCCGAAGGCCAGCACCCTAAATCTTGTATAGGAGCCACGGTAGATCATTTGGCAAAGGCAGGGATTTCGTAACTGAAAGGTTGCGGTTTCGAGGCTGGAGCTTGCCAAAGATCCGCCGTGTTCATTAAAGGTGACTATGGCACATACATTATGTTCGTGGTCACAAAATAATCCAAGTTCTCAAACGATACCTCTGGGGGTGACAGGCCAAGCCTGTGGGTGTTCTGCTTGGTTCCTGCTTTAAAATTACGAGGACCCAGCGGGATAATGTTACTCGAGTCCGAAGCATACCTTAAGCTACACGTGTTCCTTGGGTGGTGCTAAATGGGTAACAGGTTAATAAACTTGTTAGGGCGTCTGGATAATTTCTGTATCCCTTTCTGCATTAAAAAAGAAAAAAAAACTGTCTGGTATGTCTGTCAAGATATACAAATTTCTTGTATAACTCACAAGTTCCATAGAAATATAAGATTGTACACTTAACTCGTTATAAAACTTGTAAAACCAGAGATATGACACTAAGGAGAAAGTAAAAAAGTTGCATGTACTCTATATTCCTCCCTAACCTAAAGCCGATCGATGATTGATTGATTAGGATGCTGGGCTTCGATACCGGAGGTCGTGGGTTCGAATCTCACAGTGGTATGGATGTTCGTAGCCGTTCGGAATCGGCTTTAAGCTGTAGGTACCGGTCTCATTATCCCTCTTGTTGCAAGAATTGGACCGTAGCATTTCAAACCAAATCCTAATCTAAAAATAAATCAAGTTGAATCGAATTAAAAAAAATTAATGTAGGTAATATTTTTTTAAATTCTAAATTAAAGAGTATATATAAATTACAAAAATTTTGTAAATAAATAATTTAATTATTTTAACGTGTTTTAGCAGTCTTCTCATAGGATTATAGCTAAACTTATAAATTCTTCTCATTCTTTAACACAACGAAATAACTAAAATTATTAAATTATTTTTTTCAGTTACACAAATAATAAACTTAACATTTTCACCTACAAATAAAACGATTTGGGAAGCCACACAATGCTCACAGCTTGCTCTTCATTTTATATGCTTATGATAATCGTATTTAATAAATTTTTTTAATGCAAACATGTAGAACCTAAAATCACTCGTTACAGCTGCAGTAAAATGATTATTATTGTCCGATGAAGCATCTGGAAGATATAGATTTTTTTTAATTATTTAAAATAATGATTACGATATTATTTCATTAATATAAAATGTGAATAACGAATTAAATATTACAGATCATAATGTATGGTAAGACGTAGGAAGCACTTGGCCGATGTTAAGGTATTCGTCTACGTTAAAAACCTCATTTTTTGCAAAACATATTTTTTTTATTTTTTTATTTTTCTATTGTAAAATTTCAACTTTCAGGCTTCTAAATCTGTGTTTGTTCCGTCTCTACGGAATTTTAAAGAAAAGTTACAGCTGTTTAAACATCAGTAACGGCTGTCAAATTAAAACTGTATTAGCGAATTCGGAAGCGAAAGTTGAGAATTTAAAGCCTTTTAAAGAGCATTTTTTGGACAAAAATTTTAACATTTTCTCGAAGATTAGTTTAACCATTTTTCTAGTATTTTTAATAATTAGCAACTTTGCAATTAGAAAGTTTTGAAGCAAGAATGTGTGGGGAATTTTAAACATGTATTTTAATTTTTTAATAGTTAAAATTGATTTCATAAACTTCAAATGCGTTTTTCTCAGAACGGTATTTTTAATAAAATGTTGAAACTTGAAATGTGATTTCTCAAAAAGTTCTTAAAATATTTTGTTGAAAATTATTATGAATGCTTTTGATAGTATTTACTAGTGAATGAGCTATAAGCTTTAAATTTGGATAATTTTTCATGATGCTACACTCATAGTTCGATATAAAGGTAATGAAAATTCGTTAAAAATTCAATGTGTATGAGTTTGAAGGGAAATCTTTTACCAAATTTAAATTAAGCAAAGATTTTAGGCGATTGATTGGTCCAGTGTATAAGAAATGTGTTGCATCAAAAAATATTAAAATAATTTAATGTATTAAATAATTAGAAAATCCGAATTGAAAAAACGCGATTTTTTTTACTAAATTTTCTTCATTTATTAGAAATTTTATAAAATCTTCTCCAGGAATAAATTTTTTAAGTGCAATTCTCTATGATAATATAAAAAATAAATTTAAAAATGTAAAAACATGAACTAGTTTCTACGTTTAAAGAAAAAAGTTCTCCGAACGTAGATGAATAAATTAAGGAAAGCTCATCGTGCGGAAGTCTCTTCTGATTACTGTATGTATTTTCCGCTATGTTTTTAGAATTACACTGTTACATACCAAAATAAAAAAAACACATTTTACACCTTTTGGATCTTGTGAAACAAATTTCCATTTCCAATTAGAAATTGGTAACGTGATTAAAATGAATAAAAAATTATAACATTAAAGCATATGTATGAATGTATTAAAAATTTCTTAAATAATCAATTAATTATTTATATCTCTGTTACTCTTTTAATGAAGATTATTTGCAAGTAAAAATTCAACTAATACTTTAATACAATGAAATCACTACAAAACATTTTTAACCAAAATATTGATTAGCTGATAATTATCGCATAGAAAATAAAAATTTGCAGAGCTAAACAAAGTGCCCAGCTTGCTGTATTTTTTTACATGAATATTGTAATCGTATTTTATAATAGTATTTTTCCATAAAAATATGTAAAAACAGTGAATATATTCTTTTTCATTAATTAAAAATATGAATGTCGAATGAAATATTCTTGATTATAATGTATGGTAAGACGTAGGAGACATTTGCCCGATGTTAACGAAATTCCTTAAGCCGAAGTCTTCTGCGGATTACTGTATGTCTTTTCAACAATATTTATAGAATTGCATTGTTACATGCAATAATATAAAAGTACAAGTTACACCTTTTTTATCCCGTGAAAAAATAGTGAATTTCTACAAAGAAATTCGTAAATGTTTCATATGAATGTTAAATTTAAAGATTAACGCATATGTAACAATGTTAAAAATTTCTTATTTTCATAGTTAGATTTTTAATTCTAAGTAAGTACAAAATATTAGAGTTTAAATTAGGGAAAAGTTTATTGTGTGAAAGTATCCGGAGGTTAAATGTATGACTTTTCATATATTATTACAATTGCCTTTTTACATGCAATAAGGGAAAACCTCAATTTACTCCTGTGAAAAAATATCAATTTCTATGTACAAAATGATAAATGTTTGATATGAATATTAAATTATAACAATAACTCAAATGTATGAATAAAAACAAATTATATAAATAAGAAATTTTTTATATTTTTCTATTTTTTTGTGGTAATATGCGAAAATTAAAACTCATCTAACAATCTGATACAATGAAATCACTAAGAAGCATTTTTTTTCAGTAAACAATATTTAGCTGCTCATTTTCAACCAAAAATTAAAATTTTACAGAGTAACCCAATTTTCCCAGCTCCCTGTTCTTTTAATATACATATTGTAATTGAATTTTGTAATAGTCTCACATACAAATATGTAGAAAATAATAATTATGATCCCTTTCAATAATATAAAATGTAAATGTCGAATTATATATTACTGATTATAATATATGGTAAGACGTAAGAAGACTTTACCAGACATTAAGAAAAATCACTCCCTTCGATTGGTGTATGTCTTACATACAATAATACGAACGAACAATTTACTCCTTTCTGTTAAAAATTAAATTTCTATTTCCAAGTAGGAATAGTAAGTGTTTCATATGAATGTTAAATTAAGACATTAGTTCATATGTAAGAAAATTAAATATTTCTAAAATAATTAACTATTTTATATTTTTCATCCATTTAATTGAAATTATGTTAAATTACAATTTCACCTGAACTTTCATTGATATGATTTAAGCAAACTGTTTTATTCAATACAGATTTCCTTAAATCATATTTTCAATAAAAAATTTACAGTTCTTAGCTTGCTGTCGATTTATATGCATGTTCTCATCGAATTTTATAATAGTTCATTTGCATTATAAATTCATTAATGTAAAAGTCCAATTACTAATGTATGGTAAGCCGTAGGAAACATTTGCCCAAAGTTAAGGAAAGTTCATTGGGCTGATGTCTCCTGCGGATTACTGTATGTATTTTCAACTATATTTTTACAATTGCCGTATTACATGAAATAATGAAAATCCTCAATTTACTCCTTTATATCATGTGAAAAAATTGTCAAATTCAAGTAAATATTTTTAAGTAATCTATATGAATATTAAATTTTAATATAAATATATATGTATGTACAATAAAATTTTACAAATAAATAAATAATTTTTATGTACTTATATTTCCTTCTATTAAAGGTGATTATATAATTAAAAATTAATCTAAGAGTTTGATACAACGAAATAACTAAAATTCATACATTTTTAATTACAAATTAAATTATCTCTATATTTTCCCCAAACAATTAAACTTTATATAGCTATAACAGTTTAAGTGATTGCAATTTTATTTCATATGTATATAGAAATCGAAAGTTTGTAATAGTAGTATTGCCAACAGATATATAGAAAATATTGATTATGTTTATTTTTATTACTATAAAATGTGAATGTCGAATTAAATATTATAGATCATAATGTATGGTAAGACGTAGGAAATATTTGCTCAATGTTAACTATAGCTCATTGAGCCGATGTCTCCTGCGGACTACTGTATGTATTTTCACCTATCTTTGTGGAATTGCATTTTTACATACAATAATGTAAAAGAACAATTTACTCCCTTATGATCCTCTGAAAGAAATTTCACGGTTGAAGCAGAAATTGGTAAGTGTTTGATATGCATATTATTTATAACATTAACGCAAATGAATGAATAATTAAATTTATTAAATAAATAAATATTTAAATTTTTATTTTTTTAATATATATTATATGAAATTTAAAATTCATCTAACAGTATGATACAAAGAAATCGATAAGAATGTTTTAGAGTACACAATTAATTAGCTAATGATTTTCGCCAAAATATTAAAACTTTACAGAGCTATACATAGATCCCAGTTTGCAGTTCTTTTTATATGCAAATACTAATCGGATTTTATAATCATAGTATTGCATACAATTATGTAGAAAGTAATGAATATCTTTTTTCTCTATTATCAAATGTGAATTCCGAATTAAATATTTCTGATTATAATTTATGGTAAGACGTAGTAAGGATTTGTCAGAAAGTAAGAAAAGGACTTCTTGTGGATAACTCCTGTCGATTACTGTAAGAGTTTTACCCTATCATTTCACAATTTCATTGTTACATGCAGTAATGTAAAAGTACAAATTACTCCTTTTTCATCCTGAAACAATTTGAATTTTCAAGTAGAAATTGGTAAGTATCTTATATAAATACTAAAATATAACATTAACGCATATATATTAATAATAAAAATTTTTATAAATAAATAATTATTTTTTAATATATATATACATATATATATATATATATATATATATATATATATATATATATATATATATATATATATATATATATATATATATATATATATATATATATATATATATATATATATATGTATGCATATATATTATTTAAAGTAGATTATGGGAAACTAAAAATTTATCTAACAGTTTGATATAATGAAATGATTAACAAAAATTTTCAGTACAAAATTGATTCACTAATGAGTTTAGCCTAAACACCAATTTTCACGGAGTTACATACAGTTCCTAGCTTGCTGTTTTTTATATATATAATTTAATTGAATTTCATAGAAGCAGTTTTATATATATATATATATATATATATATATATATATATATATATATATATATATATATATATATATATATAATAAAGACTTTGTTTTTATCTGTAATATAAAATATGAATGTCGACTTAAATATTGCGGATTATAATGTATTTTAAGGTATAGGAAGCATTTGCCCAAAGTTAAAAAAATTCCTCACAGGAATGTCTCTTAGGGTTTACTGTATGTCTTTTCCACTATGTTTTTTAGAACTGCATTGTAACATGCAATAATGTAAAAGAACAAGTTACACCCTTCTTACTGTATGAAACAATACTGAATTTCTACGAAGAAATTGGAAAGTGTTTAATATGAATGTTAAATTAAAATATTAACACATATGTATGGATATTAAAAACTCCTTAAATAAATAATTTTATTCTTTTTATACAGATTATAAGAAATTAAAATTCAACTAATGTTTTAATACAATGAATACAATAAAATCTGGATTTTTCAATACAAAATTGTTAAGCTCATGATTTTCGCAAAATAAATATATTTTACAGAGCTACACAAATTTCTCAACATGCTGATCTTATTATATGCATACTCTAAATAAATTTTAAATAAGTAGTTTTGAGTACAATTTGTAAAAAACTTTGAGTATATATTTTTTCTTATATGTAAAATGAGAATGCTGAATAAGGTATTGCTGATTATAATGTATGGTAAGACGTAGGAATCATTCGAGCTATGTTATGTAAAGTTCATAGTTCGTGTGTTTCCTGCGGATTACTGTATGTCCTTTCAACTATTTTTTAGAACTGGATTGTTAAGAAGCATTGCCAGATGGTAAATATTTTATGAGAATATTAAATTATAATATTAACACATTTTTATGAATAATAAAATTTTACATATAAATAATTAATATTTCTAATCTTTAATTCTTTTAATAGATATTATATAAAATTTAAAATTCATCTAACAATTTGATACAATGAAACCAAGAAGAAACATTTTTTTTCGGTATACATTATTTAGCTGATCATCTTCGACAAAAAATAAAAACTTTACTGAGTAACCCAATGCTTCCAGCTCGCTGTTCTTTTAATATGCATATTGTAATTGGAATTTATAATAGTTTTACATACAAATATGTAGAAAAGAATTATTATGATCACTTTCATTAATATAAATGTAAAATGTCGAGTGATATATTGCTTATTATACTATATGGTAAGACGTTGAAAGTCTTTACCCGACATTAAAAAATATCTTTCCTTTCGATTGCTGTATGTCTTACATACAATAATGCAAAAGCACAATTTACTCCTTTCTGCTGTGAATTAAATTTCTATATCCAAGTAGGAATAGTAAGTGTTTCATATGAATGTTAAATTAAAACTTTATTTCATATGTAAGAAAATTAAAAATTTCTTAAATAATTAATTATTTATATTTTATATCCATTTAATGGAGATTATGTTAAATTACAATTTCACCTGATCTTTTAATCAAATGAAATCAAGAAAACTGTTTTACTTAATACAGAATTCCTTACCTTATTATTTCAATAAAAAAATTTACAGTTTTCAGATTGCTGTCGATTAATATGCATGTTCTTATCGAATTTTGTAATAGTTCATTTGCATTATTACATTCATTAATATAAAAGCCCAATTACTAATGTATGGTAAGCCGTAGGAAGCATTTGCCCAATGTTAAGGAAAGTTCATTGAGCTGATGTCTCCTTGCGGATTACTTTATGCATTTTCAACTCTATTTTTACAATTGCCGTATTACATGAAATAATGGAAATCCTCAATTTACTCCTGTTTTATCATGTGAAAAAATTGTCAAATTCAAGTAAATATTTTTAAGTAAAATATTGATTATGTTTATTTTTATTACTATAAAATTTGAATGTCGAATTAAATATTACAGATATCATAATGTATGGTTCAGAAAATTCAGAAAATTGACTGGTACTATCAGGATGTAAAATAAGGACGAGTAAGATTGGATGTGTTGTTGTAAATATTTATACACCTCAGCCAATTTTGCTGTGCTTATTTTTTGCAATTTTTTATATCCTTAATTTCTTCGTAATTAACTTATGTGAGTATCAGAGATCAACATATATGTTATATGTATACCAATTTTTTACATCATAAAATATTGCAGAATTAAAAGAGGACTATTCTATATTTTAATTTTTGATTATTTTTTCAGTATACTAAATTTGTATATATAGCTAATTTTGTATTGTATTTATAAATATCTTTAAGAAATTGTCTGCTATATTAATTTACTTAAATCGTATATATCTAATAATAAAAATTTTAAATTTTATCTATTATTATTTAAATTTTATCTATTATTACTTTGTAATATTATATATATTACAAAGTATATTTTAGTATGTAACCTGAACGTTTTTACTATAATAATTGATTCAGAAATATGACTGGTATTATCAAGATATTGGTGTATAGTAAGCAGGAGCAAGATTGGATGTGATGTTGTAAGGAACTATTCACCACAGCTAATCTTGTTTCGCTTGCTTTATGCATTTTCTACAATTTTTTTATATCCTCAATTTCTACGTAATTAACTGATGTGAGTAACAAAGTAGAACATATTTTTTATACTTATATCGCGTTTTTAAGATAAAAAATATTTCATTATTTTAAAAGGGAGATCTATTAATTTTTACTTTCGATTATTTTTTCCATTATACTGCATTTCGATATGTAGCCTATTTAGTATTTATAAATATTTTTAAGACTGTGTGAGTTATATGTATTTACTTAGGTCGTATATATGTAAAAATAACCATATTAAATTTTATATGTATGTCATATATTTTACAAATTAAATTTTAGTTGCTAGTCTGACTGTTATTACTATCATTATAAATTTAGAAAATTTACTGGTGCTATCAGGATGTTAGTGTATAGTGAAAAGAAACAAAATCGGGTGTGATGTGTATGGAATTATTCAACATACCTGAATTTGTTTCTCTTACTTTATGCATTTTCTACAATTTTCTTTATTGATTTTGTTCTACGTAATTAACTGATAAGAGGCATAAAGCGTAACAGTATATTTATAAATATCGTTTTTAAATATCATAAAATAATTTCATAATTTGAAAAGCGAAATATATTATTTTTTATTTCTCGAAATTTTTCTAGGATGCTAAATTTGTATATATAGATAATTTTGTATTATACACATAAATATTTTTTAACATAGTGACAGATATATTAATTAACTTAGATCGTATATATGTAATAATAACAATGTAATATTTTATCTGTATGTATTTTATATATTATACAATATGTTTTACTTCATATTCTGATCGCTTTTACTATCATTTAAAATTCAGAAAATTGACTTGTATTATCAAGGTGTTGCGTTTAGTAAGCAGTAGCAAGATTGGATATGATGTTGCAAGGAATTATTCACCACAGACAATCTTGCTGCGCTTAATTTATGCATTTTCTACAATAGTTTATGTTCGTTAAGTTCTACGTAATTGACTGATATGAATGTCAAGTAGAACATATTTTTTCTAATTATATCGCTTTAATACATCATTAAAGAACTTCATGATTTTAAAAGCGAAATACTTTATTTTTACTGATTGAATATTTTTGCAGGATTCTAAATTTGTATATATAGTCAAATTTGTTTTGTATTTATAAATATATTTAACCTAGTGTCCCTGTTATTAATTTACTTTGATCATATATATTTTATAATAACCAATTTAAATTTCATATATATATAATATACAATGTGAAATATATTTTAGTTTGTAATTTGAACGTTTCTACTATCCCTATTAATATAGAAAAGTGACTGGTATTATCACAATGATGGTGCATAGTAAGAAGTATTAAGTTTGCGTGTTATGTTTTAAGGAATTATTGAGCACAACCAATCTTGCTGTGCTTACTTTTTCCATTTTCTATAATTTTTTATATATCCGTCAATTTCTACTGAATTATCTGATGTGAGTAACATATTAGAACATATTTTTTATACTTATATCTGGTTTTCAGATTATAAAAATATTTCATTATTTTAAAAGGGAGATCTATTAATTTTTACTTTCGATTATTTTTTCCATTATACTGCATTTCGATATGTAGCCTATTTAGTATTTATAAATATTTTTAAGACTGTGTGAGTTATATGTATTTACTTAGGTCGTATATATGTAAAAATAACCATATTAAATTTTATATGTATGTCATATATTTTACAAATTAAATTTTAGTTGCTAGTCTGACTGTTATTACTATCATTATAAATTTAGATAATAGACTGGTTTTATCAGGATGTTGGTGCATAGTAGAAAGAAACAAAATCGGGTGTGATGGTGTATGGAATTATTAATCATACCTGAATTTGTTTCTCTTACTTTATTTATTTTCTACAATTTTCTTTATCTACTTCGTAAGTTAATAATATTTTACGATCACTATAAATTAAGATTTATGTTTGTAATATGACTATAAATTCAGAAAATTCACTGGTATTATCAAGATGTTGGTGTATAGTAAGATGCAGGATGATTGGCTATGATGCTGTAAGGAATTATTCATCCCATTCATTCCTCCAGCTCTTACATTATGTATTTCCTACTACTTTTTATATCCATTAATTTCTTCGTAATTAATTGCTGTGAGGATCAAATAACAACATATTTTTTATATTTATATCGATAATATTTATCATAAAAATTTGAATCATTAAAAAAGATATATAATAATTTTGTATTTTTTCATTTTTTTTCTAGAATACGAAATTTATATATATAACTTATTTTTCTCTTTTATTTAAAATATTTAAGATACTGTCCGTTATATTAATTTAAATTAATCAGTTATATATCTTAATTATCATGTTTAATATCATATATATATATATTATATATATATTACAAAATATATTTCAGATCATAAGCAGAACGTTTTTATTCTTACTTTAAATTTAAAATATTGACTGAAATTATCAGGATGTTTGTGTATCGTAAGCAGCAGCAAGATTGGATGTGATGTTGTAAGGAAATATTCACCACAGCTAATCTTGCTGCGCTTACTTTATACATTTTCTACTAAATGTTTATATCCCTTACTTTCTACGTAATTAACGAATGTAGGTCTGACACAATAACATATTTCTTATGATTATAAGGCTTTATAACATCATAAAAGGATTTCACAATTTTAAAAGTGAAATATATTATTTTTTTTATTTATCGAAATTTTTTTCTAAATAACTAAATTTGTACAAATATGTATAAATAAGTAAATTGTATAACTTTATGCATTTTCTTCAATTTTTTTATATCAGTAAATTTCTAAGTAATTAACTGATGTGAGTAACAAAGTAGAACATATTTTTTGTACCTATATCGCTTTTTTAGATCATAAAAATTTTTCTTAATTTTAGAAGGGAAATATATTAATTTTAATTTTTCGATTATTTTTTCCAGTATACTGAATTTTGTATATTATTCGGAATTATTCATCCCAGAAATTTTTCCTGCTCTTACTTTATGCATTTACTGCAATTTTTTATATCCATTAATTTCTTTGTAAGCGAATTATATTATTTTTGTTTTTCAAAACTTTTTTTCGAGTATACTAAATTGGTGAATATAGCTAATATTTTATTGCAGTTAAAAAATTCTTAACGTAAGATTTATTTACTTAGATTTTATATATGTAAGAATAACCATAAGTAATTTCATTTATATGAATTTTATATATTACAAATATATTTTAGATTCTAATTTAAAGGGGTTTTTTTCTCATTACAAATACTGAGAATCTACTGGAATAATTCAGGGATCTTTTGGAAAAATTCTACACAGGAAATTATATTTGTTTACTGATAGAAATAATTTTTTTTATTATTATGTTACTCTTAATATTCGGTTGTACAACCTGTATTTCTTACGTTTTTTGAATTATTATTTTTTTCAAGTGCGATTTGCTTAAACTTTTTATAAGTGAATTGCAAATATAGAAGTTTTATTTTTTATACGCTTAAAAGTCTTAACTTTCATGTGACGTATGTATTTATTTTTTAGAAATTTTTTCTTAGAGAAATTATCAAATAAGACTGTAATACTCAAACGAAAGGATATTGTTTTACTAAAAATATTATAATTCAATTATAATTGTAATATGTTATTATAAGAATTTTTAATAGAAAATCCTGTATTTCTAAGTGGTTAGAAAAAATGAAATGGCTATGAATTATAGATTTTTAATTCATAATAAAGTAAAGTACGTCTAAATGTGATATTATTTTTCCTCTAATTCCTAATTCTAGGCCATTATAAATATTTTTTTAATTAAGCTGTATGGTAGAATATTTATAGATGAGTAATGCAGTTGTTAACTACATGATGAGATAAAGACCTCAAAGTTTCGAGCAACATTCAAATTTCACGCAAGGTTTTTTAGTAATTAAGATAAATGTGTATACCATGCAGATTTTTCAACACTTCTTCAAATTTAATCTACTACAAAATAAGATCGTTAGATATTAAGTATTTTAATTGTAAGAGATTAGGTATATAAATAGATACTAACGGAGAAATTTTATTTTATATTTTGTAAATCTTTATTGAATAAATTGTATCTAAATATATTGTAAATGGATAATTTGCATTATAATGCATTTAAACACTAAACATACCATATAACGGGTCAAATGACCCATAAGTTTTGTGTAAAAATGAGTATTGAAATGAATTAAAAATTCTTATTTTTTGTGTTTGCAATACATAAAAATTGACAATATACAATGTTGTTTAATTATAATAAAGTTTATTTTTTTTATTTCCTTCCAATTTTCATATTTCATACATTCATAATACAGAAAAAATAAAGTCCTGTCATTTGACCGGCTATGGTAGAAATAGGTATGTATTAAGTGTTAGTATTTTTAGTGTTAAAATACTATTAAGAGTGAGCCTTTAGGTTTAATTTATTAACGACAGTATGCATATAATACTAAAACAAGATAAAATTTACATTTTTTTTATTTATACTGAATATAGTTTCTAAATTCTGATTTTAACGTTGTTGCTATTATTATCAAATCTAAACATAAATTTGATTTACATAATAACCAGCAGAAATATTCACTGTGATATTATAATTAATTTATGACAGCAATTTTTTCTGCTCTTACTTTATGCATTTTCAACTATTTTCTATAACTGTGCAGCTGCACTGCACACAAAATTAGAGATTCGCAATTTATTTGTTATATAATCTGTACAGCAACCATAATTTATATATCTAAGGAGAAAGAAAAAAGAATTTTTTGCTATTCCAATACGAGTTTCTTGTACATTCTAGATATATGGATCTAGATATATTCGAAAATAATAATTAATAATTTTAACACAAACGCTCCCCACACACATATATAATAAATATTTATAGAAAGAAAAGGATCCTATACCTAAAGAAGCATAAGATTATCTGGTAAGTATAAACGATACAACTTTTTCGACGTCTCTCAAGATAAAATCGTCAGCAAGGTAAGATCGACAGCTCTTCATGTACTCAAATATAGATTATACGCATAAGTAGTTGTTCTTAAATATTTTAATTAAAAGTTATTTGATTTGTGCTATGTTAATATAATTAGATAAAATAAGAAGAGTAGTTTCTTAATTTGTATACTTATTTAATGTATTAAACAGGAAAACTGGTTTTATACTTTTTTTTTACATGGATTATAAGTTTGTTCTTCTTAATTATAAGTTTGTTCTTCTTAAAATGCATTAGTACAGTTTCTCTTACATCAGAAATTGCATTTAAACAACTTATATTTGGTATTTGGTATAAATGAGCCAACTATCAGTTAAAATTTGTTCTATTTTTTAAAAATAAATATCGAGTGCATCATTTAAATTATTTTTAAGGTCAAATTTTATCTCATTTCTTTGGAGATAGAATAAAGCCTAAACGGGGATTAGAAGTAATAAATTTTTAGGAAAAGCCGCACTGACGTTTCATGTGTTATTATTATACTTTCATCTCAACCAGTCGTTATGCGGCTCTCTCTATGCCTGTAAAAGTTTAATTTCTAAACTAGAAAATTCTCAAATTTGCAATGTACTCATTATACATGCAGTCAAAACAGAAAGTAAACCTAAGAAGGAAACGGATAGAATTCTTACTAAGGTAGGTATGGCTTTTTTTCAAGTTGTCAAACTGACTTTATAATCTTCAGTAAGAGTTATCTTTATTTGTAGAAATATTGCTATCCTTAATAATAGATAACCAATGTAATTCCCTTTATTACAGGTCATTTAAATCAAAGAGGATGCACGTGATTAATTTTTTTTAATATTCCTTATTTGGGTTCTCAAAGTACAGTGGATTGAAATAATAAATGAATGGTATGGACATTATTTACTAATAATAAATAGATAGTTTGTCTGTATTGTATAACTCAATTTTGAATAGATAATGAATGTTTTTCTTCTGAGAGATTTCAAATGGACATGGAATAGAAGCATAGAATTTCTAGCATATAGTAGTGAGTAGGAGGTCTAAATGTGATGTTAATTTTTTTCACCACATTTAAACTTGCTACTCCTACTGTATGCCTTTACAACTCTACTGTTGGAACGAACTTGTTTCTTGTAAACTTTATAGATGCATTATGGAGTCATTATTTACAAAGAACTCAAATTTCATGAGAAATATACTAGAATTTCTGCTAAGTTAGAGAAATAAATATATCGGTCACACAGATTTTTTATGCATTTCTTACTATAAATCTTTCTTGAAGGTACAATCGACAGCTCTTAATGCATTGAAATATTTTTTATTTTACACAACGTTCACCGTAAGTATTTCAAAATGTTAGACATTTATTTAATTCTTACATAACCTTTTTTGTTGAAGAGTTACATATTAGAATGCAACATGAAACATTTTACTTTATATTTATGTGAATTTTCTTTTAATAGTTTGTAAATATAAAAGTCATGTTGTAATATATTTTAATAATATTCTTAAAATCTCAACGTTGCTCTAATGTACGAATTGTTATATCTATGTAATGACAAACATGATATATTTACATTTATTCATTTTATATTACTTTTAATTTTTTGAACTGCTACCTTAAAGTACATTATTGTTATATATCTAATTCTATTAGGGATTATAGTGTATTGTGTTGTTAAACTAAGTTTCCCCAGAGCAAAGCTTGCTACGCTTACTTTATGCCTTTACTACTATATTCATTCAAGTTCCATTCAAAATTGCTGATACATAATTTACATTTTTATATTTATGTATATACATCGCATGAAATAATTTATTGGAGCCATATTGTCGTTTTAGATTACATAAAAGAATACATTGACAATAGGTTCCGAGATTATAGTGTATATAGTATGTTTGGCATGGATGACTGTGATAATATTTTAAATTCATACCTGTGAAACATGCTGCGCTTTTTAATGCTTTTTCTACTGTGTTAATTTTTATTTGTGATCTTATTTACATACTTCCTAAAATCCAATTACCGCATTACATCTGAAATTGTGAAACTCATTTGTAGATTCTGATATGGTTTCTTCTAAGGTTAATAAAAGAAATAGATCAAATTGGATTTTCGTCGTCTCTTGAAAAGAAAAAAGAATAACAACATTGGCAGTAATGGTGTTTTAACATAATTACAGTTATCTTTGCTCAGCTTACTTTATATCCTTTTATCTACTATACACCTAAGAGTCATTACATTATGACCACCCTATTAATAACATTTAGGACCATCTTTAGACCTCAAAAGCGCCAGCACCCGGCATGGCATTGACTCCACAAGGTGCTGTTAGGTAGTTTGAGGTAACTGATACCAAGCGCCTACCAAATGGTCCTGATTTCCTGGCCATTGCTAGGAAGTAGCGTGACAGCATGATTTTGATTTCCAAGAGTGATCAAAAAAGCAGGTTCCGGTGCTCTATTTACATTATACATGTCAACATAAAAACAGAAGTAACAAAAATGAACACACAGGCAACTAGAATGTTCCCAAAGCAAAACAAAGCACCAACTTCACAAACAGCAACCAATCACACCAAAAAACACGAACACAAGCCACAAAAACAAACAACCTCAGCAAACACATAAAATAGAGCACAAAACAAACACACCAAACAAACAACAGCACCAGAGCCCACAGCAAAACAAAACAACACAACAAGATACAAAATAACACACAACAAAACACAGCCACCCAGCACAACAAACAAATAATAACAGCAAAAAAAGACAAAGCAAAAAAGACCACAGAAGCACACAAAACAAAAGCACATACAACACAAAGCACAAACAACACACAATACACAAAAAAAACCAATGCAACAAAAGCTTGCACACAGAAAACACACAAACACAGAACAAAAACAAACACAATAAAAACAAAAAAAGCAAGCACCACGCAAGCAAAAAGACAGCAGCACACACAACAAAAGCCACAGACACCACACAAACGTCAGCAAACACAAAAGACAAACAGCATAACAGCACAGACAAACACAACACAGCAACAACAAACAACACAACAACCCAGCACAGCACAGCAACACAAACAAACTACTCAGCAACAACAACAACAAACAAACCAGCACACAAAAAACAACACAAGCAAGCAACAGCACCACAAATACACACAACAAGACACACAACACAACAAACAACAGCACCAACAACAAAAGCAACATTCAAGCAAAAAAGCAAAGCAACACACAAAAAAAACACAACACACAGCACAAAAAGCAAAAAGCAAACAACACAACCACAAAACACACACAAGCAGCACAACAAAGCACAAACAAAAAAACAAGCAAAAAAACCAAAAAAGCAAACACCAAAACAAACAAAGCAACAAACCACAAAACAAAACAAGCAAACACACAAGCACAGAACAAACAGCAAACACAACACAACAAGCAAAAAAGACAAAACAACAGCACACACAACAAGCAAACAACACCAAACAAAAGCAAAGCAAAAGCACAAGCAAACACAAACAAGCACAAAAACAAAAACACCAACAAAAGCAAAAGCAACAAAAAGCACACAACATAAAATAAACAAAAACAAAACACCAAAAACAAAAACAAAACCACCAACAAGCAGCACACACACAGAAAAAAGCACACAACAACACACACAAGCAAACCACAACACACACAGCAACAAAAGCAAACAAAACAACAAGCAGCAAAAACACAACACACAACCACGCAACACATAACAACACAAAAAACAAAACAACCAAACCAACACACAACAACACAAACAAAAAAAAAACACACACATCACAAGCACAACAAAAAGCACAGCACACAACCAACACACACACAGCAAAGCAAAAACAAAACAACAAACAGCACAAATACAAAAAACACAGCAAAACAAACACACAACACCAAGCACAAACACAAGCAACAAAAACACAACAGCAGCAACAGCACCACAAAAAGCAACACACACAACACCACACAACACACAAAACAGCAAAAAGCATAACACAGACAAAAAAACACACAGCACACAAACAAAAAAACAAAAAGCAAAACAACAAAAAAACACAACACACAAACAAACAAAAACACAAAGCAACACAAACATCAAGAACACACACAGCAAAAACAATAAACAAGCACAAGCAGCACACAACAAAAACACACAGCAAACACAACCACAACACAAAACAAACAACAGCCACAAACAAAAACCAAGCACAGCAAAGCAAAGCAACAACATCCACAAAAGCAAATAACAACAACCAAAAACAAACAAAAAGCAAAGCCACAAAAACAACAACATCACAAAGCACACAACAAACAAACAAAAAAAAAACAAAAAACAAACACACACAAGCACACACAAAACAAAACAAAAAAACACAGAAAACACAACAATGCACACAGACACACAACAAAAACATAATAGCACAAAAAAAAGCAACAACAAAACAACACAAGAACACAAACAAAAACACACAACAAAAGCAACAAACAAAAACAAGATAGCAAAACAAGCAGAAAACAAAAACAAAAAAAAGCACAAACACAAAAAGCAACAAGTAAGCAACAACACACAAAACAAGCACATAGCAAGCAACAGCATAACAAAAAAGCAACAAAAAACAAACAGAAAAACAACAAAACAATAGCAAAATAAAACAAACAAACAGCATAAAAGCACAGCAAAAAAGCAGCAATAACAAGCAACACACAAACAACCAAATAACAGCAACATGAAAGCCAAAGCAAAAAAAATGAACAACAAATAAACAAGTACAGATAGCAAAACAACAGTAATACATACAATCAAAAAAAGCAATCCAAACAAAAAACATAGCAAACGGAGCACAAACCATGCACACACAAACAGCAACAAAGCAAAAAAACTACAAGCACACACAACAAGCAAAACACACAACACATAGCAAAAGAGACATGAAAAACAAATTAGAGCAGAAGGCCACAAACAAAAATAAAAAAAAAAAAAATAGCGATTTTTGAGTTTTATTAATCACAATGAGTGATCCAGGTGAGATGCTCTATTTAAATAATGTCAGGTCAATTCGAAGCCAATACATGACTTGAAAGTCACTAGAATGTTCCTCAAACCACTTCCTGATGATATGATTCGGTTGGTTAACCCCTAGCAGGAAATACTGTTTTAATGAATGGGTGAACCTGGTTTGTAACAATGTTTAAGTAGCTCACATACGTCAGGGATTGTTCAATGATTATTATGAATCCTAATGGGCTTTGCGTAACTCATTGAGTATGTCATTGTGTCATGCCGTGTATGTCATTGCCCACACCATAATGTAAACATTTTATAACATGGAAGCTTCTTGACATCATTCCCGGTTTCTGTTGAACCATCCCAACTCATCGACAAAATAACCTTGCAAAATAAATGATATCAATACACATGCGATGGTAACTTACTTTATTCTTAAATATCGTCACTGAATTATGAAACACTTCTTTAAAACACATTAAGTTTAACATAAACAACAGGCATCTTCAAGAAACATAGGGCATATAGAGAAACGAGACACAGATCACTAATCGTGAAAATAATAACACCACCCAGCATAATGAGTGACTTGCTTTTATGTATATTCAATTGGTTGGTTAATATAGTTTACTAAACAAATTAGCATGCCGTGAGGGCTTCTTCGCGGAATAGAAGAAGAAACAGTTAGAAAATGCTAGTTAAATTGAAGAAAACTAAACTGAAGGTTACATTAACAAAAATGATAATCGGTGTGTGGTGGAAACAAAAATTAACAACATAAAGTTAACAATAATACCCCCGTCGCCGTTTTGTGTCTGTCCAACTGTGATTCCGGGAACCAGGGTTCCCTTCTCGAAATAGTCTTATACGCACCTTCAATGTGGACCCCTTCAATGTGGACCAGAAAACGTTATTCGTCGGAAAATGTAATTTTCTTCCATTCTTCTATTGTCCAATTCCGCAGATAGCTATGACGTGCCGTCAGTGCAGAGACATACTTCGTCTTCCGGTTGCATAGGAACATACTCAGCAATTTACACTGCCCAGTGTGACGGTCGCCACTGTATTAGCTGGTGGTGATTTCGGCTGTTGCAGCTCTTCGGTCATGGCTATTAATGTGTAGCAATCTCTGCTCTCTTGTGGAATCAATGTGCCGTGGACGCCAGCGACTAGTCGTTTCACCATCCATACACTGTAAAATATTTACACTATATATGATATATACTTAATTCACTAACGAATGTTTGCTCATAATAATAAAACAATAAAATATTTCCAATTATTTAATTTAAACTAAAGGAAACTTTTTAAATTGGGATTTAACACTAAAAATCGGAACATGAGTTTGAGTTTTGGAGATATTAAGCTGTAGTAAAAATCCCTTTGATATAATGAATTCACCACAGTAAATTTTACTGATATTAATGTATACATGTTCAACTATCTTGTATAGGTTTTTTGGGAGGTTTTGGTTTTGGAGTGCTACGGTCTACGTTTTGCTACACGAGGGTTAATGAGACCGGGACCTACTTCTTATAGCCGATTCCGAACGGCTACGAACATTTATGCCATAATGGGATTTGAACCCACGACCTCTGCTTCCGAAGGCCAGCACCCTAAATCTTGTATAGGAGCCACGGTAGATCATTTGGCAAAGGCAGGGATTTCGTAACTGAAAGGTTGCGGTTTCGAGGCTGGAGCTTGCCAAAGATCCGCCGTGTTCATTAAAGGTGACTATGGCACATACATTATGTTCGTGGTCACAAAATAATCCAAGTTCTCAAACAATAACTCTAGGGGTGGCAGGTCAAGCCTGGGGGGTCTTCTGCTTGGTCCCTGTTTCTAAATTACGAGGACCCAGCGGGGGTAATGTTACTCGAGTCCGGAGCATACCTTAAGCTACACGTGCTTCACGGGTGGTGCTAAATAGGTAACAGGTTAATAAACTTGTTAGGGCGTCTGGATAATTTCTGTATCCCTTTCTGCATTAAAAAAGAAAAAAACTGTCTGGTATGTCTGTCAAGATATACAAATTTCTTGTATAACTCACAAGTTCCATAGAAATATAAGATTGTACACTTAACTCGTTATAAAACTTGTAAAACCAGAGATATGACACTAAGGAGAAAGTAAAAAAGTTGCATGTACTCTATATTCCTCCCTAACCTAAAGCCGATCGATGATTGATTGATTAGGATGCTGGGCTTCGATACCGGAGGTCGTGGGTTCGAATCTCACAGTGGTATGGATGTTCGTAGCCGTTCGGAATCGGCTTTAAGCTGTAGGTACCGGTCTCATTATCCCTCTTGTTGCAAGAATTGGACCGTAGCATTTCAAACCAAATCCTAATCTAAAAATAAAACAAGTTGAATCCAATTAAAAAAAATAATGTAGGTAATATTTTTTTTAAATTCTAAATTAAAGAGTATATATAAATTACAAAAATTTTGTAAATAAATAATTTAATTATTTTAACGTGTTTTAGCAGTCTTCTCATAGGATTATAGCTAAACTTATAAATTCTTCTCATTCTTTAACACAACGAAATAACTAAAATTATTAAATTATTTTTTTCAGTTACACAAATAATAAACTTAACATTTTCACCTACAAATAAAACGATTTGGGAAGCCACACAATGCTCACAGCTTGCTCTTCATTTTATATGCTTATGATAATCGTATTTAATAAATTTTTTTAATGCAAACATGTAGAACCTAAAATCACTCGTTACAGCTGCAGTAAAATGATTATTATTGTCCGATGAAGCATCTGGAAGATATAGATTTTTTTTAATTATTAAAAATAATGATTACGATTTTATTTCATTAATATAAAATGTGAATAACGAATTAAATATTACAGATCATAATGTATGGTAAGACGTAGGAAGCACTTGGCCGATGTTAAGGTATTCGTCTACGTTAAAAACCTCATTTTTTGCAAAACATATTTTTTTTTATTTTTCTATTGTAAAATTTCAACTTTCAGGCTTCTAAATCTGTGTTTGTTCCGTCTCTACGGAATTTTAAAGAAAAGTTACAGCTGTTTAAACATCAGTAACGGCTGTCAAATTAAAACTGTATTAGCGAATTCGGAAGCGAAAGTTGAGAATTTAAAGCCTTTTAAAGAGCATTTTTTGGACAAAAATTTTAACATTTTCTCGAAGATTAGTTTAACCATTTTTCTAGTATTTTTAATAATTAGCAACTTTGCAATTAGAAAGTTTTGAAGCAAGAATGTGTGGGGAATTTTAAACATGTATTTTAATTTTTTAATAGTTAAAATTGATTTCATAAACTTCAAATGCGTTTTTCTCAGAACGGTATTTTTAATAAAATGTTGAAACTTGAAATGTGATTTCTCAAAAAGTTCTTAAAATATTTTGTTGAAAATTATTATGAATGCTTTTGATAGTATTTACTAGTGAATGAGCTATAAGCTTTAAATTTGGATAATTTTTCATGATGCTACACTCATAGTTCGATATAAAGGTAATGAAAATTCGTTAAAAATTCAATGTGTATGAGTTTGTAGGGCCAAATTTTTTTACCAAATCTAAATTAAGCAAAAATTTTAGGCGATTGATTGGTCCAGTGTATAAGAAATGTGTTGCATCAAAAAATATTAAAATAATTTAATGTATTAAATAATTAGAAAATCCGAATTGAAAAAAACCCGATTTTTTGACAAAATTTTCTTCATTTATTAAAAATTTCATAAATCATCTCCAGGAATAAATTTTTTAAGTGCAATTCTCTATGATAATATAAAAAATAATTTAAAAAAAAAAAACATGAACTAGTTTCTACGTTTAAAGAAAAAAGTTCTCCGAACGTAGATGAATAAATTAAGGAAAGCTCATCGTGCGGAAGTCTCTTCTGATTACTGTATGTATTTTCCGCTATGTTTTTAGAATTACACTGTTACATACCAAAATAAAAAAAAAACACATTTTACACCTTTTGGATCTTGTGAAACAAATTTCCATTTCCAATTAGAAATTGGTACGTGATTAAAATGAATATAAAATTATAACATTAAAGCACATGTATGAATATATTAAAAATTTCTTAAATAATCAATTAATTAATTATATCTCTGTTACTCTTTTAATGAAGATTTTTAAGTAAAAATTCAACTAATACTTTAATACAATGAAATCACTACAAAGCATTTTTTCACCAAATAATTGATTAGCTGATGATTATCGCATAGAAAATAAAAATTGCCCAGCTTGCTGTATTTTTTACATGAATATTGTAATTCCATTTTATAATAGTAGTTTCCCATTCAAATATGTAAAAACAGTGAATATATTCTTTTTCATTAATTAAAAATATGAATGTCGAATGAAATATTCTTGATTATAATGTATGGTAAGACGTAGGAGACATTTGCCCGATGTTAACGAAATTCCTTAAGCCGAAGTCTTCTGCGGATTACTGTATGTCTTTTCAACAATATTTATAGAATTGCATTGTTACATGCAATAATATAAAAGTACAAGTTACACCTTTTTTATCCCGTGAAAAAATAGTGAATTTCTACAAAGAAATTCGTAAATGTTTCATATGAATGTTAAATTTAAAGATTAACGCATATGTAACAATGTTAAAAATTTCTTATTTTCATAGTTAGATTTTTAATTCTAAGTAAGTACAAAATATTAGAGTTTAAATTAGGGAAAAGTTTATTGTGTGAAAGTATCCGGAGGTTAAATGTATGACTTTTCATATATATTATTACAATTGCCTTTTTACATGCAATAAGGGAAAACCTCAATTTACTCCTGTGAAAAAATATCAATTTCTATGTACAAAATGATAAATGTTTGATATGAATATTAAATTATAACAATAACTCAAAATGTATGAATAAAAACAAATTTATATAAATAACAAATTTTTTATATTTTTCTATTCTTTTTTGTGATAATATGCGAAATTAAAACTCATCTAACAATCTGATACAATGAAATCACTAAGAAGCATTTTTTTTCAGTAAACAATATTTAGCTGCTCATTTTCAACCAAAAATTAAAATTTTACAGAGTAACCCAATTTTCCCAGCTCCCTGTTCTTTTAATATACATATTGTAATTGAATTTTGTAATAGTCTCACATACAAATATGTAGAAAATAATAATTATGATCCCTTTCAATAATATAAAATGTAAATGTCGAATTATATATTACTGATTATAATATATGGTAAGACGTAAGAAGACTTTACCAGACATTAAGAAAAATCACTCCCTTCGATTGGTGTATGTCTTACATACAATAATACGAACGAACAATTTACTCCTTTCTGTTAAAAATTAAATTTCTATTTAAAGTAAGAATAGTAAGTGTTTCATATGAATGTTAAATTAAGACATTAGTTCATATGTAAGAAAATTAAATATTTCTAAAATAATTAACTATTTTATATTTTTCATCCATTTAATTGAAATTATGTTAAATTACAATTTCACCTGAACTTTCATTGATATGATTTAAGCAAACTGTTTTATTCAATACAGATTTCCTTAAATCATATTTTCAATAAAAAATTTACAGTTCTTAGCTTGCTGTCGATTTATATGCATGTTCTCATCGAATTTTATAATAGTTCATTTGCATTATAAATTCATTAATGTAAAAGTCCAATTACTAATGTATGGTAAGCCGTAGGAAACATTTGCCCAAAGTTAAGGAAAGTTCATTGGGCTGATGTCTCCTGCGGATTACTGTATGTATTTTCAACTATATTTTTACAATTGCCGTATTACATGAAATAATGAAAATCCTCAATTTACTCCTTTTTTATCATGTGAAAAAATTGTCAAATTCAAGTAAATATTTTTAAGTAATCTATATGAATATTAAATTTTAATATAAATATATATGTATGTACAATAAAATTTTACAAATAAATAAATAATTTTTATGTACTTATATTTCCTTCTATTAAAGGTGATTATATAATTAAAAATTAATCTAAGAGTTTGATACAACGAAATAACTAAAATTCATACATTTTTAATTACAAATTAAATTATCTCTATATTTTCCCCAAACAATTAAACTTTATATAGCTATAACAGTTTAAGTGATTGCAATTTTATTTCATATGTATATAGAAATCGAAAGTTTGTAATAGTAGTATTGCCAACAGATATATAGAAAATATTGATTATGTTTATTTTTATTACTATAAAATGTGAATGTCGAATTAAATATTATAGATCATAATGTATGGTAAGACGTAGGAAATATTTGCTCAATGTTAACTATAGCTCATTGAGCCGATGTCTCCTGCGGACTACTGTATGTATTTTCACCTATCTTTGTGGAATTGCATTTTTACATACAATAATGTAAAAGAACAATTTACTCCCTTATGATCCTCTGAAAGAAATTTCACGGTTGAAGCAGAAATTGGTAAGTGTTTGATATGCATATTATTTATAACATTAACGCAAATGAATGAATAATTAAATTTATTAAATAAATAAATATTTAAATTTTTATTTTTTTAATATATATTATATGAAATTTAAAATTCATCTAACAGTATGATACAAAGAAATCGATAAGAATGTTTTAGAGTACACAATTAATTAGCTAATGATTTTCGCCAAAATATTAAAACTAAACAGAGCTATACATAGATCCAAGCTTGCAGTTCTTTTTATATGCAAATACTAATCGAAGTTTATAATCATAGTATTGCATACAATTATGTAGAAAGTAATGAATATCTTTTTTCTCTATTATCAAATGTGAATTCCGAATTAAATATTTATGATTATAATTTATGGTAAGACGTAGTAAGGATTTGTCAGAAAGTAAGAAAAGGACTTCTTGTGGATAACTCCTGTCGATTACTGTAAGAGTTTTACCCTATCATTTCACAATTTCATTGTTACATGCAGTAATGTAAAAGTATAAATTACTCCTTTTTCATCCTGAAACAATTTGAATTTTCAAGTAGAAATTGGTAAGTATCTTATATAAATACTAAAATATAACATTAACGCATATATATTAATAATAAAAATTTTTATAAATAAATAATTATTTTTTAATATATATATACATATATATATATATGTATATATATATATATATATATATATATATATATATATATATATATATATATATATATATATATATATATATATATATATATATATATATATGTATGCATATATATTATTTAAAGTAGATTATGGGAAACTAAAAATTTATCTAACAGTTTGATATAATTAAATGATTAACAAAAATTTTCAGTACAAAATTGATTCACTAATGAGTTTAGCCTAAACACCAATTTTCACGGAATTACATAAAGTTCCTAGCTTGCTGTTTTTTATATATATAATTTAATTGAATTTCATAGAAGCAGTTTTATATATATATATATATATATATATATATATATATATATATATATATATATATGTATATATATATACATACTTAATATATATATTATATATATGTATATAATATACATATATATATATATATATATATATATATATATATATATATATATATATATATATATAGAAATATATATATATATATGTATGCATATATATTATTTAAAGTAGATTATGGGAAACTAATAAATTTAATCTAACAGTTTGATATAATGAAATGATTAACAAAAATTTTCAGTACAAAATTGATTCACTAATGAGTTTAGCCTAAACACCAATTTTTCACGGAGTTACATAAAATCTGATTCCTAGCTTGCTGTTTTTTATATATATAATTTAATTGAATTTCATAGAAGCAGTTTTTATATATATAAATATTATATATTCGTATATATATATATATATAAATAAAAAAAACTATGTTTTTATCTGTAATATAAAATATGAATGTCGACTTAAATATTGCGGATTATAATGTATTTTAAGTTATAGTAAGCATTTGCCCAACGTTAATAAAATTCATCGTGTCTCTTATGGTTTACTGTATGTCTTTTCCACTATGTTTTTAGAACTGCATTGTAACATGCAATAATGTAAAAGAACAAGTTACACCCTTCTTACTGTATGAAACAATACTGAATTTCTACGAAGAAATTAAAAGTGTTTAATATGAATGTTTTAAATTAAAATATTAACATATATGTATGGATATTAAAAACTCCTTAAATAAATAATTTTATTCCTTTTATACAGATTATAAGAAATTAAAATTCAACTAATGTTTTAATACAATGAATACAATAAAATCTGAATTTTTCAGTACACAATTGTTAAGCTTATGATTTACGCAAAATAACTATATTTTACAGAGCTACACAAATTTCCCAACTTGCTGATCTTATTATATGCATACTCTAAATAAAATTTATATATTCGTAGTTTTGCATACAATTTGTAAAAAACAGTGAGTATATATTTTTTCTTTTATGTAAAATGAGAATGTTGAATAAGGTATTGCTGATTATACTATGTATGGTAAGACGTAGGAATCATTCGAGCTATGTTATGTAAAGTTCATAGTTCGTGTGTTTCCTGCGGATTACTGTATGTCCTTTCAACTATTTTTTAGAACTGGATTGTTAAGAAGCATTGCCAGATGGTAAATATTTTATGAGAATATTAAATTATAATATTAACACATTTTTATGAATAATAAAATTTTACATATAAATAATTAATATTTCTAATCTTTAATTCTTTTAATAGATATTATATAAAATTTAAAATTCATCTAACAATTTGATACAATGAAACCAAGAAGAAACATTTTTTTTCGGTATACATTATTTAGCTGATCATCTTCGACAAAAAATAAAAACTTTACTGAGTAACCCAATGCTTCCAGCTCGCTGTTCTTTTAATATGCATATTGTAATTGGAATTTATAATAGTTTTACATACAAATATGTAGAAAAGAATTATTATGATCACTTTCATTAATATAAATGTAAATGTCGAGTGATATATTGCTTATTATACTATATGGTAAGACGTTGAAAGTCTTTACCCGACATTAAAAAATATCTTTCCTTTCGATTGCTGTATGTCTTACATACAATAATGCAAAAGCACAATTTACTCCTTTCTGCTGTGAATTAAATTTCTATATCCAAGTAGGAATAGTAAATGTTTCATATGAATGTTAAATTAAAACTTTATTTCATATGTAAGAAAATTAAAAATTTCTTAAATAATTAATTATTTATATTTTATATCCATTTAATGGAGATTATGTTAAATTACAATTTCACCTGATCTTTTAATCAAATGAAATCAAGAAAACTGTTTTACTTAATACAGAATTCCTTACCTTATTATTTCAATAAAAAAATTTACAGTTTTCAGATTGCTGTCGATTAATATGCATGTTCTTATCGAATTTTGTAATAGTTCATTTGCATTATTACATTCATTAATATAAAAGCCCAATTACTAATGTATGGTAAGCCGTAGGAAGCATTTGCCCAATGTTAAGGAAAGTTCATTGAGCTGATGTCTCCTTCGGATTACTTTATGCATTTTCAACTCTATTTTTACAATTGCCGTATTACATGAAATAATGGAAATCCTCAATTTACTCCTGTTTTATCATGTGAAAAAATTTTTCAAATTCAAGTAAATATTTTTAAGTAAAATATTGATTATGTTTATTTTTATTACTATAAAATTTGAATGTCGAATTAAATATTACATATCATAATGTATGGTTCAGAAAATTCAGAAAATTGACTGGTACTATCAGGATGTAAAATAAGGACGAGTAAGATTGGATGTGTTGTTGTAAATATTTTATACACCTCAGCCAATTTTGCTGTGCTTATTTTCTGCAATTTTTTATATCCTTAATTTCTACGTAATTAACTAATGTGAGTATCAGAGATCAACATATATATTATATGTATACCAATTTTCTACATCATAAAATATTGCATAATTAAAAGAGAAACTATTCTATATTTTAATTTTTGATTATTTTTTCAGTATATATAGCTAATTTTGTATTGTATTTATAAATATCTTTAAGAAAGTGTCTGCTATATTAATTTACTTAAATCGTATATATCTAATAATAAAAATTTTAAATTTTATCTATTATTATCTATTTAAATTTTATCTATTATTACTTTGTAATATTATATGTATTAAAAAGTATATTTTAGTATGTAACCTGAACTTTTTTACTATAATAATTGATTCAGAAATATGACTGGTATTATCAAGATATTGGTGTATAGTAAGCAGGAGCAAGATTGGATGTGATGTTGTAAGGAACTATTCACCCCAGCTAATCTTGTTTCGCTTGCTTTATGCATTTTCTACAATTTTTTTTATATCAGTCAATTTCTACGTAATTAACTGATGTGAGTAACAAAGTAGAACATATTTTTTATACTTATATCGCGTTTTAAGATAAAAAAAATTTCATTATTTTAAAAGGTAAATATATTAATTTTAATCTTTCGATTATTTTTTCCATTAAACTGCATTTCGATTTTGAGCCTATTTTGTATTTATAAATACTTTTAAGATTGTGTCAGTTATATGCATTTAACTTAGGTCATAACAATAACCATTTTAAATTCTATCTGTATGTCTTATATATATATATTACAAATTGTATTTTAGTTGCTAGTCTGACTGTTATTACTATAATTATAAATTTAGAAAATTTACTGGTGCTATCAGGATGTTAGTGTATAGTGAAAAGAAACAAAATCGGGTGTGATGTTGAATGGAATTATTCAACATACCTGAATTTGTTTCTCTTACTTTATGCATTTTCTACAATTTTCTTTATTGATTTTGTTCTACGTAATTAACTGATAAGAGGCATAAAGCGTATATTTATAAATATATCGTTTTTAAATATCATAAAATAATTTCATAATTTGAAAAGCGAAATTTATTATTTTTTTTTCTCTCAATTTTTCTAGGATGCTAAATTTGTATATATAGATAATTTTGTTTTGTATTTATAAATATTTTTAACATAGTGACAGATATATTAATTAACTTAGATCGTATATATTTTAATAATAACAATGTAATATTTTATCTCTATGTATTTTATATATTATACAATATGTTTTACTTCATATTCTGATCGCTTTTACTATCATTTAAAATTCAGAAGATTGACTTGTATTATCAAGGTATTGCGTTTAGTAAGCAGTAGCAAGATTGGATGTGATGTTGCAAGGAATTATTCACCACAGCCAATCTTGCTGCGCTTAATTTATGCATTTTCTACAACAGTTTATGTTCGTTAAGTTCTAAGTAATTGACTGATGTGTTTATCAAGTAGAACATATTTTTTCTAATTATATCGCTTTAATACATCATTAAAGAACTTCATGATTTTAAAAGCGAAATACTTTATTTTTACTGATTGAATATTTTTGCAGGATTCTAAATTTGTATATATAGTCAAATTTGTTTTGTATTTATAAATATATTTAACCTAGTGTCCCTGTTATTAATTTACTTTGATCATATATATTTTATAATAACCAATTTAAATTTCATATATATATAATATACAATGTGAAATATATTTTAGTTTGTAATTTGAACGTTTTTACTATCCCTATTATTATAGAAATTTAACTGGTATTATCACAATGATGGTGCGTAGTAAGAAGTATTAAATTTGCGTGTTATGTGTTATGCAATAATTGAGCACAGCCAATCTTGCTGTGCATATTTTTTTTTTCCATTTTCTATAATTTTTATATATCCGGAAATTTCTACGTAATTATTTGATGTGAGTAACAAAGTAGAACATATTTTTTATACTTATATCGCGTTTTGCAAAACATAAAAAAATTCATTATTTTAGAAGGGAAATATATTAAATTTTAATCTTTCGATTATTTTTTTCCATTATACTTCATTTCGATATATAGTCTACTTTGCATTTATAAATATTTTTAAGATTTTTTCAGTTATACGTATTTACGTAGCTCGTATATATGTAAAAATAACCATATTAAATTTTATATGTATGTCATATATTTTACAAATTAAATTTTAGTTGCTAGTCTGACTGTTATTACTATCATTATAAATTTAGATAATAGACTGGTTTTATCAGGATGTTGGTGCATAGTAGAAAGAAACAAAATCGGGTGTGATGGTGTATGGAATTATTAATCATACCTGAATTTGTTTCTCTTACTTTATTTATTTTCTACAATTTTCTTTATCTACTTCGTTCTACGTCATTAACTGATAAGAGGCATAAAGAATAACTGTACTTTTATAAATATATCATTTTTAAACATCATAAAATAATTTTATAATTTAAAAAGCGAAATATATTATTTTTTATTTCTCAAAATTTTTCTAGGATGCTAAATTTGTATATATAAATAATTTTGTATTGATATATAAATATTTTTAACAGAGTGAAATGTATATTAATTGACTTAGATCGTATATATGTAATAATAACAATGTTATATTTTATCTATATGTAACATATATATTCGAAAATATATTTTTCTTCGTTATCTGATCGCTTTTACTATAATTTAAAACTCAGAAAATTGACTCGTATTATCAAGATGTTTTGTGTAGTAAGCAGTAGCATATTAATTTTTTTATATATTATATATGTAATAATCACAATATTAAATTTTGTCTTTATGAAATATATATATTAGAAAATGTATTTTAGTTTGTATTATAAACGCTTCAACTATCAATATAAATTTAGGAAATTGATTACTATCATACTTAATTCAGAAAATGGACTGGTATTATCAAGATGTTGTGTATAGTAAGCAGTAGCAAGATTGGATGTGATGTTGCAAGGAATTACTCACCACAGCCAATCTTGCTGCGCTTACTTTATGAATTTTCTACAATTTTTAATGTTCTTTAGTTCTACGTAATTGACTGATGTGAGTATCAAGTAGAACATATTTTTTGTAATTATATCGCTTTTTTAGATTAAAAAATTTAATGATTTTAGAAGAGAATGATATTAATTTTAATTTTTCGAATATTTTTTTAAAAAATTTAAATAAATATCTAATGTACCATTGTATTTACAATTATAAGGTAGTGTCCATTATATTACTTTACCTAGATCGGATACATGTAATAATAACCATGTTAAAATTAATCTATACGATTTATATACTTTATAAATTGTACTTTTGTTTGCAATCTGAATGTTTTTAAAATACTTACACATTCAGTAAATAGACTGGTATTATGAAGATATTGGTGTATACTAAGGAGATGAAAGATTGGACGTGATGTTGTAAGGAATTATTCACCACTGTTAATCTTACTGCACGTACTTTATACATTTTCTACAATTTTTATATCCTTTAATTTCTACGTATTATCATACGTATAGTATCATTTGAATCTGATCCAATAACATATAATCTCTTATTATATCAATTTATTTCATCATTATATAATTTCATGATAGTAAAAGTGAAATAATTTATTATTTATTAATCGATATTTTTGCAGACCACTCAATTTGTATATATAGATAATTTTGTTTTAAATTTATAAATATTTTTAACATAGTGTCCGTTCCAACCAGTCTTGTTGAGCTTAATTTTTGCATTTTTTATAATTTTTATATAATTTTATTTCAACATAATTTACTGAAGCATATCACAATCAGTAACTTATTTTTATAATTCTATCTTTTTATTACATCATAAAAGAATTTCATTATTTTAGAATTTAAATATATTAAATTTTATTACTAAATTTGTATATACAAGTTATTTTGTACTGTATTTATATATAAATTTTCAGATAGGGTCCTTTATATTATTTTACTTAGATTGTTTATATGTAATAATCACCAACTTAAATTTCATTCCTTAATTTCTTCGTAATGAACTGATGTGAGTATCAGAGATCAACATACATTTTATAAGTGTACCAATTTTTTGCATCATAATAAATAGCATAATTAAAAGATAACTATTATATTTTTTATTTTTTTATTATTTTTTCAGTATACTAAATTTGTATTGTATTTATAAATATCTTTAAGATAGTGTAAGCTATATTAATTTACTTAGATCGTATATATCTAATAATAAAATTGTTGCTAAAATTGTACGATGCTAAACTTGTATATATAGAAAATTTTGTATTGATATATAAATATTTTTACAGAGTGACAGATATATTAATTGATTTAGATATTATATATGTAATAATAACAATGTTATATTTTATCTATATGTAATATATTCGAAAATATATTTTTCTTCGTTATCTGATCGCTTTTACTATAATTTAAAACTCAGAAAATTGACTCGTATTATCAAGATGTTTTGTGTAGTAAGCAGTAGCATATTAATTTTTTTATATATTATATATGTAATAATCACAATATTAAATTTTGTCTTTATGAAATATATATATTAGAAAATGTATTTTAGTTTGTATTATAAACGCTTCAACTATCAATATAAATTTAGGAAATTGATTACTATCATACTTAATTCAGAAAATGGACTGGTATTATCAAGATGTTGTGTATAGTAAGCAGTAGCAAGATTGGATGTGATGTTGCAAGGAATTACTCACCACAGCCAATCTTGCTGCGCTTACTTTATGAATTTTCTACAATTTTTAATGTTCTTTAGTTCTACGTAATTGACTGATGTGAGTATCAAGTAGAACATATTTTTTGTAATTATATCGCTTTTTTAGATTAAAAAATTTAATGATTTTAGAAGAGAATGATATTAATTTTAATTTTTCGAATATTTTTTTAAAAAATTTAAATAAATATCTAATGTACCATTGTATTTACAATTATAAGGTAGTGTCCATTATATTACTTTACCTAGATCGGATACATGTAATAATAACCATGTTAAAATTAATCTATACGATTTATATACTTTATAAATTGTACTTTTGTTTGCAATCTGAATGTTTTTAAAATACTTACACATTCAGTAAATAGACTGGTATTATGAAGATATTGGTGTATACTAAGGAGATGAAAGATTGGACGTGATGTTGTAAGGAATTATTCACCACTGTTAATCTTACTGCACGTACTTTATACATTTTCTACAATTTTTATATCCTTTAATTTCTACGTATTATCATACGTATAGTATCATTTGAATCTGATCCAATAACATATAATCTCTTATTATATCAATTTATTTCATCATTATATAATTTCATGATAGTAAAAGTGAAATAATTTATTATTTATTAATCGATATTTTTGCAGACCACTCAATTTGTATATATAGATAATTTTGTTTTAAATTTATAAATATTTTTAACATAGTGTCCGTTCCAACCAGTCTTGTTGAGCTTAATTTTTGCATTTTTTATAATTTTTATATAATTTTATTTCAACATAATTTACTGAAGCATATCACAATCAGTAACTTATTTTTATAATTCTATCTTTTTATTACATCATAAAAGAATTTCATTATTTTAGAATTTAAATATATTAAATTTTATTACTAAATTTGTATATACAAGTTATTTTGTACTGTATTTATATATAAATTTTCAGATAGGGTCCTTTATATTATTTTACTTAGATTGTTTATATGTAATAATCACCAACTTAAATTTTATCTTTATGACGTATATATTTTAGAAAAGATATTTTAGTTTGTATTATCAACGTTTCTACTATCAATATAAATTCAGAATATGGATACTCTCATAATTTCTTCGTAATGAACTGATGTGAGTATCAGAGATCAACATACATTTTATAAGTGTACCAATTTTTTGCATCATAATAAATAGCATAATTAAAAGATAACTATTATATTTTTTATTTTTTTATTATTTTTTCAGTATACTAAATTTGTATATATACCTAATTTTGTATTGTATTTATAAATATCTTTAAGATAGTGTAAGCTACATTAATTTACTTAGATCGTATATATCTAATAATAAAATTGTTAAATTTTATCTATATGTATTATATATATTACAAAGTATATTTTAGTTTGTAACCTGAACGTTTTTACTATTATAATTAATTCAGAAAATTGACTGTTATAATCAAGATATTGGTGTATAGTAAGCAGGAGCAAGATTGGATGTGATGCTGTAAGGAACTATTCACAACAGCCAATCTTGCTTCGCTTACTTTATACATTTTCTACAATTATTTATATCATTTACTTTCTACGTATTAAATCATGTATGTCATTGTAAATGAATTTCATCAATTTAGAAGGAAAATTTATTAGTCTTTATGCTTTGAACTTACTAATTTAAAGAATAATAAGAATACTAAATTTGTATACAAAACTAATTTTGTATTTCCAAATATTAAGACAGTGTCCTTCATATTATTTTATGTAGATTATATATATTTAATAATAAATGTGATATTTTTTATCTATATGAATTATATATATTACAAAAAGGTGTAAGTTAGTAATATTTTACTATCACTATAAATTAAGATTTACGGTTTTATTATGACTATAAATTCCGATTTTAATATCACTGTAAATTCAGCAAATTGACTGGTATTATCAAGATGTTGGTGTATAGTAAGACGCAGGAGGATTGACTGTGATGTTTTAAGGAATTATTCATCGTAGTGTTTCCTCCTGCTCTTACATTATGCATTTTCTACAACTTTTTATATCCATTAATTTCTTCGTAAATAACTGATGTCACGATCAAATAACAACATATTTTTTATAATTATATGGATAATATTTATCATAAAAATTTGAATCATTAAATAAGAAATATATTAATTTTTAATTTTTTAATTTTTTTTTCTAGAATACGAAATTTATATATAACTTATTTTCTCTTTCATTTAAAATGCTTAAGATAGTGACCTTGATATTAATTTAAATAAATCTGATATACATATTAATTACTATGTTAAATATCATATATATGTATTATATATATTACAAAATATATTTTAGTTTATAAGCAGAACGGTTTTACTCTTATTTTAAATTCGTAATATTGACTGAAATTATCAGGATGTTTGTGTATAGTAAGCAGCAGCAAGATTGGATGTGATGCTGTAAGGAACTATTCACAACAGCCAATCTTGCTTCGCTTACTTTATACATTTTCTACAATTATTTATATCATTTACTTTCTACGTAATTAACGAACGTAGGTCTGAAACAATAACATATTTCTTATGATTATAGGGCTTTATAACATCATAAAAGGATTTCATAATCTGAAAAGTGAAATATATTTTTTTTTATTTATCGAAATTTTTTTCTAAATAACTAAATTTGTACAAATACCTATAAATAACTAAATTTGTATAACTTTATGCATTTTCATCAATTTTTTTGTATCAGTCAATTTCTAAATTATTAACTGATGTGAGTAACAAAGTAGAACATATTTTTTGTACCTATATCGCTTTTTTAGATCATAAAAATTTTTCTTAATTTTAGAAGGGAAATATATTAATTTTAATTTTTTGATTATTTTTTTCCAGTATACTAAATTTCGTATATTATTCGGAATTATACATCCCAGCCATTCTTCCTGCTCTTTATGCATTTACTGCAATTTTTTCATATCCATTAATTTCTTCGTAAGCGAATTATATTATTTTTAAGTTTTTGAAACTTTTTTTCGAGTATACTAAATTGGTATATATAGCTAATATTTTATTGCATTTAAAAATTCTTAAAATAAGGAACGTAACATCAATTTTCCTAAATTTTATATATGTAAGAATAACCAAAAGAAATTACATTTATAGAAATTTTATATACTACATATATATTTTAGATTGTAATTTAAAGTTTTTTTTCTCATTACAAATACTGAGAATCTACTTCAAAAATTTTGGGAAAAATTCTACACAGGAAATTATATTTGTTTACTGTTGAAAATAATTTTTTTATTATTATGTTACTCTTATTATTGGGTTGTACAACCTGTATTTCTTACATTTTTTCAATAATTATTTTTTCAAGTGCGATTCGCTTAAACTTTTTATAAGTGGAATTGCAAATATAGAATTTTTATTTTTTATGCTTGTAAAAGTCTTAAATTTCATTTGAAATATGTATTTATTTTTTAGAAATTATTTCTTAGAGAAATTATTAAATAAGAATATAATACTCAAACAAAATGATATTTCTTTACCAAAAATATAATAATTCAATTATAATTTAATTTGTTATTATAAGAAATTTAATAGAAAATCCTGTATTTTTTAAGTGGTTAGAAAAAATGAAATGGCTATGAATTATAGATTTTATTGTTTATATTGAAGTTAAGTACGTCTAAATGTGATATTATTTTTTCCTCTAATTCTTAATCCTAGGCTATTATAAATAATTTTTTAATTAAGTTGTATGATAGAATATTTATAGATGAGTAATGCAGTTGTTTGCTACATGATGAGACAAAAACTTCAAAATTTCGAACAACATTCAAATTTTACGCAAGGTTTTTTTGGTAATTAAGATAAATGTGTATACCATGCAGATTTTTCAACACTTCTTCAAAATTAAATTACTATAAAAAAAAATCGTTAGAGATTAAGCATTTTAATTGTAAGAAGTAAGGTATGTAAATGGATAGTAACAGAGAAATTTTATTTTATATTTTGTAAATCTTTATTGAATAAGTTGTATCTAAACATGTTGTAAATGCATTTTAAAATACTATTAAGAGTGAGCCTTTAGGTTTAATTTATTAACGACAGTATGCATATAATACTAAAACAAGATAAAATTTACATTTTTTTTATTTATACTGAATATAGTTTCTAAATTCTGATTTTAACGTTGTTGCTATTATTATCAAATCTAAACATAAATTTGATTTACATAATAACCAGCAGAAATATTCACTGTGATATTATAATTAATTTATGACAGCAATTTTTTCTGCTCTTACTTTATGCATTTTCAACTATTTTCTATAACTGTGAAGCTACACACAAAATTAGAGATGCGCAATTTATTTGTTATATAATCTGTAAACCATAATTTATATATCTAAGGAGAAAGGAACAAGAATTTTTTGCTATTCCAATACGAGTTTCTTTTACATTCTAGATATATCGATCTAGATATATTCGGAAAATAATAATTTTAACACAAACGCTCCCACACACATATATAATAATTATTTATAGAAAGAAAATTATCCTATACCTAAAGAGCATAAGATTATCTGGTAAGTATAAACGATACAACTTTTTCGACGCCTCTCAAGATAAAATCGTCAGCAAGGTAAGATCGACAGCTCTTCATTTACTCAATATAGATTATACGCATAAGTAGTTGTTCTTAAATATTTTAATTAAAAGTTATTTGATTTGTGCTATGTTAATATAATTAGATAAAATAAGAAGAGTAGTTTCTTAATTTGTATACTTATTTAATGTATTAAACAGGAAAACTGGTTTTATACTTTTTTTTTACATGGATTATAAGTTTGTTCTTCTTAAAATGCATTAGTACAGTTTCTTACATCAGAAATTGCATTTAAACAACTTATATTTGGTATAAATGTGGCAACTATCAGTTAAAATTTGTACTATTTTTTAAAAATAAACATCAAGTGCACCATTTAAATTATTTTTAAGGTCAAATTTTATCATTTCTTTGGAGATAGAATAAAACCTAAACGGGGATTAGAAGTAATAAATTTGTAGGAAAAGCCGCACTGACGTTTCCTGTTTTATTATTACACTTTCATCTCAACCAGTCGCTATGCGGCTCTCTTTATGCCTGTAAAAGTTTAATTTCTAAACAAATAATTACATAAAAAAATCTCAAATTTGCAATGTACTCATTATATATGCAGTCAAAACAGAAAGTAAACCAAAGAAGGAAGCGGATAGAATTCTTACTAAGGTAGGTATGGCTTTTTTTCACGTTGTCAAACTGACTTTATAATCTTCAGTAAGAGCTATCTTTATTTGTAGAAATATTGCTATCCTTAATAATAGATAACCAATGTAATCCACTTTATTGCTGGTTATTTAAATCAAAAAGGATGCACGTGATTAATATTTTTAATATTCCTTATTTGAGTTCTCAAAGTACAGTGGATTGAAATAATAAATAAATGGTATGGACATTATTTACTAATAATAAATAGATAGTTTGTCTGTATTGTATAACTCAATTTTGAATAGATAATGAATGTTTTTCTTCTGAGAGATTTTAAATGGACATGGAATTGAAGCATAGAATTTCTAGCGTATAGTAGTGTGTAGGAGGTCTAAATGTGATGTTCATTTTATTCACCACATTTAAACTTGCTACTCCTACTGTATGCCTTTACAACTCTACTGTTGGAACGAACTTGTTTCTTGTAAACTTTATAGATGCATTATGGAGTCATTATTTACAAAGAACTCAAATTTCATGAGAAATATACTAGAATTTCTGCTAAGTTAGAGAAATAAATATATCGGTCACACAGATTTTTTATGCATTTCTTACTATAAATCTTTCTTGAAGGTACAATCGACAGCTCTTAATGCATTGAAATATTTTTTATTTTACACAACGTTCACCGTAAGTATTTCAAAATGTTAGACATTTATTTAATTCTTACTTAACCTTTTTTTGTTGAAGTGTTACATACTAGAATACAATATGAAACATTTTAACTTTATATTTATGTGAATTTTCTTTTAATAGTTTGTAAATATAAAAGTCATGTTGTAATATATTTTAATAATATTCTTAAAATCTCAACGTTGCTCTAATGTACGAATTGTTATATCTATGTAATGACAAACATGATATATTTACGTTATTCGTTTTATATTACTTTTAATTTTTTGAACTGCTACCTTAAAGTACATTATTGTTATATATCTGATTCTATTAGGGATTATAGTGTAATGTGTTGTTAAAGTTAGTTTCCCCAGAGCCAAGCTTGCTACGCTTACTTTATGACTTTACTACTATATTTATTCAAGTTCCATTCAAAATTGCTGATGCATAATTTACATTTTTATATTTATGGATATACATCGTGTGAAATAATTTATTTGAGCCTTATTTTCGTTTTAGATTACATAAAAGAACACATTGACAATAGGTTCCGAGATTATAGTGTATATAGTATGTTTGGCATGGATGACTGTGATAATATTTTAAATTCATACCTGTGAAACATGCTGCGCTTTTTAATGCTTTTTCTACTGTGTTCCTTTTTATTTGTGATCTTATTTACATACTTCCTAAAATCCAATTACCGCATTACATCTGAAATTATGAAACTCATTTGTTTTTTCTGATATGGCTTCTTCTTAGGTTAATAAAAGAAATAGATCAAATTGGATTTTCGTCGTCTCTTGAAAAGAAAAAAGAACAACAACATTGGCAGTAATGGTGTTTTAACATAATTACAGTTATCTTTGTTCAACTTACTTTATATTCTTTTATCTACTATACACCTAAGAGTCATTACAATATGACCACCCTATTAATAACATGTAGGACTACCTTTAGCCCACAAAACTACCAGCCCCCGGCGTGGCATGACTTCACAATGTGCTGTTAGGTAGTTTGAGGTAACTGGTACCAAGCGCCTACCAAATGGTCCTGATTTCCTGCCTACTGCTAGGGATTAGCGTGACAGCATGATTTTGATTTTCCAGGTAGGATCACAATGAGTGATCCAGGTGAGGTGCTCTATTTAAATAATGTCAGATCAATTCGAAGTCAATACATGACTTGAAAGTCACTGGAATTTCCTCAAACCACTTCCTGATGATTCGACATGACATGGTACGTTATCCTGTTGGTTAACACCACCCCCCGCAGGAAATACTGTTTTAATGTATGGGTGAACCTGGTTTGTAACAATGTTTAAGTAGCTCACATACGTCAGGGATTGTTCAATGATTATTATGAATCCTAATGGGCTTTGCGTAACTCATTGAGTATGTCATTGTGTCATGCCGTGTATGTCATTGCCCACACCATAATGTAAACATTTTATAACGTGGAAGCTTCTTAACATCATTTCCGGTTTCTTTTGAACCATCCCAATTCATCAAAAAAATAACCTTGCAAATAAAATGATGATCAATCCACATGCGATAGTAACTGACTTTATACTGACACTTCTTAAAAACACATTAAGTTAAACATAAAAGAAAAACAGGCATCTTCAATAAGCATAGAACATATTGAGAAACAAGACAGCTCACTAATCGTCAAAAAGATAACACCACCCAGCATAATGAGTGACTTGCTTTTATATATATTCAGCTGGTTGTGAAATACAGTTCACAAAACAAATTAGCATGCCGTGAGGGCTTTTTCACGGAATAGAAGAAAACAATTAGAAAGAGCTGGTTAAATTTAAAAAAAAAAACTAAACTGAAGGTTACATTAACAAAAATGATAATTGGTGTGTGATGGGAACAAAAGTTAACAACATAAAGTTAATATAATACCCCCGTCGACGTTTTGTGTCTATCCAACTGTGCTTCCGGGAGCCAGGGTTCCCTTCTCGAAATTGGCTTATTCGCATACGCCCTTTAATGAGGACCAGAAATCGTGATTCGTCGGACAATGTAATTTTCTTCCATTCTTCTATTGTCCAATTCCACAGCTAGCTATGACGTGCCGTCAGTGCAGAGATATGGAAGTCTCTTCTGTTTACTGTATGTATTTTCCACTATGTTTTTAAAATTACTTTGTTATATACCAAAATAAAAAAACACATTTTCATCTTTGGGATGTTGTGAAACAAATTTCCATTTCCAATTAGAAATTGGTAAGTGATTAAAATGAATATAAAATTATAACATTAAAGCACATGTATGAATATATTAAAAATTTCTTAAATAATCAATTAATTAATTATATCTCTGTTACTCTTTTAATGAAGATTTTTAAGTAAAAATTCAACTAATACTTTAATACAATGAAATCACTACAAAGCATTTTTTCACCAAATAATTGATTAGCTGATGATTATCGCATAGAAAATAAAAATTGCCCAGCTTGCTGTATTTTTTACATGAATATTGTAATTCCATTTTATAATAGTAGTTTCCCATTCAAATATGTAGAAATAATGAATATATTCTTTTTCATTAATTTAAAATGTGAATGTCGAATGAAATATTCTTGATTATAATGTATGGTAAAACGTGGGAGACATTTGCCCGATGTTAACGAAAATTCCTTGAGCCGATGTCTTCTGCGGATTACTGTATGTCTTTTCAACAATATTTAGAGAATTGCATTGTTACATGCAATAATATAAAAGTAAAAGTTACACCTTTTTTATCATGTGAAAGAATACTGAATTTCTACAAAGAAATTAATAAATGTTTCATATGAATGTTAAATTAAAACATTAACGCATAAGTAACAATGTGAAAAATTTCTTATTTTTATTGACAGATTTTTAATTCTAAGTAATTACAAAATATTAGTGTTTTAATATAGGGAAAAGTTTATTGTGTGAAAGTCTCCAGTGGTTAAATGTATGACTTTTCTTATATATTATTACAATTGCATTTTTACATGCAATAAGGGAAAACCTCAATTTACTCCTGTGAAAAAATATCAATTTCGAAGTATAAAATGATAAATGTTTGATATGAACATTAAATTATAAAAATAACTCAAATGTATGAATAAAAACAAATATATATAAATAAGAAATTTTTTATATTTTTCTATTTTTTTGTGGTAATATGCGAAAATTAAAACTCATCTAACAATCTGATACAATGAAATCACTAAGAAGCATTTTTTTTCAGTAAACAATATTTAGCTGCTCATTTTCAACCAAAAATTAAAATTTTACAGAGTAACCCAATTTTCCCAGCTCCCTGTTCTTTTAATATACATATTGTAATTGAATTTTGTAATAGTCTCACATACAAATATGTAGAAAATAATAATTATGATCCCTTTCAATAATATAAAATGTAAATGTCAAATTATATATTACTGATTATAATATATGGTAAGACGCAAGAAGCCTTTACCAGACATTAAGAAAAATCACTCTCTTCGATTGGTGTATGTCTTACATACAATAATGCAAAAGAACAATTTACTCCTTTCTGTTAGGAATTAAATTTCTATTTAAAGTAGGAATAGTAAATCTTTCATATGAATGTTAAATTAAGACATTAGTTCATATGTAAGAAAATTAAATATTTCTAAAATAATTAATTTTTTTATATTTTTCATCTATTTAATTGAAATTATGTTAAATTACAATTTCACCTGAACTTTCATTGATATGATTTAAGCAAACTGTTTTATTCAATACAGATTTCCTTAAATCATATTTTCAATAAAAAATTTACAGTTCTTAGCTTGCTGTCAATTTATATGCATGTTCTCATCGAATTTTATAATAGTTCATTTGCTTTATTAAATTCATTAATATAAAAGTCCAATTACTAATGTATGGTAAGACGTAGGAAACATTTGTTAAACGTTAAGGAAAGTTCATTGGGCTGATGTCTCCTGCGGATTACTGTATGTATTTTCAACTATATTTTTACAATTGCCGTATTACATGAAATAATGAAAATCCTCAATTTACTCCTTTTTTATCATGTGAAAAAATTGTCAAATTCAAGTAAATATTTTTAAGTAATCTATAGGAATATTAAATTTTAATATAAATATATATGTATGTACAATAAAATTTTACAAATAAATAAATAATTTTTATGTATTTATATTTCCTTCTATTAAAGGTGATTATATAATTAAAAATTAATCTAAGAGTTTGATACAATGAAATAACTAAAATTCATACATTTTTAATTACAAATTTAATTATCTCTATATTTTGCCCAAACAATTAAACTTTATATAGCTATAACAGTTTCCGTGATTGCAATTTTATTTCATATGTATATACAAATCGAAAATTTGTAATAGTAGTATTGCCAACAGATATATAGAAAATATTGATTATGTTTATTTTTATTACTATAAAATGTGAATATCGAATTAAGTATTATAGATCATAATGTATGGTAAGACGTAGGAAATATTTGCTCGATGTTAACTATAGCTCATTGAGCCGATGTCTCCTGCGGATTACTGTATGTATTTTCACCTATCTTTGTGGAATTGCATTTTTACATACAATAATGTAAAAGAACAATTTACTCCCTTATGATCCTGTTAAAGAAATTTCACGGATCAAGCAGAAATTGGTAAGTGTTTGATATGCATATTATTTATAACATTAACGCATATGAATGAATAATTAAATTTATTAAATAAATAAATATTTAAATTTTTATTATTTTAATATATATTATATAAAATTTAAAATTCATCTAACAGTTTGATACAAAGAAATCGATAAGAATGTTTTACAGTACACAATTAATTAGCTAATAATTTTCGCCAAAATATTAAAATTTTACAGAGCTATACATAAATCCCAGCTTGCAGTTCTTTTTATATGCAAATACTAATCGAAGTTTATAATCATAGTATTGCATACAATTATGTAGAAAGTAATGAATATCTTTTTTCTCTATTATCAAATGTGAATTTGGAATTAAATATTTATGATTATAATTTATGGTAAGACGTAGTAAGGATTTGTCAGAAAGTAAGAAAAGGACTTCTTGTGGATAACTCCTGTCGATTACTGTAAGAGTTTTACCCTATCATTTCACAATTTCATTGTTACATGCAGTAATGTAAAAGTATAAATTACTCCTTTTTCATCCTGAAACAATTTGAATTTTCAAGTAGAAATTGGTAAGTATCTTATATAAATACTAAAATATAACATTAACGCATATATATTAATAATAAAAATTTTTATAAATAAATAATTATTTTTTAATATATATATATATACATACATATATATATATATATATATATATATGTATATATATATATACATATATATATATATATATATATATATATATATATATATATATATATATGTATGCATATATATTATTTAAAGTAGATTATGGGAAACTAAAAATTTATCTAACAGTTTGATATAATGAAATGATTAACTAAAATTTTCAGTACGAAATTGATTCACTAATGAGTTTAGCCTAAACACCAATTTTCACGGAGTTACATACAGTTCCTAGCTTGCTGTTTTTTATATATATAATTTAATTGAATTTCATAGAAGCAGTTTTATATATATATATATATATATATATATATATATATATATATATATATATATATATATATAATAAAAAAGTATGTTTTTATCTGTAATATAAAATATGAATGTCGACTTAAATATTGCGGATTATAATGTATTTTAAGTTATAGGAAGCATTTGCCCAACGTTAATAAAATTCCTACCAGGAATGTCTCTTGTGGTTTACTGTGTGTCTTTTCCACTATGTTTTTAGAACTGCATTGTAACATGCAATAATGTAAAAGAACAAGTTACTCCCTTCTTACTGTATGAAACAATACTGAATTTCTACGAAGAAATTGGAAAGTGTTTAATATGAATGTTAAGTTAAAATATTAACATATATGTATGGATATTAAAAACTCCTTAAATAAATAATTTTATTCCTTTTATACAGATTATAAGAAATTAAAATTCAACTAATGTTTTAATACAATGAATACAATAAAATCTGAATTTTTCAGTACACAATTGTTAAGCTTATGATTTACGCAAAATAACTATATTTTACAGAGCTACACAAATTTCCCAACTTGCTGATCTTATTATATGCATACTCTAAATAAAATTTATATATTCGTAGTTTTGCATACAATTTGTAAAAAACAGTGAGTATATATTTTTTCTTTTATGTAAAATGAGAATGTTGAATAAGGTATTGCTGATTATAATGTATGGTAAGACGTAGGAATCATTCGAGCTATGTTAAGTAAAGTTCAGTTCGTTCGTGTGTTTCCTGCGGATTACTGTATGTCCTTTCAACTATTTTTTAGAACTGGATTGTTAAGAAGCATTGCCAGATGGTAAATATTTTATGAGAATATTAAATTATAATATTAACACATTTTTATGAATAATAAAATTTTACATATAAATAATTAATATTTCTAATCTTTAATTCTTTTAATAGATATTATATAAAATTTAAAATTCATCTAACAATTTGATACAATGAAACCAAGAAGAAACATTTTTTTTCGGTATACATTATTTAGCTGATCATCTTCGACAAAAAATAAAAACTTTACTGAGTAACCCAATGCTTCCAGCTCGCTGTTCTTTTAATATGCATATTGTAATTGAAATTTATAATAGTTTTACATACAAATATGTAGAAAAGAATTATTATGATCACTTTCATTAATATAAATGTAAATGTCGAGTGATATATTGCTTATTATACTATATGGTAAGACGTTGAAAGTCTTTACCCGACATTAAAAAATATCTTTCCTTTCGATTGCTGTATGTCTTACATACAATAATGCAAAAGCACAATTTACTCCTTTCTGCTGTGAATTAAATTTCTATATCCAAGTAGTAATTGTAAGTGTTTCAAATGAATATTAAATTAAAAAGTTTGTTCATATGTAAGAAATTTAAAAATTTCTTAAATAATTAATTATTTATATTTTATATCCATTTAATGGAGATTATGTTAAATTACAATTTCACCTGATCTTTTAATCAAATGAAATCAAGAAAACTGTTTTACTTAATACAGAATTCCTTAACTTATTATTTCAATAAAAAATTTTACAGTTTTCAGATTGCTGTCGATTAATATGCATATTCTTATCGAATTTTATAATAGTTCATTTGCATTATTACATTCATTAATATAAAAGCCCAATTACTAATGTATGGTAAGCCGTAGGAAGCATTTGCCCAATGTTAAGGAAAGTTCAGTGAGCTGATGTCTCCTGCGGATTACTGTATGTATTTTCAACTCTATTTTTACAATTGCCTTATTACATGAAATGATGGAAATCCTCAATTTACTCCTGTTTTATCATGTGAAAAAATTGTCAAATTCAAGTAAATAGTTTTAAGTAAAATATTGATTATGTTTATTTTTATTACTATAAAATTTGAATGTCGAATTCAATATTACAGATTATAATGTATGGTTCAGAAATTTCAGAAAATTGACTGGTACTATCAGGATGTAAAATAAGGATGATTAAGATTGGATGTGTTGTTGTAAGGATTTATACACATCAGCCAATCTTGTTGTGCATATTTTTTGCAATTTTTTATATCCTTAATTTCTTCGTAATTAACTTATGTGAGTATCAGAGATCAACATATATGTTATATGTATACCAATTTTTTACATCATAAAATATTGCAGAATTAAAAGAGGACTATTCTATATTTTAATTTTTGATTATATTTTCAGTATACTAAATTTGTATATATAGCTAATTTTGTATTATATTTATAAATATCTTTAAGAAAGTGTCTGCTATATTAATTTACTTAAATCGTATATATGTAATAATAAAAATTTTAAATTTTATCTATTATTTTTTTTGAAATATTAAATATATTACAAACTATATTTTAGTATGTAACCTGAACGTTTTTACTATAATAATTGATTCTGAAATATGACTGGTATTATCAAGATATTGGTGTATAGTAAGCAGGAGCAAGATTGGACGTGATGTTGTAAGGAACTATTCACCACAGTTAATCTTGTTTCGCTTGCTTTATGCATTTTCTACAATTTTCTTTATATCCGTCAATTTCTACGTAATTAACTGATGTGAGTAACAAAGTAGAACATATTTTTTATAATTATATCACGTTTTTAGATAAAAAAAAATGTTCATTATTTTAAAAGGGAAATATATTAATTTTAATCTTTCGATTATTTTTTCCATTATACTGCATTTTGATTTATAGCCTATTTTGTATTTATAAAAACATTTAAGATTGTGTCAGTTATATGCATTTACTTAGGTCATAAAAATAACCATTATAAATTTTATCTGTAGGTCTTATATATATTACAAATTTTATTTTAGTTGCTAGTCTGACTGTTAACTAATACTATATACTGTAATTACTATAATTATAAATTTAGAAAATTTACTGGTGCTATCAGGATTTGGTGTATAGTGAAAAGAAATAAAATCGGGTGTGATGGTGTATGGAATTATTCACCATAGCTGAATTTGTTTCTCTTACTTCATGCATTTTCTACAATTTTCTTTATCGATTTTGTTCTACGTAATTAACTGATAAGAGACATAAAGCGTAACAGTATATTTATAAATATATCGTTTTTAAACATCATAAAATAATTTCATAATTTGAAAAGCGATATATATTATCTTTTATTTCTCAAAATTTTTTTAGGATGCTAAATTTGTATATATAGATAATTTTGTATTATACACATAAATATTTTTTAACATAGTGACAGATATATTAATTAACTTAGATCTTATATATGTAATGATACCAATGTAATATTTTATCTATATGTATTTTATATATTATACAATATGTTTTACTTCATAATCTGATCACTTTTACTATCATTTAAAATTCAGAAAATTGACTTGTATTATCAAGGTATTGCGTTTAGTAAGCAGTAGCAAGATTGGATGTGATGTTGCAAGGAATTATTCACCACAGCCAATCTTGCTGCGCTTAATTTATGCATTTTCTACAACAGTTTATTTTCGTTAAGTTCTACGTAATTGACTGATGTGAATATCAAGTAGAACATATTTTTTCTAATTATACCGTTTCATTACATCATAAAAGAATTTCATAATTTTAAAAGCGAAATATTTTATTTTTACTTATTCAATATTTTTGCAGGATTCTAAATTTGTATATATAGATAATTTTGTTTTGTATTTATAAAAGTTTTTAACATAGTGTCCATTTTATTAATATACTTAGATCGTATATATTTTATAATAACCAATTTAAATTTCATATATAAAGGATATATATTATAAAATATATTTTAGTTTGTAATTTGAATGTTTTTACTATCCATATTAATATAGAAAAGTAACTGGTATTATCACAATGATGGTGCGTAGTAAGAAGTATTAAGTTTGCGTGTTATGTTTTGTGCAATAATTGAGCACAGCCAATCTTGCTGTGCTTATATTTTCCATATATCCGGCCATCATATTAAATTTTATATATCCGGCAATTTCTACGTAATTATTTGATGTGAGTAACAAAATAGAACATATTTTTTATACTTATATCGCGTTTGCAAAACATAAAAAAAATTCATTATTTTAGAAGGTAAATATATTAATTTTAATTTTTCGGTTATTTTTTTCCATTACACTTCATTTCGATATATAGCCACTTTGCATTTATAAATATTTTTAAGATTGTGTCAGTTATACGTATTTACGTAGCTCGTATATATGTAAAAATAAACCATTTTAAATTTTATCTGTATGTCTTATATATTTTACAAATTGTATTTTAGTTGCTAGTCTGACTGTTATTACTATTATTATAAATTTAGAAAACTGACTGGTGTTATCAGGATGTTGGTGTATAGTAAAAGAAACAAAATCGGGTGTATATATCTAATAATAAAAATGTTAAATTTTATCTATATGTATTATATATATTAAAAAGTATATTTTAGTTTGTAACCTGAGCGTTTTTACTATCATAATTAATTCAGAAAATTGACTGGTATTATTAAGATATTGGTGTATAGTAAGCAGGAGCAAGATTGGATGTGATGTTGTAAGGAACTATTCACCACAGCCAATCTTGCTTCGCTTACTTTATGCATTTTCTACAATTTTTTATAACAGTTACTTTCTACGTATTAAGTCATGTATGTCATTGTAAAAGAATTTCATAAATTTAGAAGGAAAATTAGTCTTTATGCTTTGATGTCGTATCCAGAATACTAAATTTGTATACAAAATTAGTTTTGTATTCATAAATATATTTAATACAGTATCCATCATATTAAGTTACGTAATCATATTAATTTACGTACTTCAAATATTAAGCAGTATCCTTCATATTATTTTCCGTAGATTATATATATTTAATAATAACTATGATAATTTTCATCTATATGAATTATATATATTACAAAATGTGTAAGTTAGTAATATTTTACTACCACTATTACTTAAGTATTATACTATCACTATTAATTAAGTTTATGTTTGTAATATGACTATAAATTCAGAAAATTCACTGCCATTATCAAGATGTTGGTGTATGGTAATACGCAGGATGATTGGCTATGGTGTTGTAAAGAATTATTCATCCCAGTCATTCCTCCTGCTCTTACATTATGCATTTCCTATAACTTTATATATCCATTCATTTCTTCGTAATTAATTGATGTGAGGATCAAATAACAACATATTTTTTATATTTATATCCATAATATTTATCATAAAAATTTGAATCATTAAAAAAGATATATATTAATTTTGTATTTTTTCATTTTTTTTCTAGAATGCGAAATTTATATATATAACTTATTTTCTCTTTTATTTAAAAAATTTAAGATATTGACCGTTATATTAATTTAAATAAATCTGATATACATATTAATTACTATGTTAAATATCATATATATGTATTATATATATTACAAAATGTATTTTAGTTTATAAGCAGAACGGTTTTACTCTTATTTTAAATTCGTAATACTGACTGAAATTATCAGGATGTTTGTGTATAGTATGCAGCAGCAAGATTGGATGTGATGTTGTAAGGAAATATTCACCACAGCCAATCTTGCTGCGCTTACTTTATACATTTTCTGCAATTATTTATATCCTTTAGTTTCTACGTAATTAACGAATGTAGGTCTGAAACAATAACATATTTCTTATGATTATAAGGCTTTATAACATCATGAAAAGATTTCATAATTTTAAAAGTGAAATATATTATTTTTTATTTATCGAAAATATTTTCTAAATAACTAAATTTGTATAAATATGTATAAATAACTAAATTTGTATGACTTTATGCATTTTCTTCAATTTTTTTATATCAGTCAATTTCTACGTAATTAACTGATTTGAGTAACAAAGTAGAACATATTTTTTGTACTTATATCCTGTTTTTATATCGTAAATATTTTTCATATATTTAGAAGGTAAATATATCAATTTTATTTTTTTTATTATTTTTTACAGTATACTGAATTTCGTATATTATTCAGAATTATTCATCCCAGGCATTCTTCCTGCTCTTACTTTATGCATTTACTGCAATTTTTTATATCCATTAATTCATTTGTAGGCGAATTATATTATTTTTGTTTTTCGAAATTTTTTCTAGTATACTAAATTGGGGAATATAGCTAAGATTTTATTGCAGTTAAAAAATTCTTAACGTAACATTTATTTACCTAGATTTTATATATGTAAGAATAACCATAAGTAATTTCATTTATATGAATTTTATATATTACAAATATATTTTAGATTGTAATTTAAAGATTTTTTTTCTCTTTACAAATACTGAGAATCTACTGGAATAATTCAGGGAATTTTTGGAAAAATTCTACACAGGAAATTATATTTGTTTACTGATAGAAATAATTTTTTTATTATTATGTTACTTTTAATATTCGGTTGTACAACCTGTATTTTTACGTTTTTTCAATTATTATTTTTTCAAGTGCGATTCGCTTAAACTTTTTATAAGTGAATTACAAATATAGAAGTTTTAATTTTTATACGCGTAAAAGTCTTTTTTTTTTTTTTTTTTTTTTTTTTTTTTTTTTTTTTTGTATTTTTTTTTTTTAAATTAAATTTATTTGAAGTATGTATTTATTTTTTAGAAATTATTTCTTAGAGAAATTATCAAATAAGAATGTAATACTCAAACGAAAGGACAATTCTTTACTAAAAATATAATAATCCAATTATAATTGTAATTTGTTATTATAAGAATTTTTAATAAAAAATCCTGTATTTCTAAGTGGTTAGAAGAAATGAAATGTCTATGAATTATATATTTTATAGTTTATAATACAGTAAAGTACGTCTAAATGTGATATTACTTTTCCTCTAATTCTTAATCGTAGGCTATTATAAATAGTTTTTTAATTAAGTTGTAGGATAGAATATTTATAGATGAGTAATGGAGTTGTTTGCTACATGATGAGACAAAAACCTCAAAATTTCGAACAACATTCAAATTTTACGCAAGGGTTTTTGGTAATTAAGATAAATGTGTATACCATTCAGATTTTTCAACACTTCTTCAAATTTAATCTACTACAAAAGTAGATCGTTAGATATTAAGCATTTTAATTGTAAGAGGTAAGGTATGTAAATGGATCGTAACAGAGAAATTTTATTTCATATTTTTAAATCTTTATTGAATAAATTGTATCTAAACATGTTGTAAATGTATAATTTGCATTGTAATGCATTTTAAAGTACTATTAAGTGTGATCCTTTAGATTTAATTTACTAACGACTGTATGCATATAATACTGAAACAATGTAAAATTTACATTTTTCTTATTTATACTGAATATAGTTTCTAAATTCTGATTTTAACATTGTTGCTATTATTATGAAATCTAAACATAAATTTGATTTACATATTAACCAGAAATATTCACTGTGATATTATAATTAATTTATGAGAGCATATTTTTCTGCTCTTACTTTATGCATTTTCAACTATTTTCTATAACTGTGAAGCTGCACACAAATTAGAGATGCGCAATTTATTTGTTATATAATCTGTAAACCATAATTTATATATTTAAGGAGAAAGAAACAAGAATTGTTTTGCTATTCCAATACGAGTTTCTTGTACATTCTAGATATATGGATCTAGATATATTCGGAAAATAATAATTTTAACACAAACGCTCCCACACACACATATATAATAATTATTTATAGAAAGAAAATTATCCTATACCTAAAGAAGCATAAGATTATCTGGTAAGTATAAACGATACAACTTTTTCGACGGATCTCAAAATAAAATCGTCAGCAAGGTAAGATCGACAGCTCTTCATTTACTCAAATATAGATTATACACATAAGTAGTTGTTCTTAAATATTTTAATAAAAAGTTATTTGATTTGTGCTATGTTAATATAATTAGATAAAATAAGTAGAGTAGTTTCTTAATGTGTATATTTATTTAATGTATTAAACAGGAAAACTGGTTTTATACTTTTTTTACATGGATTATAAGTTTGTTCTTCTTAAAATGCATTAGTACAATTTCTTACATCACAAATTACATTTAATCAACTTATATTTGGTCTTTGGTATAAATGAGCTAACTATCAGTTAAAATTTGTACTATTTTTTAAAAATAAATATCAAGTACATCATTTAAATTATTTTTAAGGTCAAATTTTATCTCATTTCTTTGGAGATAGAATAAAACCTAAACGGTGATTAGAAGTAATAAATTTTTAGGAAAAGCCGCACTGACGTTTCATGTGCTATCATTATACTTTCATCTCAACCATTCGTTATGCGGCTCTCTTTATGCCTGTAAAAGTTTAATTTTTAAACTAGTAATTACATAAAAAAATTCTCAAATTTGCAATGTACTCATTATACATGCAGTCAAAACAGAAAGTAAACCTAATAAGGAAGCGGATATAATTCTTACTAAGGTAGGTATGGCTTTTTTCACATTGTCAAACTGACTTTATAAACTTCAGTAAGAGATATCTTTATTTGTAGAAATATTGCTATCCTAATAATAGATAACCAATGTAATCCACTTTATTATGGGTCATTTAAATCAAAAAGGATGCATGTGATTAATATTTATAATATTCCTTATTTGAGTTCTCAAAGTACAGTGGATTTAAATAATAAATGAATGGTATGGACATTATTTACTAATAACAAATAAACGTTTATCTGTATTGTATAACTCAAGAAATTTTGAATAGATAAGGAATGTTTTTCTTCTGAGAGATTTCAAAATGGACATGGAATAGAAGCATAGAATTTCTAGCGTTTAGTAGGGTGTAGGAGGTCTAAATGTGATGTTCATTTTATTCACCACATTTAAACTTGCTACTCCTACTGTATGCCTTTACAACTCTACTGTTGGAACGAACTTGTTTCTTGTAAAATTTATAGATGCATTATGGAGTCATTATTTACAAAGAACTCAAATTTCATGAGAAATATACTAGAATTTCTGCTAAGTTAGAGAAATAAATATATCGGTCACACAGATTTTTTATGCATTTCTTAAGATAAAGCTTTCTTGAAGGTACGATCGACAGCTCTTAATATATTGAAGCATTTTTTATTTTACACAACGTTCACCGTTTGTAAGTATTTCAAAATATTAGACATTTATTTAATTCTTACATAACCTTATTTGTTGAAGAGTTACATATTAGAATGCAACATGAAACATTTTACTTTATATTTATGTGAATTTTCTTTTAATAGTTTGTAATTATAAAAGTCATGTTGTAATATATTTTAATAATATTCTTAAACTCTCAACGTTGCTCTAGTGTACAAATTGTTATATCTGTGTGATGACAAACATGAAATATTTATATTTGTTCAATTTATATTACTTTTAATTTTTTGAACTGCTACCTTAAAATAAATTATTGTTATACATCTGATTCTATTAGGGATTTTAGTGTATTGTGTTGTTAAAGTAAGTTTCAGCAGAGCCAATCTTGATACGCTTACTTTATGCCTTTACTACTATATTTATTCAAGTTCCATTCAAAATTGCTGATGCATAATTTAAATTTTTATATTTATGGATATACATCATATGAAATAATTTATTGAAGCCGTATTTTCGTTTTAGATTACATAAAAGAATACATTGGCAATAGGTTCCGAGATTATAGTGTATATAATTTTCGTGGTCTCTTGAAAAGGAAAAAGAATAACAACATTGGCAGTAATGGTGTTTTAGCATATTTACAGTTATCTTTGCTCAGATTACTTTATATCCTTTTATCTACTATATACCTAAGAGTCATTACATTATGACCACCCTATTAATACATGTAGGACCGCCTTTAGCCCTCAAAACCGCCAGCACCTGGCGTGGCATCGACTTCACAAGGTGCTGTTAGGTAGTTTGAGGTAACTGGTACCAAGCGCCTAACAAATGGTCCTGATTTCCTGCCTATTGCTAGGGATTAGCGTGACAGCATGATTTTGATTTTCCAGGTAGGATAACAATGAGTTTTCCAGGTGAGGTGCTCTATTTAAATAATGTCAGATGAATTCGAAGCCAATACATGACTTGAAAGTCACTAGAATGTTCCTCAAACCACTTCCTGGTGATTCGACATGACATGGTGCGTTATCCTGTTGGTTAACACCACCCCCCGCAGGAAATACTGCTTTAATGAATGGGTGAACCTGGTTTGTAACGATGTTTACGTAGCTCACATACGTCAGGGATTGTTCTATGGGTATTATGAATCCTAATGGGCTCCGTGTAAACATTGCCCACACAATAATGTAAAGATTTTATAACGTGCAAACTTCTTGACATCATTCCCGGTTTCTTTTGAACCACCCAAACTCATCGAAAACATAACCTTGCAAATAAAATGATGATCAATCCACATGCATTGGTAACTGACTTCGTTGTGGTCCAACTGTGCTTCCGGGAGCCAGGGTTCCCTTCTCGAAATAGGCTTATTCGCATACGCCCTTTAATGAGGACCAGAAATCGTGATTCGTCGGACAATGTAATTTTCTTCATTCTTCTATTGTCCAATTCCACAGCTAGCTATGACGTGCCGTCAGTGCAGAGACATACTTCGTCTTCCGGTTGCATAGGAACATACTCAGCAATTTACACTGCCCAGTGTGACGGTCGCCACTGTATTAGCTGGTGGTGATTTCGGCTGTTGCAGCTCTTCGGTCATGGCTATTAATGTGTAGCAATCTCTGCTCTCTTGTGGAATCAATGTGCCGTGGACGCCAGCGACTAGTCGTTTCACCATCCATACACTGTAAAATATTTACACTATATATGATATATACTTAATTCACTAACGAATGTTTGCTCATAATAATAAAACAATAAAATATTTCCAATTATTTAATTTAAACTAAAGGAAACTTTTTAAATTGGGATTTAACACTAAAAATCGGAACATGAGTTTGAGTTTTGGAGATATTAAGCTGTAGTAAAAATCCCTTTGATATAATGAATTCACCACAGTAAAATTTTACTGATATTAATGTATACATGTTCAACTATCTTGTATAGGTTTTTTGGGGAGGTTTTGGTTTTGGAGCTCTACGGTCTACTTTTTGCAACACGAGGGCTAACAAGACCGGGACGTATTGCTTAAAGCCGATTCCGAACGGTTACGAACATTCATGCCATAATGGGATTTGAACCTATGAACTCCGGTTTCGAAGGCCAGTACCCTAAATCTTGTATAGGAGCCACGGTAGATCATTCGGCAAAGGCAAGGATTTCGTAGCTGAAAGGTTACGATTTCGGGGCTGGAGCTTGCCAAAGATCCGCCGTGTTCATTAAAGGTGACTATGGCACGTAAATTATGTTCGTGGTCACAAAATAATCCAAGTTCTCAAACGATACCTCTGTGGGTGGCAGGCCATAGCCTGGGGGTCTTTTGCTTGGTCCCTGTTTCCAAAGTACGAGGACCCAGCGGGGGTAATGTTACTCTCGTCCGAAGCATACCTTAAGCTACACGTGTTCCTTGGGTGGTGCTAAATGAATAACAGGTTCGTAGCCTTGTTAAGGCGTCTGGATAATTTCTGTACCCCTTTCTGCATTAAAAAAAAACTGTCTGGTATGCCTGTCAAGATATACAAATTTCTTGTATAACTCACAAGTTCCATAGAAATATAAGAATGTACACTTAACTCGTTATAAAACTTGTAAAACCAGAGATATGACACTAAGAAGAAAGTAAAAAAGATACATGTACTCTATATTCCTCCCTAATCTAAAGCCGATCGATGACTGTTTGGTTAGGGTGCTGGCCTTCGATACCGGAGTTCGTGGGTTCGAATCCCACAGCGGTATGGATGTTCGTAGCCTTTCGGAATCGGCTTTAAGCTGTAGGTCCCGGTCTCATTAGCCCTCTTCTTGCAAGAATTGGACCGTAGCATTTAAACCAAATCCTAATCTAAACATAAAACAAGATTGAATCGAATTAAAAAAATTCATGTAGGTATAGGTACAATTTTTTCTTATTCTAAATTAACGTGTATATATAAATTAAAAAGTTTTATAAATAAATAATTTAATTATTTTACGTGTTTTAGCAGTCTTCTCATAGGATTATAGCTAAACTTATAAATTCTTCTCATTCTTTCACACAACGAAATAACTAGAATTATTAAATTATTTTTTTTCAATTACATAAATAATAAACTTAACATTTTCGCCAACAAATAAAACCATTTGGGAAGCCACACAATGCTCACAGCTTGCTCTTCATTTTATATGCTTATGCTAATCGTATTTAATAAATTTTTTTAATGCAAACATGTAGAACCTAAAATCACTCGTTATAGCTGCAGTAAAATAATTATAATTGTCCGATGAATCATCTGGAAGATATAGATTTTTTTTAATTATTAAAAATAATGATTACGATTTTATTTCATTAATATAAAATGTGAATAACGAATGAAATATTACAGATCATAATGTATGGTAAGACGTAGGAAGCATTTGACCGATGTTAAGGTATCCGTCTACGTTAAAAACCTCATTTTTTGCCAAAACATACTTTTTTTTATTTTTCTTTTGTAAAATTTCAACTTTCAGGCTTCTAAATCTGTGTTTGTTCCGTCTCTACGGAATTTTAAAGAAAAGTTACAGCTCTTTAAACATCAGTAACGGCTGTCAAATCAAAACTGATGTAGCGAAGTCGGAACCGGAAATTGTGAATTTAAAGCCTTAGAGCATTTTTTGGACAAAACTTTTTAAATTATCACGAAGATTAGTTTAAGTTTTCTAGTATTTTTAATAATTAGCAACTTGGCAATTAGAAAGTTTTGAAGAAAAAAATTGTGGGGAATTTTAAACATGTATTTTAATTTTTTAATAGTTAAAGTTGATTTCATAAACTTCAAATGCGTTTTTCTCAGAACGGTATTTTTAATAAAATGTTGAAACTTGAAATGTGATTTCTCAAAAAGTTCTTAAAATATTTTGTTAAAAATTATTATGAATGTTTTTAATAGTATTTACTAGTGAATGACCTAAAAGCTTTATATTTGGATATTTTTCAATGATATTCCACTCATAGTTAGATATAAAGGTAATGAAAATTCGTTAAAAATTCAATGCGTATGATTTTGAAGGACCAAAAATTTTTACCAAATTTAAATTAAGCAAAGATTTTAGGTGATTAACTGGTCCAGTGTATAAGAAATGTGTTGCATCAAAAAATATTAAAGTAATTTAATTTATTAAAATTTAGACATTTAGAAAGAACCCGATTTTTTGACCAACTTTTCTTCATTTATTAGGAATTTTATAAAAACTTCTCCAGGAATAAATTTTTTAAATGCAATTCTCTATGATAATATAAAAAATAAATCTAAAAAGGCAAAAACATGAACTAGTTTCTAAGTTTAAAGAAAAAAGTTCTCCGAACGTAGATGGATACCTTAAGGAAAGCTCATTGTGCGGAAGTCTCCTACTGATTACTGTATGTATTTTCCACTATGTTTTTAAAATTACTTTGTTATATACCAAAATAAAAAAACACATTTTCATCTTTGGGATGTTGTGAAACAAATTTCCATTTCCAATTAGAAATTGGTAAGTGATTAAAATGAATATAAAATTATAACATTAAAGCACATGTATGAATATATTAAAAATTTCGTAAATAATCAATTAATTATTTATAACTCTGTTACACTTTTAATGAAGATTATTTGCAAGTAAAAATTCAACTAATACTTTAATACAATGAAATCACTACAAAACATTTTTAACCAAAATATTGATTAGCTGATAATTATCGCATAGAAAATAAAAATTTGCAGAGCTAAACAAAGTGCCCAGTTTGCTGTATTTTTTATATAAATATTGTAATCGTATTTTATAACAGTATTTTTCCATAAAAATATGTAGAAACAATGAATATATTCTTTTTCATTAATTTAAAATATGAATGTCGAATGAAATATTCTTGATTATAATGTATGGTAAGACGTAGCAGACATTTGCTCTTTGTTAACGAAAATTCCTTGAGCCGATGTCTTCTGCGGATTACTGTATGTCTTTTCAACAATATTTATAGAATTGCATTGTTACATGCAATAATATAAAAGTACAAGTTACAACTTTTTTATCCTGTGAAACAATACTGAATTTCTACAAAGAAATTAGTAAATGTTTCATATGAATGTTAAATTAAAACATTAACGCATATGTAACAATGTGAAAAATTTCTTATTATCATAGTTAGATTTTTAATTCTAAGTAAGAACAAAATATTAGAGTTTTAATTTAGGTAAAAGTTTATTGTGTGAAAGTCTCCTGTGGTTAAATGTATGACTTTTCATACATATTATTACAATTGCATTTTTACATGCAATAAGGGAAAAATATCAATGTGAAAAAATATCAATTTCGAAGTATAAAATGATAAATGTTTGATATGAACATTAAATTATAAAAATAACTCAAATGTATGAATAAAAACAAATATATATAAATAAGAAATTTTTTATATTTTTCTATTTTTTTGTGGTAATATGCGAAAATTAAAACTCATCTAACAATCTGATACAATGAAATCACTAAGAAGCATTTTTTTTCAGTAAACAATATTTAGCTGCTCATTTTCAACCAAAAATTAAAATTTTACAGATTAACCCAATTTTCCCAGCTCCCTGTTCTTTAATATACATATTGTACTTGAATTTTGTAATAGTCTCACATACAAATATGTAGAAAATAATAATTATGATCACTTTCAATAATATAAAATGTAAATGTCGAATTATATATTACTGATTATAATATATGGTAAGACGTAAGAAGACTTTACCAGACATTAAGAAAAATCACTCCCTTCGATTGGTGTATGTCTTACATACAATAATACAAAAGAACATTTTACTCCTTTCTGATGTGAATTAAATTTCTATTTCCAAGTAGGAATAGTAAGTGTTTCATATGAATGTTAAATTAAGACATTAGTTCATATGTAAGAAAATTAAATATTTCTAAAATAATTAACTATTTTATATTTTTCATCCATTTAATTGAAATTATGTTAAATTACAATTTCACCTGAACTTTCATTGATATGATTTAAGCAAACTGTTTTATTCAATACAGATTTCCTTAAATCATATTTTCAATAAAAAATTTACAGTTCTTAGCTTGCTGTCGATTTATATGCATGTTCTCATCGAATTTTATAATAGTTCATTTGCATTATAAATTCATTAATGTAAAAGTCCAATTACTAATGTATGGTAAGCCGTAGGAAACATTTGCCCAAAGTTAAGGAAAGTTCATTGGGCTGATGTCTCCTGCGGATTACTGTATGTATTTTCAACTATATTTTTACAATTGCCGTATTACATGAAATAATGAAAATCCTCAATTTACTCCTTTTATATCATGTGAAAAAATTGTCAAATTCAAGTAAATATTTTTAAGTAATCTATATGAATATTAAATTTTAATATAAATATATATGTATGTACAATAAAATTTTACAAATAAATAAATAATTTTTATGTACTTATATTTCCTTCTATTAAAGGTGATTATATAATTAAAAATTAATCTAAGAGTTTGATACAACGAAATAACTAAAATTCATACATTTTTAATTACAAATTAAATTATCTCTATATTTTCCCCAAACAATTAAACTTTATATAGCTATAACAGTTTAAGTGATTGCAATTTTATTTCATATGTATATAGAAATCGAAAGTTTGTAATAGTAGTATTGTCCAACAGATATATAGAAAATATTGATTATGTTTATTTTTATTAAGATAAAATGTGAATGTCGAATTAAATATTATAGATCATAATGTATGGTAAGACGTAGGAAATATTTGCTCGAAGTTAACTATAGCTCATTGAGCCGATGTCTCCTGCGGATTACTGAATGTATTTTCACCTATCTTTATGGAATTGCATTTTTACATACAAAAATGTAAAAGAACAATTTACTCCCTTATGATCCTCTGACAGAAATTTCACGGTTCAAGCAGAAATTGGTAAGTGTTTGATATGCATATTATTTATAACATTAACGCAAATGAATGAATAATTAAATTTATTAAATAAATAAATATTTAAATTTTTATTTTTTTAATATATATTATATGAAATTTAAAATTCATCTAACAGTATGATACAAAGAAATCGATAAGAATGTTTTAGAGTACACAATTAATTAGCTAATGATTTTCGCCAAAATATTAAAACTAAACAGAGCTATACATAGATCCAAGCTTGCAGTTCTTTTTATATGCAAATACTAATCGAAGTTTATAATCATAGTATTGCATACAATTATGTAGAAAGTAATGAATATCTTTTTTCTCTATTATCAAATGTGAATTTGGAATTAAATATTTATGATTATAATTTATGGTAAGACGTAGTAAGGATTTGTCAGAAAGTAAGAAAAGGACTTCTTGTGGATAACTCCTGTCGATTACTGTAAGAGTTTTACCCTATCATTTCACAATTTCATTGTTACATGCAGTAATGTAAAAGTATAAATTACTCCTTTTTTATCATGAAACAATTTGAATTTTCTAGAAGAAATTGGTATCTTATAAAAATATTAAAATATAACATTAACGCATATATATAATTAATAATAAACATTTTTATAAATAAATAATTATTTTCTAATATATATATATATATATATATATATATATATTTGTATATATATGTATATGTATATATATATACATACATATATATTTATATATGTATATATGTATATATATATATGAATATATATATATATATGTATGCATATATATTATTTAAAGTAGATTATGGGAAACTAAAAATTTATCTAACAGTTTGATATAATGAAATGATTAACAAAAATTTTCAGTACAAAATTGATTCACTAATGAGTTTAGCCTAAACACCAATTTTCACGGAGTTACATAAAAATCCTAGCTTGCTGTTTTTTATATATATAATTTAATTGAATTTCATAGAAGCAGTTTTATATATATATATATATATATATATATATATATATATATATAATAAAGAGTATGTTTTTATGTGTAATATAAAATATGAATGTCGACTTAAATATTGCGGATTATAATGTATTTTAAGTTATAGGAAGCATTTGCCCAACGTTAATAAAATTCCTACCAGGAATGTCTCTTGTGGTTTACTGTATGTCTTTTCCACTATGTTTTTAGAACTGCATTGTAACATGCAATAATGTAAAAGAACAAGTTACTCCCTTCTTACTGTATGAAACAATACTGAATTTCTACGAAGAAATTGGAAAGTGTTTAATATGAATGTTAAGTTAAAATATTAACATATATGTATTTATATTAAAAACTCCTTAAATAAATAAATTTTATTCCTTTTATACAGATTATAAGAAATTAAAATTCAACTAATGTTTTAATACAATGAATACAATAAAATCTGAATTTTTCAGTACACAATTGTTAAGCTTATGATTTACGCAAAATAACTATATTTTACAGAGCTACACAAATTTCCCAACTTGCTGATCTTATTATATGCATACTCTAAATAAAATTTATATATTCGTAGTTTTGCATACAATTTGTAAAAAACGGTGAGTATATATTTTTTCTTTTATGTAAAATGAGAATGTTGAATAAGGTATTGCTGATTATAATGTATGGTAAGACGTAGGAATCATTCGAGCTATGTTAAGTAAAGTTCATAGTTCGTGTGTTTCCTGCGGATTACTGTATGTCCTTTCAACTATTTTTTAGAACTGGATTGTTAAGAAGCATTGCCTGATGGTAAATGTTTTGTGAGAATATTAATTTATAATATTAACACATATTTATGAATAATAAAATTTTACATATAAATAATTAATATTTCTAATCTTTAATTCTTTTAATAGATATTATATAAAATTTAAAATTCATCTAACAATTTGATACAATGAAACCAAGAAGAAACATTTTTTTTCGGTATACAATATTTAGCTGATCATCTTCGACAAAAAATAAAAACTTTAGGGAGTAATCCAATGCTCCAAGCTCACTGTTCTTTAAATATGCATATTGTAATTGAATTTTATAATAGTTTTACATACAAATATGTAGAAAAGAATTATTAGGATCACTTTCATAAATATAAATGTAAATGTCGAGTGATATATTGCTTATTATACTATATGGTAAGACGTTGAAAGTCTTTACCCGACATTAAAAAATATGTCTCCTTTCGATTGCTGTATGTCTTAAATACAATAATGCAAAAGCACAATTTACTCCTTTCTGCTGTGAATTAAATTTCTATATCCAAGTAAGAATTTTAAGTGTTTCATATGAATGTTAAATTAAAACTTTAGTTCATATGTAAGAAAATTAAAAATTTCTTAAATAATTAATTATTTATATTTTATATCCATTTAATGGAGATTATGTTAAATTACAATTTCACCTGATCTTTTAATCAAATGAAATCAAGAAAACTGTTTTATTTAATACAGAATTCCTTAACTTATTATTTCAATAAAAAATTTTACAGTTTTCAGATTGCTGTCGATTAATATGCATATTCTTATCGAATTTTATAATAGTTCATTTGCATTATTACATTCAATAATATAATAGCCCAATTACTAATGTATGGTAAGCCGTAGGAAGCATTTGCCCAAAGTTAAGGAAAGTTCATTGGGCTGATGTCTCCTGCGGATTACTGTATGTATATTCAACTATATTTTTACAATTGCCGTATTACATGAAATGATGGAAATCCTCAATTTATTCCTGTTTTATCATGTGAAAAAATTGTCAAATTCAAGTAAATATTTTTGAGTAAAATATTGATTATGTTTATTTTTATTACTATAAAATTTGAATGTCGAATTAAATATTACAGATTATAATGTATGGTTCAGAAATTTCAGAAAATTGACTGGTACTATCAGGATGTAAAATAAGGACGATTAAGATTAGATGTGTTGTTGTAAGGATTTATACACATCAGCCAATCTTGTTGTGCATATTTTTTGCAATTTTTTATATCCTTAATTTCTTCGTAATTAACTTATGTGAGTATCAGAGATCAACATATATATTATATAATACCAATTTTTACATCATAAAATATTGCAGAATTAAAAGAGAACTATTCTATATTTTAATTTTTGATTATATTTTCAGTATACTAAATTTGTATATATAGCTAATTTTGTATTATATTTATAAATATCTTTAAGAAAGTGTCTGCTATATTAATTTACTTAAATCGTATATATGTAATAATAAAAATTTTAAATTTTATATATTATTACTTTGAAATATTATATATATTACAAAGATATTTTAGTATGTAACCTGAACGTTTTTACTATAATAATTGATTCAGAAATATGACTGGTATTATCAAGATATTGGTGTATAGTAAGCAGGAGCAAGATTGGATGTGATGTTGTAAGGAACTATTCACCACAGCTAATCTTGTTTCGCTTGCTTTATGCATTTTCTACAATATTTTTTTATATCCGTCAATTTCTACGTAATTAACTGATGTGAGTAACAAAGTAGAACATATTTTTTATAATTATATCACGTTTTTAGATAAAAAAAAATGTTCATTATTTTAAAAGGGAGATCTATTAATTTTTACTTTCGATTATTTTTTCCATTATACTGCATTTCGATATGTAGCCTATTTAGTATTTATAAAAACATTTAAGATTGTGTCAGTTATATGCATTTACTTAGGTCATAAAAATAACCATTATAAATTTTATCTGTAGGTCTTATATATATTACAAATTTTATTTTAGTTGCTAGTCTGACTGTTATTACTATAATTATAAATTTAGAAAATTTACTGGTGCTATCAGGATTTGGTGTATAGTGAAAAGAAATAAAATCGGGTGTGATGGTGTATGGAATTATTCACCATAGCTGAATTTGTTTCTCTTACTTCATGCATTTTCTACAATTTTCTTTATCGATTTTGTTCTACGTAATTAACTGATAAGAGACATAAAGCGTAACAGTATATTTATAAATATATCGTTTTTAAACATCATAAAATAATTTCATAATTTGAAAAGCGAAATATATTATTTTTTTTTCTCTAAATTTTTCTAGGATGCTAAATTTGTATATATAGATAATTTTGTATTATACACATAAATATTTTTAACATAGTGACAGATATATTAATTAACTTAGATCGTATATATGTAATAATAACAATGTAATATTTTATCTGTATGTATTTTATATATTATACAATATGTTTTTACTTCATAATCTGATCACTTTTACTATCATTTAAAATTCAGAAAATTGACTTTGTATTATCAAGGTATTGCGTTTAGTAAGCAGTAGCAAGATTATGTGATGTTGCAAGGAATTATTCACCACAGACAATCTTGCTGCGCTTAATTTATGCATTTTCTACAATAGTTTATGTTCGTTAAGTTCTACGTAATTGACTGATATGAATGTCAAGTAGAACATATTTTTTCTAATTATATCGTTTCATTACATCATAAAAAATTTCATAATTTTAAAAGCGAAATATTTTATTTTTACTTATTCAATATTTTTGCAGGATTCTAAATTTGTATATATAGATAATTTTGTTTTGTATTTATAAAAAAATTTAACATAGTGTCCATTTTATTAATATACTTAGATCGTATATATTTTATAATAACCAATTTAAATTTCATATATAAAGGATATATATTATAAAATCTATTTAAATTTGTAATTTGAACGTTTTTACTATCCCTATTAATATAGAAAAGTAACTGGTATTATCACAATGATGGTGCATAGTAAGAAGTATCAAGATTGCGTGTTATGTTTTATGCAATAATTGAGCACAACCAATATTGCTGTGCTTATATTTTCCATTTTCTATAATTTTTATATATCCGGCAATTTCTACGTAATTATTTGATGTGAGTAAGAAAATAGAACATTTTTTTATACTTATATCGCGTTTGCAAAACATAAAAAAATTCATTATTTTAGAAGGGAAATATATTAATTTTAATCTTTCGATTATTTTTTTCCATTATACTTCATATCGATATATAGCCACTTTGCATTTATTAAATATTTTTAAGATTGTGTCAGTTATACGTATTTACGTAGCTCGTATATATGTAAAAATAAACCATTTTAAATTTTATCTGTATGTCTTATATATTTTACAAATTGAATTTTAGTTGCTAATCTGACTGTTATTACTATTATTATAAATTTAGAAAACTGACTGGTGTTATCAGGATGTTGGTGTATAGTAAAAGAAACAAAATCGTGTGTATATATCTAATAATAAAATTAATAAATTTTATCTATATGGATTATATATATTACAAAGTATATTTTAGTTTGTAACCTGAAAGTTTTTACTATCATAATTAATTCAGAAAATTGACTGGTATTATCAAGATATTGGTATATAGTAAGCAGGAGGAAGACTAGATGTGATGTTGTAAGGAACTATTCACAACAGCCAATCTTGCTTCGCTTACTTTATGCATTTTCTACAATTTTTTATATCATTTACTTTTTACGTATTAAGTCATGTATGTCATTGTAAAAGAATTTCATAATTTTAGAAGGAAAATTTATTAGTCTTTATGCTTTGATGTCGTATCCAGAATACTAAATTTGTATACAAAATTAGTTTTGTATTCATAAATATATTTAATACAGTATCCATCATATTAAGTTACGTAATCATATTAATTTACGTACTTCAAATATTAAGCAGTATCCTTCATGTTATTTTCCGTAGATTATATATATTTAATAATTAACTATGATAATTTTCATCTATATGAATTATATATATTACAAAATGTGTAAGTTAGTAATATTTTACTATCACTATTAATTAAGTGTTATACTATCACTATTAATTAAGTTTATGTTTGTAATATGACTATAAATTCAGAAAATTCACTGGTATTATCAAGATGTTGGTGTATGGTAATACCCAGGATGATTGGCTATGGTGTTGTAAAGAATTATTCATCCCAGTCATTCCTCCTGCTCTTACATTATGGATTTTCCTATAACTTTATATATCCATTCATTTCTTCGTAATTAATTGATGTGAGGATCAAATAACAACATATTTTTTATATTTATATCGATAATATTTATCATAAAAATTTAAATCATTAAAAAATATATATATTAATTTTGTATTTTTTCATTTTTTTTCTAGAATGCGAAATTTATATATTTAACTTATTTTCTCTTTTATTTAAAAAATTTAAGATATTGACCGTTATATTAATTTAAATAAATCTGATATACATATTAATTACTATGTTAAATATCATATATATGTATTATATATATTACAAAATATATTTTAGTTTATAAGCAGAACGGTTTTACTCTTATTTTAAATTCGTAATACTGACTGAAATTATCAGGATGTTTGTGTATAGTATGCAGCAGCAAGATTGGATGTGATGTTGTAAGGAAATATTCACCACAGCCAATCTTGCTGCGCTTACTTTATGCATTTTCTACAATTATTTATATCCTTTACTTTCTACGTAATTAACGAATGTAGGTCTGAAACAATAACACATTTCTTATGATTATAGGGCTTTATAATATCATAAAAAGATTTCATAATTTGAAAAGTGAAATATATTATTTTTTATTTATCAAAATTTTTTTCTAAATAACTAAATTTGTACAAATATGTATAAATAAGTAAATTGTATAACTTTATGCATTTTCTTCAATTTTTTTATATCAGTAAATTTCTAAGTAATTAACTGATGTGAGTAACAAAGTAGAACATATTTTTTGTACCTATATCGCTTTTTTAGATCATAAAAATTTTTCTTAATTTTAGAAGGGAAATATATTAATTTTAATTTTTCGATTATTTTTTCCAGTATACTGAATTTTGTATATTATTCGGAATTATTCATCCCAGAAATTTTTCCTGCTCTTACTTTATGCATTTACTGCAATTTTTTATATCCATTAATTTCTTTGTAAGCGAATTATATTATTTTTGTTTTTCAAAACTTTTTTTCGAGTATACTAAATTGGTATATATAGCTAATATTTTATTGCATTTAAAAATTCTTAAAATAAGGAACGTAACATTAATTTGCTTAGATTTTATATATGTAATAATAACCATAAGTAATTTCCTTTATATGAATTTTATATATTACAAATATATTTTAGATTGTAATTTAAAGGTTTTTTTCTCATTACAAATACTGAGAATCTACTGGAATAATTAAGGGAATTTTGGAAAAATTCTACACAGGAAATTATATTTGTTTACTGATAGAAATAATTTTTTTATTATTTTGTTACTCTTAATATTGGGTTGTACAACCTGTATTTCTTACGTTGTTTCAATAATTATGTTTTCAAGTGCGATTCGCTTAAACTTTTTATAAGTGGAATTGCAAATATAGAATTTTTATTTTTTATGCTTGTAAAAGTCTTAAATTTCATTTGAAATATGTATTTATTTTTTAGAAATTATTTCTTAGAGAAATTATTAAATAAGAATATAATACTCAAAAGAAATTATATTTCTTTACTAAAAATATTATAATTCAATTATAATTGTAATATGTTATTATAAGATTTTTTAATAGGAAATCCTGTATTTCTAAGTGGTTATAAAAAATGAAATGGCTATGAATTATAGATTTTATAGTTTATAATGAAGTAAAGTACGTCTAAATGTAATATTATTTTTTCCTCTAATACTTAATCCTAGGATATTATAAATAATTTTTTAATTAAGTTGTATGATAGAATATTTATAGATGAGTAATGCAGTTGTTTGCTACATGATGCGACAAAAACCTCAAAATTTCGAACAACATTCAAATTTTACCCAAGGTTTTTTGGTAATTAAGATAAATGTGTATACCATGCAGATTTTTCAACACTTCTTCAAATTTAATCTACTACAAAAGAAGATCGTTAGAGAATAAGCATTTTAATTGTAAGAGGTAAGGTATGTAAATGGATAGTAACAGAGAAATTTTATTTCATATTTTGTAAATCTTTATTGAATAAATTGTATCTAAACATGTTGTAAATCTATAATTTGCATTGTAATGCATTTTAAAATACTATTAAGTGTGATCCTTTAGATTTAATTTACTAACGACTGTATGCATATAATACTGAAACAATGTAAAATTTACATTTTTCTTATTTATACAGAATATAGTTTGTAAATTCTGATTTTTACATTGTTGCTATTATTATGAAATCTAAACATAAATTTGATTTACATACTAACCAGCAGAAATATTCACTGTGATATTATAATTAATTTATGACAGCAATTTTTTCTGCTCTTACTTTATGCATTTTCAACTATTTTCTATAACTGTGCAGCTGCACACAAAATTAGAGATGCGCAATTTATTTGTTATATAATCTGTAAACCATAATTTATATATCTAAGGAGAAAGCTATTCCAATACGAGTTTCTTGTACATTCTAGATATATGGATCTAGATATATTCGGAAAATAATAATTAATAATTTTAACACAAACGCTCCCACACACACATATATAATAATTATTTATAGAAAGAAAATGATCCTATACCTAAAGAAGCATAAGATTATCTGGTAAGTATAAACGATACAACTTATTCGACGTCTCTCAAGATAAAATCGTCAGCAAGGTAAGATCGACAGCTCTTCATTTACTCAAATATAGATTATACGCATAAGTAGTTGCTCTTAAATATTTTAATAAAAAGTTATTTGATTTGTGCTATGTTAATATAATTAGATAAAATAAGATGAGTAGTTTCTTAATTTGTATATTTATTTAATGTATTAACAGGAAAACTGGTTTTATACTTTTTTTACATGGATTATAAGTTTGTTCTTCTTATTTATAAGTTTGTTCTTTTTAAAATGCAATAGTACATTTTCTCTTACATCAGAAATTGCATTTAAACAACTTATATTTGGTATTTGGTATAAATGAGCCAACTATCAGTTAAAATTTGTTCTATTTTTTAAAAATAAATGTCAAGTGCATAATTTAAATTACTTTTAATGTCAAATTTTATCTCATTTCTTTGGAGATAGAATAAAGCCTAAACGGGGATTAGAAGTAATAAATTTGTAAGAAAAGCCGCACTGACATTTCATGTGTTATTATTATACTTTCATCTCAACCAGTCGTTATGCGGCTCTCTTTATGCCTGTAAAAATTTAATTTCTAAACTAGCAAATTCTCAAATTTGCAATGTACTCATTATACATGCAGTCAAAACAGAAAGTAAACCTAAAAAGGAAGCGGATAGAATTCTTACTAAGGTAGGTATGGCTTTTTTGCACGTTATTAAACTGACTTTATAATATTCAGTAAGAGCTATCTTTATTTGTAGAAATATTACTATCCTTAATAATAGATAACCAATGTAATTCCCTTTATTACGGGTCACTTAAATCAAAAAGGATGCACGTGATTAATTTTTTTTAATATTTTTTATTTGAGTTCTCAAAGTACAGTGGATCGAAATAATAAATAAATGGTATGGACATTATTTACTAATAATAAATAGACCGTTTGTCTGTATTGTATAACTTAAGAAATTTTGAATAGATAAGGAATGTTTTTCTTCTGAGAGATTTTAAATGGACATGGAATAGAAGCATAGAATTTCTAGCGTATAGTAGTGTGTAGGAGGTCTAAATGTGATGTTCATTTTATTCACCACATTTGGACTTTCTACTCCTACTGTATGCCTCTTTACAACTCTACTGTTGGAACGAACTTGTTTCTTGTAAAATTTATAGATGCATTATAAAGTCATTATTTACAAAGAACTCAAATTTCATGAGAAATATACTAGGATTTCTGATAATTTAAAGAAATAAATATATAGGTCTCACAGATTTTTTATGCATTTCTTACTATAAATCGATCTTGAAGGTACGATCGACAGCTCTTAATGTATTGAAACATTTTTTATTTTACACAACGTTCACCGTTTGTAAGTATTTCAAAATATTAGACATTTATTTAATTCTTACATAACCTTTTTTGTTGAAGAGTTACATATTAGAATTCAACATGAAACATTTTACTTTATATTTATGTGAATTTTCTTTTAATAGTTTGTAAATGTAAAAGTCATGTTGTAATATATTTTAATAATATTCTTAAAATCTCAACGTTGCTCTAATGTACGAATTGTTATATCTATGTAATGACAAACATGATATATTTACATTTATTCATTTTATATTACTTTTAATTTTTTGAACTGCTACCTTAAAGTACATTATTGTTATATATCTGATTCTATTAGGGATTATATTGTATTGTGTTGTTGAAGTATGTTTCCCCAGAGCAAAGCTTGCTACGCTTACTTTATGCCTTTACTACTATATTCATTCAAGTTCCATTCAAAATTGCTAATGCATAATTTACATTTTTATATTTATGGATATACATCTTATGAAATAATTTATTGGAGCCGTATTTTCGTTTTAGATTACATAAAAGAATACATTGGCAATAGGTTCCGAGATTATAGTGTATATAGCATGTTTGGCATGGATGACTGTGATAATATTTTAAATTTATACCTGTGAACCATGTTGCCCTTTTTAATGCTTTTTCTACTGTGTTCCTTTTTATTTGTGATCTTATTTACATACTTCATAAAATCCAATTACCGCATTACTTCTGAAATTGTGAAACTCATTTGTAGATTCTGATATGGTTTCTTCTAAGGTTAATAAAAGAAATAGATCAAATTGGATTTTCGTCGTCTCTTGAAAAGAAAAAAGAATAACAACATTGGCAGTAATGGTGTTTTAACATAATGTTTTAACGTAATGGTGTTTTAACATAATTACAGTTATCTTTGCTCAGCTTACTTTATATCCTTTTATCTACTATACACCTAAGAGTCATTACATTATGACCACCCTATTAATAACATGTAGGGCCACATTTAGCCCTCAACCACCAGCATCTGGCATGGCATAGACGTCACAAGATGCTGTTAGGTAGATTGAAGTAACTGGTACCAAGCTCTCACCAAATGGTCCTGATTTCCCGCCCCATTGCTAGGGATTAGTGTGACAGCACGATTTTGATTTTCCAGGTTGGATCACAAAGAGTGATCCAGGTGAGATGCACTATTTATATAATGTCAGGTCAATTCGAAGCCAATACATGACTTGACATTCACTAGAATGTTCCTCAAACCACTTCCTGATGATTCAACATGACATGGTGCGTTATCCTGTTGATTAACACCACCCACGCAGGAAATACTGTTTTAATGAATGGGTGAACCTGGTTTGTAACAATGTTTAAGTAGCTCACATACGTCAGGGATTGTTCAATGATTATTATGAATCCTAATGGGCTTTGCGTAACTCATTGAGTATGTCATTGTGTCATGCCGTGTATGTCATTGCCCACACCATAATGTAAACATTTTATAACATGGAAGCTTCTTGACATCATTCCCGGTTTCTGTTGAACCATCCCAACTCATCGACAAAATAACCTTGCAAAATAAATGATATCAATACACATGCGATGGTAACTGACTTTATTCTTAAATATCGTCATTGAATTAAAAAACACATTAAGTTTAACATAAAAAAACAAGCATCTTCAATAAGCATAGGACATATTGAGAAACGAGACACAGCTCACTAATCGTCAAAATAATAACACCACCCAGCATAACGAGTGACTTGCCTTTATATATATTCAATCGGTTGTGAAATATAGTTTTCAAAACAAATTAGCATGCCGTGAGGGCTTTTCACGGAATAGATGAAAAAAACTATTAGAATTAGAAAACAATTAGAAAACAATTAGAAACAATTAGAACAATTTTTAAATTACAATTTCACCTGAACTTTTATTGAAATGAAATCAAGCAAACTGTTTTATTCAATACAGAATTTCTTAAATCATATTTTCAATATAAAATTTACAGCTCTTAGTTTCCTGTCGATTTATATAAATGTTCTCATCGAATTTTATAATAGTTCATTTCCATTATTAAATTCATTAATGTAAAAGCCAATTACTAATGTATGGTAAACCTAAGGAAGCATTTGTTCAACGTTAAGGAAAGTACATTGGGCTGATGTCTCCTGCGGAATACTGTATATATTTTCAACTATATTTTTACAATTGCCGTATTACATGAAATAATGGAAATCCTCAATTTACTCCTTTTTTATCATGTGAAAAAATTGTCAAATTCAAGTAAATATTTTTAAGTAATCTATATGAATATTAAATTTGAATATAAATAAATATGTATGTACAATAAAATTTTACAAATAAATAAATAATTTTTATGTATTTATTTTTCCATCTTTTAAAGGGGATTATATAATTAAAAATTCATCTAAGAGTTTGATACATTGAAATCACTAAAATTCATACATTTTAATTACAAATTTAATTATCTCTATATTTTGCCCAAACAATTAAACTTTATATAGCTATAACAGTTTCCGTGATTGCAATTTTATTTCATATGTATACCCAAATCGAAAATTTGTAATAGTAGTATTGCCAACAGATATATAGAAAATATTGATTATGTTTATTTTTATTACTATAAAATGTGAATATCGAATTAAGTATTATAGATCATAATGTATGGTAAGACGTAGGAAATATTTGCTCGATGTTAACTATAGCTCATTGAGCCGATGTCTCCTGCGGATTACTGTATGTATTTTCACCTATCTTTGTGGAATTGCATTTTTACATACAATAATGTAAAAGAACAATTTACTCCCTTATGATCCTGTTAAAGAAATTTCACGGATCAAGCAGAAATTGGTAAGTGTTTGATATGCATATTATTTATAACATTAACGCATATGAATGAATAATTAAATTTATTAAATAAATAAATATTTAAATTTTTATTATTTTAATATATATTATATGAAATTTAAAATTCATCTAACAGTTTGATACAAAAAAAATCGATAAGAATGTTTTACAGTACACAATTAATTAGCTAATGATTTTCGCCAAAATATTAAAACTTTACAGAGCTATACATAGATCCAAGCTTGCAGTTCTTTTTATATGCAAATACTAATCGAATTTTATAATCATAGTATAGCATACAATTATGTAGAAAATAATGAATAACTTTTTCCTCTATTATCAAATGTGAATTTCGAATTAAATATTTCTGATTATAATGTATGGTAAGACGTAGTAAGGATTTGTCAGAAAGTAAAAAAAGGACTTCTTGTGGATATCTCCTGCCCATTACTATAAGAGTTTTCCCCTATCATTTCACAATTTCATTGTTACATGCAGTAATGTAAAAGTATATATTACTCCTTTTTCATCATGAAACAATTTGAATTTTCAAATAGAAATTGGTAAGTAACTTATATAAATATTAAAATATAACATTAACGCATATATATTAATAATAAAAAATTTATAAATAAATAATTATTTCTTAATATATATATATATATATATATATATATATATATATATATATATATATATATATATGCATTTATATTATTTAAAGTAGATTATCGGAAACTAAAAATTTATCTAACAGTTTGATATAATGAAATGATTAACAAAAATTTTCAGTACAAAATTGATTAACTAATGAGTTTCGCCTAAAAATCAATTTTCACAAAGTTACATAAAGTTCCTAGCTTGTTGTTTTTTATATATATAATTTAATTGAATTTCATAGAAGCAGTTATATATATATATATATATATATATATATATATATATATATATATATATATATATATATATATATAATAAAGAGTATGTTTTTATGTGTAATATAAAATATGAATGTCGACTTAAATATTGCGGATTATAATGTATTTTAAGTTATAGGAAGCATTTGCCCAACGTTAGTAAAATTACTCTCAGGAATGTCTCTTGTAGTTTACTGTATGTCTTTTCCACTATGTTTTTAGAACTGCATTGTAACATGCAATAATGTAAAAGAACAAGTTACTCTCTTCTTACTGTATGAAACAATACTGAATTTCTACGAAGAAATTGGAAAGTGTTTAATATGAATGTTAAGTTAAAATATTAACATATATGTATGGATATTAAAAACTCCTTAAATAAATAATTTTATTCCTTTTATACAGATTATAAGAAATTAAAATTCAACTAATGTTTTAATACAATGAATACAATAAAATCTGAATTTTTCAGTACACAATTGTTAAGCTTATGATTTTCGCAAAATAGCTATATTTTACAGAGCTACACAAATTTCCCAACTTGCTGATCTTATTATATGCATACTCTAAATAAAATTTATATATTCGTAGTTTTGCATACAATTTGTAAAAAACGGTGAGTATATATTTTTTCTTTTATGTAAAATGAGAATGTTGAATAAGGTATTGCTGATTATAATGTATGGTAAGACGTAGGAATCATTCGAGCTATGTTAAGTAAAGTTCATAGTTCGTGTGTTTCCTGCGGATTACTGTATGTCCTTTCAACTATTTTTTAGAACTGGATTGTTAAGAAGCATTGCCTGATGGTAAATGTTTTATGAGAATATTAAATTATAATATTAACACATTTTTATGAATAATAAAATTTTACATATAAATAATTAATATTTCTAATCTTTAATTCTTTTAATAGATATTATATAAAATTTAAAATTCATCTAACAATTTGATACAATGAAACCAAGAAGAAACATTTTTTTTCGGTATACAATATTTAGCTGATCATCTTCGACAAAAAATAAAAACTTTACTGAGTAACCCAATGCTTCCAGCTCGCTGTTCTTTTAATATGCATATTGTAATTGAAATTTATAATAGTTTTACATACAAATATGTAGAAAAGAATTATTATGATCACTTTCATTAATATAAATGTAAATGTCGAGTGATATATTGCTTATTATACTATATGGTAAGACGTTGAAAGTCTTTACCCGACATTAAAAAATATGTCTCCTTTCGATTGCTGTATGTCTTAAATACAATAATGCAAAAGCACAATTTACTCTTTTCTGCTGTGAATTAAATTTCTATATCCAAGTAAGAATTTTAAGTTTTTCATATGAATGTTAAATTAAAACTTTAGTTCATATGTAAGAAAATTAAAAATTTCTTAAATAATTAATTATTTATATTTTATATCCATTTAATGGAGATTATGTTAAATTACAATTTCACCTGATCTTTTAATCAAATGAAATCAAGAAAACTGTTTTATTTAATACAGAATTCCTTACCTTATTATTTCAATAAAAAATTTTACAGTTTTCAGATTGCTGTCGATTAATATGCATATTCTTATCGAATTTTATAATAGTTCATTTGCATTATTACATTCATTAATATAAAAGCCCAATTACTAATGTATGGTAAGCCGTAGGAAGCATTTGCCCAATGTTAAGGAAAGTTCAGTGAGCTGATGATCGTATATATGTAATAATAACAATGTAATATTTTATCTGTATGTATTTTATATATTATACAATATGTTTTACTTCATATTCTGATCGCTTTTACTATCATTTAAAATTCAGAAGATTGACTTGTATTATCAAGTTATTGCGTTTAGTAAGCAGCAGCAAGATTGGATATGATGTGGCAAGGAATTATTCACCTCAGCCAATCTTGCTGCGCTTAATTTATGCATTTTCTACAACAGTTTATGTTCGTTAAGTTCTAAGTAACTAACTGATGTGTTTATCAAGTAGAGCATTCTTTTTCTAATTATATCGTTTCATTACATCATAAAAGAATTTCATATTTTTAAAAGCGAAATATTTTATTTTTACTTATTCAATATTTTTGCAGGATTCTAAATTTGTATATATAAATAATTTTGTTTTGTATTTATAAAATTTTTAACATAGTGTCCATATTATTAATATACTTAGATCGTATATATTTTATAATAACCAATTTAAGTTTCATATATAAAGGATATATATTAAAAAATATATTTTAGTTTGTAATTTGAACATTTTTACTATCCCTATTAATATAAAAAAGTGACTGGTATTATACACAGTGATGGTGCGTAGTAAGAAGTATTAAGTTGGTGTGTTATGTTTTATGCAATAATTGAGCACAGTTAATCTTGCTGTGCTTATTTTTTTAATTTTCTATAATTTTTTATATATCCGTCAATTTCTACGTAATTATCTGATGTGAGTAACAAAGTAGAACATATATTTTATACATATATCTCGTTTGCAGAACATAAAAAATTCATTATTTTAGAAGGAAAATTTATTAATTTTAATCTTTCGATTATTTTTTTCCATTATACTTCATTTCGATATATAGCCTACTTTGTATTTATAAATCTTTTTAAGATTGTGTCAGTTATACGTATTTACGTAGCTCGTATATACGTAAAAATAAACCATATTAAATTTTATCTGTATGTCTTATATATTTTACAAATTGTATTTTAGTTGCTAGTCTGACTGTTATTACTATTATTATAAATTTAGAAAACTGACTTGTGTTATCAGGATGTTGGTGTATAGTAAAAGAAACAAAATCGGGTGTATATATCTAATAATAAAAATGTTAAATTTTATCTATATGTATTATATATATTAAAAAGTATATTTTAGTTTGTAACCTGAGCGTTTTTACTATCATAATTAATTCAGAAAATTGACTGGTATTATCAAGATATTGGTGTATAGTAAGCAGGAGCAAGATTGGATGTGATGTTGTAAGGAACTATTCACCACAGCCAATCTTGCTTCGCTTACTTTATGCATTTTCTACAATTTTTTATAACAGTTACTTTCTACGTATTAAGTCATGTATGTCATTGTAAAAGAATTTCATAAATTTAGAAGGAAAATTTATTAGTCTTTATGCTTTGATGTCGTATCCAGAATACTAAATTTGTATACAAAATTAGTTTTGTATTCATAAATATATTTAATACAATATCCATCATAATTATTTACGTAATCATATTAATTTACGTACTTCAAATATGAAGACAGTATCCTTCATATTATTTTCCGTAGATTATATATATTTAATAATAACTATGATAATTTTCATCTATATGAATTATATATATTACAAAATGTGTAAGTTAGTAATATTTTACTATCACTATTAATTAAGTTTATGTTTGTAATATGACTATAAATTCAGAAAATTCACTTGTATTATCAAGATGTTGGTGTATGGTAATACGCAGGATGATTGGCTATGGTGTTGTAAAGAATTATTCATCCCAGGCATTCCTCCTGCTCTTACATTATGCATTTCCTATAACTTTATATATCCATTCATTTCTTCGTAATTAATTGATGTGAGGATCAAATAACAACATATTTTTTATATTTATATCTATAATATTTATCATAAAAATTTGAATCATTAAAAAAGATATATATTAATTTTGTATTTTTTCATTTTTTTTTCTAGAATGCGAAATTTATATATATAACTTATTTTCTCTTTTATTTAAAAAATTTAAGATATTGACCGTTATATTAATTTAAATAAATCTGATATACATATTAAATACTATGTTAAATATCATATATATGTATTATATATATTACAAAATGTATTTTAGTTTATAAGCAGAACGGTTTTACTCTTATTTTAAATTCGTAATACTGACTGAAATTATCAGGATGTTTGTGTATAGTATGCAGCAGCAAGATTGGATGTGATGTTGTAAGGAAATATTCACCACAGCCAATCTTGCTGCGCTTACTTTATACATTTTCTGCAATTATTTATATCCTTTACTATCTACGTAATTAAGGAATGTAGGTCTGAAACAATAACATATTTCTTATGATTATAAGGATTTATAACATCATAAAAGGATTTCATAATTTTATAATTATGAAATTAATTAATTTGTATAAATATATATAAATAAAGTTTGTATGACTAAACTAAATTTGTATGACTTTATGCATTTTCTTCAATTTTTTTATTTCAGTCAATTTCTACGTAATTAACTGATTTGAGTAACAAAGTAGAACATATTTTTTGTACTTATATCCCGTTTTTAGATCGTAAATATTTTTCAAATTTTTAGAAGGTAAATATATCAATTTTATTTTTTGATTATTTTTTACAGTATACTGAATTTCGTATATTATTCAGAATTATTCATCCCAGGCATTCTTCCTGCTCTTACTTTATGCATTTACTGCAATTTTTTATATCCATTAATTCATTTGTAGGCGAATTATATTATTTTTGTTTTTCGAAACGTTTTTTCTAGTATACTAAATTGGTGAATATAGCTAATATTTTATTGCAGTTAAAAAATTCTTAACGTAAGATTTATTTACTTAGATTTTATATATGTAAGAATAACCATAAGTAATTTCATTTATATGAATTTTATATATTACAAATATATTTTAGATTCTAATTTAAAGGGGTTTTTTTCTCATTACAAATACTGAGAATCTACTGGAATAATTCAGGGATCTTTTGGAAAAATTCTACACAGGAAATTATATTTGTTTACTGATAGAAATAATTTTTTTATTATTATGTTACTCTTAATATTCGGTTGTACAACCTGTATTTCTTACGTTTTTTGAATTATTATTTTTTCAAGTGCGATTTGCTTAAACTTTTTATAAGTGAATTGCAAATATAGAAGTTTTATTTTTTATACGCTTAAAAGTCTTAACTTTCATGATAGGTATGTATTTATTTTTTTAGAAATTTTTTCTTAGAGAAATTATCAAATAAGAATGTAATACTCAAACGAAAGGATATTTCTTTACTAAAAATATAATAATTCAATTATAATTGTAATTTGTTATTATAAGAATTTTTAATAGAAACTCCTGTATTTCTAAGTGGTTAGAAGAAATGAAATGTCTATGAATTATAGATTTTATAGTTTATAATAATGTAAAGTACGTATAAATGTGATATTAATTTTCCTCTAATTCTTAATTCTAGGCTATTATAAATATTTTTTTAATTAAGCTGTATGGTAGAATATTTATAGATGAGTAATGCAGTTGTTAACTACATGATGAGAGAAAGATCTCAAAATTTCGAGCGACATTCAAATTTCACGCAAGGTTTTTGGGTAATTAAGATAAATGTGTATACCATGCAGATTTTTCAACACTTCTTCAAATTTAATCTACTACAAAATAAAATCGTTAGAGATTAAGTATTTTAATTGTAAGAGATTAGGTATATAAATGGATACTAACAGAGAAATTTTATTTTATATTTTGTAAATCTTTATTGAATAAATTGTATCTAAACATATTGTAAATGGATAATTTGCATTATAATGCATTTTAACACTAAACATACCATATAACGTGTCAAATGACCCATAAGTTTTATGTAAAAATGCGTATGGAAATGAATTAAAAATTCTTATTCTTTGTGTTTGCAATACATAAAAATTGACAATATACAATTTTGTTCAATTATAATAAAATTTATTTTTTTATTTCCTTCCAATTTTCATATTTCATACATTTATAATCAGAAAAAATAAAGTCCAGTCATTTGACCGGCTATGGTAGAAATAGGTATGTATTAAGTGTTAGTATTTTTAGTGTTAAAATACTATTAAGAGTGAGCCTTTAGGTTTAATTTACTAACGACTGTATGCATATACTACTAAAACAAGGTAAAAATTACATTTTTTTATTTATACTGAATATAGTTTCTAAATTCTGATTTTAACATTGTTGCTATTATTATCAAATCTAAACATAAATTTGATTTACATACTAACCAGCAGAAATATTCACTGTGATATTATAATTAATTTATGACAGCAATTTTTTCTGCTCTTACTTTATGCATTTTCAACTATTTTCTATAACTGTGCAGCTGCACACAAAATTAGAGATGCGCAATTTATTTGTTATATAATCTGTAAACCATAATTTATATATCTAAGGAGAAAGATAAAAGAATTTTTTGCTATTCCAATACGAGTTTCTTGTACATTCTAGATATATGGATCTAGATATATTCGGAAAATAATAATTAATAATTTTAACACAAACGCTCCCACACACACATATATAATAATTATTTATAGAAAGAAAATGATCCTATACCTAAAGAAGCATAAGATTATCTGGTAAGTATAAACGATACAACTTATTCGACGTCTCTCAAGATAAAATCGTCAGCAAGGTAAGATCGACAGCTCTTCATTTACTCAAATATAGATTATACGCATAAGTAGTTGCTCTTAAATATTTTAATTAAAAGTTATTTGATTTGTGCTATGTTAATATAATTAGATAAAATAAGAAGAGTAGTTTCTTAATTTGTATACTTATTTAATGTATTAAACAGGAAAACTGGTTTTATACTTTTTTTTTACATGGATTATAAGTTTGTTCTTTTTATTTATAAGTTTGTTCTTTTAAAATGCATTAGTACAGTTTTCTCTTACATCAGAAATTGCATTTAAACAACTTATATTTGGTATTTGGTATAAATGAGCCAACTATCAGTTAAAATTTGTTCTATTTTTTAAAAATAAATGTCAAGTGCATAATTTAAATTACTTTTAATGTCAAATTTTATCTCATTTCTTTGGAGATAGAATAAAGCCTAAACGGGGATTAGAAGTAATAAATTTGTAAGAAAAGCCGCACTGACATTTCATGTGTTATTATTATACTTTCATCTCAACCAGTCGTTATGCGGCTCTCTTTATGCCTGTAAAAATTTAATTTCTAAACTAGCAAATTCTCAAATTTGCAATGTACTCATTATACATGCAGTCAAAACAGAAAGTAAACCTAAAAAGGAAGCGGATAGAATTCTTACTAAGGTAGGTATGGCTTTTTTGCTCGTTGTCAAACTGTCTTTATAATCTTCAGTAAGAGTTATCTTTATTTGTAGAAATATTGCTATCCTTAATAATAGATAACCAATGTAATTCCCTTTATTACGGGTCATTTAAATCAAAAAGGATGCACGTGATTAATTTTTTTTAATATTCCTTATTTGGGTTCTCAAAGTACAGTGGATTGAAATAATAAATGAATGGTATGGACATTATTTACTAATAACAAATAAACATTTGTCTGTATTGTATAACTCAAGAAATTTTGAATAGATAATGAATGTTTTTCTTCTGGGAGATTTTAAATGGACATGGAATAGAAGCATAGAATTTCTAGCGTATAGTAGTGTGTAGGAGGTCTAAATGTGATGTTCATTTTATTCACCACATTTAAACTTGCTACTCCTACTGTATGCCTTTACAACTCTACTGTTGGAACGAATTTGCTTCTTGTAAAATTTATAGATGCAATATGGAGTCATTATTTACAAAGAACTCAAATTTCATGAGAAATATACTAGGATTTCTGCTAAGTTAGAGAAATAAATATATCGGTCACACGGATTTTTTATGCATTTCTTAAGATAAATCTTTCTTGAAGGTACGATCGACAGCTCTTAATGTATTGAAACATTTTTTTTTACACAACGTTCACCGTTTGTAAGTATTTCAAAATGTTAGACATTTATTTAATTCTTACATAACCTTTTTTGTTGAAGAGTTACATATTAAAATGCAACATGAAACATTTTACTTTATATTTATGTGAATTTTCTTTTAATAGTTTGTAAATATAAAAGTCATGTTGTAATATATTTTAATAATATTCTTAAAATCTCAAAGTTGCTCTAATGTACGAATTGTTATGTAATCTGTACGTATTATGTATCTATGTAATGACAAACATGATATATTTACATTTATTCGTTTTATATTACTTTTAATTTTTTGAACTGCTACCTTAAAGTACATTATTGTTATATATCTAATTCTATTAGGAATTATAGTGTATTGTGTTGTTAAAGTAAGTTTCCCCAGAGCCAAGCTTGCTACGCTTACTTTATGCCTTTACTACTATATTTATTCAAGTTCCATTCAAAATTGCTGATGCATAATTTACATTTTTATATTTATGTATATACATCGTATGAAATAATTTATTGGAGCCGTATTTTCGTTTTAGATTACATAAAAGAATACATTGACAATAGGTTCCGAGATTATAGTGTATATAGTATGTTTGGCATGGATGACTGTGATAATATTTTAAATTCATACCTGTGAAACATGCTGCGCTTTTTAATGCTTTTTCTACTGTGTTCCTTTTTATTTGTGATCTTATTTACATACTTCCTAAAATCCAATTACCGCATTACTTCTGAAATTGTGAAATTCATTTGTAGATTCTGATATGGCTTCTTCTAAGGTTAATAAAAGAAATAGATCAAATTGGATTTTCGTCGTCTCTTGAAAAGAAAAAAGAATAACAACATTGGCAGTAATGGTGTTTTAACATAATTACAGTTATCTTTGCTCAGCTTACTTTATATCCTTTTATCTACTATATACCTAGGAGTCATTATATTATGACCACCCTATTAATAACATGTAGGACCACCTTTATCCCTCAAATCTACCAGCCCCTGGCGTGGCATCGACTCCCCAAGGTGCTGTTAGGTAGTTTGAGGTAACTGGTACCAAGCGCCTACCAAATGGTCCTGATTTCCCGCCTATTGCTAGGGATTAGTGTGACAGCACGATTTTAATCTTCCAGGTGGGATCACAATGAGTGATCAAGGTGAGATGCTCTATTTAAATAATGTCAGGTCAATTCGAAGCCAATACATGACTTGAAAGTCACTAGAATGTTCCTCAAACCACTTCCTGATGATTCGACATGACATGGTGCGTTATCCTGTTGATTAACACCTCCCCTGCAGGAAATACTGTTTTAATTAATGGGTGAACCTGGTTTGTAACGATGTTTATGTAGCTCACATACGTCAGGGATTGTTCAACGGGGATTATGGATCCTAATGGGCTCCATGTAAACATTGCCCACACCATAATACCCCCGTCGCCGTTTTGTCTCAGTCCAACTGTGCTTCCGGGAGCAAGGGTTCCCTTCTCGAAATAGGCTTATTCGCATACGCCCGTCAATGTGGACCAGAAAACGTGATTCGTAAGACGATGTAATTTTCTTCCATTCTTCTATAGAGAATCTGCTCCTGACGTCAGGTGTATCAAAAGTTTCAGCTCAACTTCCTCGTTGGCAAAACATCTGATTTTCCTACGAATTGTCCTTGTTATTGGGGATTTAATTTTGTCAACTATATGAAAATGGTAACAAGCTGTTGTACGTATGGCTGTACTAAGGGTTTCAAAAAAACGCGAAAATATTGGATTTTATTGCTTTCCTAAAGATTCTACATTACGAATGCTTTGAAAAGGCAAGACTGGACCCGAGGTTCTTCTAGATATCGTGGCAAACATTTTTAGAATGCTAATAAAACTTTAACCTAGCTGTAATGTAATTGATTATATAAAATTATTATGTTCCAAGAACTTTTTTATTATTACTAAGTTGGTTTTTTTATAGTTCTAATGTATTTTCTATGCTTTGGTGAGAAGTGCTGTACTTAGAATTGTAATTATTTTTTGTCCTTAAATTGATCAGGTTTTGCACATTATATTAGATTCTTATTTATGTAATAGTTTATTGTGCCTGTTAACATAAAGTAGTTATACTTTGATACTTAATAGTACTGTGTAAAGTTTTTAATTTAAATATATATATATATATATATATATATATATATATATATATATATATATATATATATATATATATATATATATATATATATATATATATATATATATATATATATATATATACATATATATATATATATATATATATATATATACATATATATATATACATATATATATATATACATATATATATACATATACATATATATATACATATAATATATATATATATATATATATAAATATATATATATATATATATATATATATATATATATATATATATATATATATATATATATATATATATATATATATATATATATATATATATATATATATATATATATATATATATATATATATATATATATATATATATATATACTTTTGTAAGTGCTAAAAAAGCTTTTTTGCATTACTTGGCCTGTTTCTGATGTTTCCTTCCCCTTCCCTTAAATAAAATTTAGTTTTGTTGTATACGTGATCCATATCGAAGATCATAAGATACAATGAAAACAAGCAATGTTTTGCCAACGAAAAGTTGAGCTTTAGTCAGCACTCGTATTTGTTTACAAATATGCCCTATCTGTATTATCCAATTTCGCATTTAGCTATGACGTGCCGTTAGTGCAGAGACATGCTTCGTACCTTAGGACCATACTCAGCAATTTACACTGCCCAGTGTGTCGATGGCTTGGGTCGCCACTGTTGTAGCTGGTGGTGATTTCGGCTGTTGCAGCTCTTCGGTCAGGGCTAATAATGCGTAGCAATCTCTGCTCTCTTGTGGAATCAATGCACCGTGGACGCCAGCGACTAGTCGTTTCACCATCCATACACTATAAAATATTTATACTATATATGATATATACTTAATTTACTAACGAATGTTTGCTCATAATAATAAAAAAATAAAATATTTCCAGTTATTTGATTTGAACTAAAGGAAACTTTTTAAATTGGGATTTAACACTAAAAATCTCAACATGAATTTGAATTTTGGAGAATATAGTACATATTAAGCTATAGTAAAAGTCCCTTTGATATAATGAATTCACCACAGCAAATTTTACTGATATTAATGTATACATGTTCAATTCTCTTGTATGGGTTTTTTTTTTTGGGGGGGGGGTTGGTTTTGGAGTGCTACGGTCTTTTTTTACAACACGAGGGCTAATGAGACCGGGACCTACTGCTTAAAGCCGATTCAGAACGGCTACGAACATCTATGCCATAGTGGGATTCGAACAGACAAACCTCCGGTTCCGAAGGCCAGCACCCTAAATCTTCTATAGGAGCAACGGTAGATCAATCGGTAATGTCAACGATTTCGTAACTGAAAGGTTGCGGTTTCGGGGCTGGAGCCTGCCAAGGATCCACAGTGTTCGTTAAAGGTGACTATGGCACGTAAAGTATGTTCGTGGTCACAAAGTCCTCCAAGTTCTCAAACGATACCTCTGGGGGTGGCAGGCTAAGCCTGGGGTCCTCTCCTTGGTCCCTGTTTCTAAATTACAAGGACCCAACGGGGGTAACTCACTCGGGTCCGGAGCATACCTTAAGATACACGTGCTCCTCAGTTGGTGCTAAATAGGTAACAGGTTAATAGACTTGTTAGGGCGTCTGGATAATGTCTGTATCCCTTTCTGAATTATAAAAGAAAAAAAACTGTCTGGTATGTCTGTCAAGATATACACATTTCTTGTATAACTCACAAGTTCCATAGAAATATAGGAATGTACACTTAACTCGTTATATAACTTGTAAAACCAGAGATATGATACCAAGGAGAAAGTAAAAAAGTTGCATGTACTCTATATTCCTCCCTAACCTAAAGCCGATCGATGACAGATTGGTTAGGGTGCTGGCCTTCGATACCGAGTTCGTGGGTTCGAATCGCACAGTGGTATGGATGTTCGTAGCCGTTTGGAATCGGCTTTAAGCTGTAGGTACCGGTCTCATTATCCCTCTTGTTGCAAGAATTGGACCGTAGCATTTCAAACCAAATCCTACTCTAAAAATAAATCAAGTTGAATCGAATTAAAAGAAATTATGCAGGTATAGGTACTATTTTTTCTTATTCTAAATTAACGTGTATATATAAATTACAAAAATTTTGTAAATAAATAATTTAATTATTTTAACGTGTTTTAGCAGTCTTCTCATAGGATTATAGCTAAACTTATAAATTCTTCTCATTCTTTCACACAACGAAATAACTAGAATTATTAAATTATTTTTTTTCAATTACACAAATAATAAACTTAACATTTTCGCCAACAAATAAAACGATTTGGAAAGCCACACAATGCTCACAGCTTGATCTTCATTTTATATGATTATGATAATCGTATTTAATAAATTTTTTTAATGCAAACATGTAGAACCTAAAATCACTCGTTACAGCTGCAGTAAAATGATTATTATTGTCCGATGAAGCATCTGGAAGATATAGAATTTTTTTTTAAATTATTAAAAATAATGATTACGATTTTATTTCATTAATATAAAATGTGAATAACGAATTAAATATTACAGATCATAATGTATGGTAAGACGTAGGAAGCATTTGGCCGATGTTAAGGTATCCGTCTACGTTAAAAACTTCATTTTTTTGACAAAACATATTTTTATTTTTTATTTTTCTATCGTAAAATTTCAACTTTCAGGCTTCTAAATCTGTGTTTGTTCCGTCTCTACGGAATTTTAAAGAAAAGTTACAGCTGATTAAACATAAGTAACGGCTGTCAAATCAAAACTGAAGTAGCGAATTTTGGAACCGCAAATTGTAAATTTAAAGCCTTAGACCATTTTTTAGACAAAAATTTTTAAATTTTCTCGAAGATTAGTTAAAACATTTTTCTAGTATTTTTAATAATTAGCAACTTGGAAATTAGAAAGTTTTGAAGCAAGAAAGTGTGGGGAATTTTAAACATGTATTTTAATTTTTTAACAGTTAAAGTTGATTTCATAAACTTCAAATGCGTTTTTCTCAGAACGGTATTTTTAATAAAATGTTGAAACTTGAAATGTGATTTCTCAAAATGTTCTTAAAATATTTTGTTGAAAATTATTATGAATGCTTTTGATAGTATTTACTAGTGAATGACCTAAAAGCTTTAAATTTGGATAATTTTTAATGATGTTGCACTCATAGTTTGATATAAAGGTAATGAAAATTCGTTAAAAATTCAATGTGTATGAGTTTGAAGGACCACACTTTTTTACCAAATTTAAATTAAGCAAAGATTTTACGTGATTCACTAGTCCAGTGTATAAGAAATGTGTTGCATCAAAAAATAATAAAGTAATTTAATTTATTAAAAATTTAGACATTTAGAAAGAACCCGTTTTTTTGACCAAATTTTCTTCATTTATTAGGAATTTTATAAAAATTTCTCCAGCAATTAATTTTTTAAATGCAATTCTCTATGATAATATAAAAAATAAATCTAAAAAGCAAAAACATGAACTAGTTTCTACGTTTAAAGAAAAAGTTCTCCGAACGTAGATGGAGACCTTAAGGAAAGCTCATTGTGCGGAAGTCTCCTACTGATTACTCTATGTATTTTCCACTATGTTTTTAAAATTACAGTGTTACATACCAAAATATAAAAACACATTTTACACCTTTAGGATCATGTGAAACAAATTTCCATTTCCAATTAGAAATTGGTAAGTGATTAAAATGAATATAAAATTATAACATTAAAGCATATGTATGAATATATTAAAAATTGCTTAAATAATTAATTAACTATTTATATCTCTGTTGCTCTTTTAATGAAGATTACTTGGAATTAAAAATTCAACTAATACTTTAATACAATGAAATCCCTACAAAACATTTTTTTACCAAAAAATTGATTAGCTGATGATTATCGCATAGAAAATAAAACTTTACAGAGCTATAAAAAGTGTCCAGCTTGCTGTATTTTTCATATGAATATTGTAATCGTATTTTATAATAGTATTTTTCCATAAAAATATGTAGAAACAATGAATACATTCTTTTTCATTAATTTAAAATGTGAATGTCGAATGAAATATTCTTGATTATAATGTATGGTAAGACGTAGGAGACATTTGCCCAATGTTAAGAAAATTCCTTGAGCTGATGTCTTCTGCGGATTACTGTATGTCTTTTCAACAATATTTATAGAATTGCATTCTTACATGCAATAATATAAAAGTACAAGTTACACCTTTTTTATCCTGCGAAAAAATACTGAATTTCTACAAAGAAATTAGTAAATGTTTCATATGAATGTTAAATTAAAACATTAACGCATATGTAACAATGTGAAAAATTTCTTATTTTTATATTCAGATTTTTAATTCTAAGTAAGTACAAAATATTAGAGTTTTAATATAGGGAAAGGTTTATTGTGTGAAAGTCTCCAGTGGTTAAATGTATGACTTTTCATATATATTAATACAATTGCATTTTTACATGCAATAAGGGAAAACCTTAATTTACTCCTGTGAAAAAATATCAATTTCGATGTATAAAATGATAAATGTTTGATATGAATATTAAATTATAACAATAACTCAAATGTATGAATAAAAACAAATATATATAAATAACAAATTTTTTATATTTTTCTATTCTTTTTTGTGATAATATGCGAAAATTAAAACTCATCTAACAATCTGATACAATGAAATTACTAAGAAGCATTTTTTTTCAGTAAATAATATTTAGCTGCTCATTTCCAACCAAAAATTAAAATTTTACAGAGTAACCCAATTTTCCCAGCTCCCTGTTCTTTTAATATACATATTGTAATAGAATTTTGTAATAGTTTCACATACAAATATGTAGAAAATAATAATTATGATCACTTTCAATAATATAAAATGTAAATGTCGAATTATATATTACTGATTATAATATATGGTAAGACGTAAGAAGACTTTACCAGACATTAAGAAAAATCACTCCCTTCGATTGGTGTATGTCTTACATACAATAATACAAAAGAACATTTTACTCCTTTCTGATGTGAATTAAATTTCTATTTCCAAGTAGGAATAGTAAGTGTTTCATATGAATGTTAAATTAAGACATTAGTTCATATGTAAGAAAATTAAATATTTCTAAAATAATTAATTTTTTTATATTTTTCATCCATTTAATGGAAATTATGTTAAATTACAATTTCACCTGAACTTTCATTGATATGATTTAAGCAAACTGTTTTATTCAATACAGATTTCCGTAAATCATATTTTCAATAAAAAATTTACAGTTCTTAGCTTGCTGTCGATTTATATGTATGTTCTCATCGAATTTTATAATAGTTCATTTGCATTATTAAATTTTTTAATGTAAAAGTCCAATTACTAATGTATGGTAAGCCGTAGGAAACATTTGCCCAAAGTTAAGGAAAGTTCATTGGGCTGATGTCTCCTGCGGATTACTGTATGTATTTTCAACTATATTTTTACAATTGCCGTATTACATGAAATAATGAAAATCCTCAATTTACTCCTTTTTTATCACGTGAAAAAATTGTCAAATTCAAGAAAAAAGTTTCAAGTAATCTATATGAATATTAAACTTTAATATAAATAGATATGCATATACAATAAAATTTTACAAATAAATAAATAATTTTTATGTATTTATATTTCCTTCTATTAAAGGTGATTATATAATTAAAAATTAATCTAAGAGTTTGATACAATGAAATAACTAAAATTCATACATTTTTAATTACAAATTTAATTATCTCTATATTTTGCCCAAACAATTAAACTTTATACAGATATAAAAGTTTCCGTGATTGCAATTTTATTTCATATGTATATATACAAATCGAAAGTTTGTAATAGTAGTATTGCCAACAGATATATAGAAAATATTGATTATGTTTATTTTTATTACTATAAAATGTGAATATCGAATTAAGTATTATAGATCATAATGTATGGTAAGACGTAGGAAATATTTGCTCGATGTTAACTATAGCTCATTGAGCCGATGTCTCCTGCGGATTACTGAATGTATTTTCACCTATCTTTATGGAATTGCATTTTTACATACAAAAATGTAAAAGAACAATTTACTCCCTTATGATCCTGTGAAAGAAATTTCACGGTTCAAGCAGAAATTGGTAAGTGTTTGATATGCATATTATTTATAACATTAACGCATATGACTGAATAATTAAATTTATTAAATAAACAAATATTTAAATTTTTATTATTTTTATTATTTTAATATATATTATATGAAATTTAAAATTCATCTAACAGTTTGATACAAAGAAATCGATAAGAAAGTTTTAGAGTACACAATTAATTAGCTAATGATTTCCTCCAAAATATTAAAACTTTACAGAGCTATACATAGATCCCAGTTTGCAGTTCTTTTTATATGCAAATACTAATCGGATTTTATAATCATAGTATTGCATACAATTATGTAGAAAGTAATGAATATCTTTTTTCTCTATTATCAAATGTGAATTTCGAATTAAATATTTATGATTATAATGTATGGTAAGACGTAGTAAGGATTTGTCAGAAAGTAAGAAAATAACTTCTTGTGGATAACTCCTGTCGATTACTGTAAGTGTTTACCCTATCATTTCACAATTTCATTGTTACATGCAGTAATGTAAAAGTATAAATTACTCCTTTTTCATCCTGAAACAATTTGAATTTTCAAGTAGAAATTGGTAAGTATCTTATATAAATACTAAAATATAACATTAACGCATATATATTAATATAAAAATTTTTATAAATAAATAATTATTTTTAATATATATATATACATATATATATATATATATATATATATATATATATATATATATATATATATATATATATATATATATACATACATATATATATATATATATATATATATATATATATATATATATATATATATATATATATATATATATATATATATATATATATATATATATATATATATATATATATATATATATATATATATATGTATGTATGTATGTAGGTATGCATATATATTATTTAAAGTAGATTATCGGAAATTAAAAATTTATCTAACAGTTTGATATAGTGAAATTATTAACAAAAATTTTCAGTACGAAATTGATTCACTAATGAGTTTAGCCTAAACACCAATTTTCACGGAGTTACATACAGTTCCTAGCTTGCTGTTTTTTATATATATAATTTAATTGAATTTCATAGAAGCAGTTTTATATATATATATATATATATATATATATATATATATATATATATATATATATATATATATATATATATATATATATAATAAAGAGTATGTTTTTATGTGTAATATAAAATATGAATGTCGACTTAAATATTGCGGATTATAATGTATTTTAAGTTATAGGAAGCATTTGCCCAACGTTAATAAAATTCCTACCAGGAATGTCTGTTGTGGTTTACTGTATGTCTTTTCCACTATGTTTTAGAATTGCATTGTAACATGCAATAATGTAAAAGAACAAGTTACTCCCTTCTTACCATATGAAACAATACTGAATTTCTACGAAGAAATTGGAAAGTGTTTAATATGAATGTTAAATTAAAATATTAACACATATGTATGGATATTAAAAACTCCTTAAATAAATAATTTTATTCTTTTTATACAGATTATAAGAAATTAAAATTCAACTAATGTTTTAATACAATGAATACAATAAAATCTGGATTTTTCAATACAAAATTGTTAAGCTCATGATTTTCGCAAAATAAATATATTTTACAGAGCTACACAAATTTCTCAACATGCTGATCTTATTATATGCATACTCTAAATAAATTTTAAATAAGTAGTTTTGAGTACAATTTGTAAAAAACTTTGAGTATATATTTTTTCTTATATGTAAAATGAGAATGCTGAATAAGGTATTGCTGATTATAATGTATGGTAAGACGTAGGAAGCATTCGTCCTATGTTAAGTAAAGTTCATAGTTCGTGTGTTTCCTGCGGATTACTGTACGTCCTTTCAACTAATTTTTCAGAACTGGATTGTTAAGAAGCATTGCCTGATGGTAAATGTTTTGTGAGAATATTAATTTATAATATTAACACATATTTATGAATAATAAAATTTTACATATAAATAATTAATATTTCTAATCTTTAATTCTTTTAATAGATATTATATAAAATTTAAAATTCATCTAACAATTTGATACAATGAAACCAAGAAGAAACATTTTTTTTCGGTATACAATATTTAGCTGATCATCTTCGACAAAAAATAAAAACTTTAGGGAGTAATCCAATGCTCCAAGCTCACTGTTCTTTAAATATGCATATTGTAATTGAATTTTATAATAGTTTTACATACAAATGTGTAGAAAAGAATTATTATGATCACTTTCATTAATATAAATGTAAATGTCGAGTTATATATTGCTTATTATACTATATAGTAAGACGTTGAAAGTCTTTACCCGACATTAAAAAATATGTCTCCTTTCGATTGCTGTATGTCTTACATACAATAATGCAAAAGCACAATTTACTCCTTTCTGCTGTGAATTAAATTTCTATATCCAAGTAGTAATTGTAAGTGTTTCAAATGAATATTAAATTAAAAAGTTTGTTCATATGTAAGAAAATTAAAAATTTCTTAAATAATTAATTATTTATATTTTATATCCATTTAATGGAGATTATGTTAAATTACAATTTCACCTGATCTTTTAATCAAATGAAATCAAGAAAACTGTTTTATTTAATACAGAATTCCTTAACTTATTATTTCAATAAAAAATTTTACAGTTTTCAGATTGCTGTCGATTAATATGCATATTCTTATCGAATTTTATAATAGTTCATTTGCATTATTACATTCATTAATATAAAAGCCCAATTACTAATGTATGGTAAGCCGTAGGAAGCATTTGCCCAATGTTAAGGAAAGTTCAGTGAGCTGATGTCTCCTGCGGATTACTGTATGTATTTTCAACTCTATTTTTACAATTGCCTTATTACATGAAATGATGGAAATCCTCAATTTACTCCTGTTTTATCATGTGAAAAAATTGTCAAATTTAAGTAAATATTTTTAAGTAAAATATTGATTATGTTTATTTTTATTACTATAAAATTTGAATGTCGAATTAAATATTACAGATTATAATGTATGGTTCAGAAATTCAGAAAATTGACTGGTACTATCAGGATGTAAAATAAGGACGAGTTAAGATTGGATGTGTTGTTGTAAGGATTTATACACCTCAGCCAATCTTGCTGTGCTTATTTTCTGCAATTTTTTATATCCTTAATTTCTTCGTAATTAACTGATGTGAGTATCAGAGATCAACATATATATTATATGTATACCAATTTTTTACATCATAAAATATTGCATAATTAAAAGAGAACTATTCTATATTTTAATTTATGATTATTTTTTCAGTATACTAAATTTGTATATATAGCTAATTTTGTATTGTATTTATAAATATCTTTAAGAAATTGTCTGCTATATTAATTTACTTAAATCGTATATATCTAATAATAAAAATTTTAAATTTTATCTATTATTATCTATTTAAATTTTATCTATTATTACTTTGTAAATATTATATATATTACAAAGTATATTTTAGTATGTAACCTGATCGTTTTTACTATAATAATTGATTCTGAACTATGATTGGTATTATCAAGATATTGGTGTATAGTAAGCAGGAGCAAGATTGGATGTGATGTTGTAAGGAACTATTCACCCCAGCTAATCTTGTTTCGCTTGCTTTATGCATTTTCTACAATTTTTTTATATCCGTCAATTTCTACGTAATTAACTGATGTGAGTAACAAAGTAGAACATATTTTTTATACTTATATCGCATTTTATAATTATATCAATAATTGACATCATAAGAAATAGCATCATTAAAAGAGAAATATAATATTTTTTAACATTTCATTATTTTTTCCACAAAACTAAATTTAAATATATAGCTTATTTTGTATTGTATTTTAAATATTTAAGAAAGTGTCGGTTATATTAGTTTAAATAAATTTGATATATGTATTAATTTTCATGTTACATTTCATATATATTTGTATATATATATTATATATGTATTACAAAATATATTTTAGTTCAGAACATTTTTATTCTTACTTTATATTCAAAATATTGACTGAATTTATCAGGATGTTTGATTGAATTTATCAGGATTCACCACACCCAATCTTGCTGCGCTTACTTTATACATTTTCTACAATAATTTATATCCTTTACTTTCTACGTAATTAAAGAATGTGGGTCTCAAACAATAGCATATTTTTATAAAGATATTGCTTCATGACATCATAAAAAATTTCATAACTTGTAAAGCGAAATATATTATTTTATATTTATCAAAATTTTTCTAGGATGCTAAATTTGTATATATAGATAATTTTGTATTATAGACATAAATATTTTTAGCATAGTGACAGATATATTAATTAAATTATATATATGTAATAATAACAATGTAGTATTTTATCTATATGTATTTTATATATTATACAATATGTTTTACTTCATAATCTGATCGCTTTTACTATCCTTTAAAATTCAGAAGATTGACTTGTATTATCAAGGTGTTGCGTTTAGTAAGCAGTAGCAAGATTGGATATGATGTTGCAAGGAATTATTCACCACAGACAATCTTGCTGCGCTTAATTTATGCATTTTCTACAATAGTTTATGTTCGTTAAGTTCTACGTAATTGACTGATATGAATGTCAAGTAGAACATATTTTTTCTAATTATATCGTTTCATTACATCATAAAAAAATTACATGATTTTAAAAGCGAAATACTTTATTTTTACTGATTGAATATTTTTGCAGGATTCTAAATTTGTATATATAGTCAAATTTGTTTTGTATTTATAAATATATTTAACAATGTGTCCGTTTTATTAATGTACTTAGATCGTATGTATTTTATATAATAACCACTTAAAATTTCATATATAAATATTCTATATATTATAAAATATATTTTCGTTTGTAATCTGAACGTTTTTACTATCCCTATTAATACAGAAAAGTGACTGGTATTATCAAGGTATTGCGTAGTAAGAAGTATTAAGTTTGCGTGTTATGTTTTATGCAATAATTGAGCACAGTCAATCTTGCTCTGCTTACTTTTTGTATTTTCTATAATTTTTATATATCCGTCAATTTTCTACGTAATTATCTGATGTGAGTAACAAAGTAGAACATATTTTTTATACTTTTATTGGGTTTTCAGGTCATAACAAATTTCATAATTTTAGAAGTATAATATATTAGTTTTATTCTTTCAAGTATTTTTTTCCATTATATTGCATATTGATATATAGCCTATTTTGTATTTATAAATTATTTTTAAGATTGTGTCAAATATATGTATTTACTTAGATCATATATAAGTAAAAATAACCATTTTAAATTTTATCTGTATGTCTTATATATTTTACAAATTGTATTTTAGTTTCTAGCCTGACTGTTTTTACTATAATTATAAATTTAGAAAATATACTGGTGCTATCAGGATGTTGGTGTATAGTGAAAAGAAACAAAATCGGGTGTGATGTTGTATGGAATTATTCACCATACCTGAATTTGTTTCTCTTTATGCATTTTCTACAATTTTTCTTTATCGATTTTGTTCTACGTAATTAACTGATAAGTGGCATAAAGCGTAACAGTATATTTATAAATATATCGTTTTTAAACATCGTAAAATAATTTCATAATTTTAGAAGTATAATATATTATTTTTTATTCTTTCAAGTATTTTTTTCCATTATATTGCATATTTGATATATAGCCTATTTTGTATTTACACACATAAATATTTTTAAGATTGTGTCAAATATATATTTACTTAGATCATATATAAGTAAAAATAACCATTTTAAATTTTATCTATATGTATGTCTTATATATTTTACAAATTGTATTTTAGTTTCATAGCCTGACTGTTTTTACTATAATTATAAATTTAGAAAATATACTGGTGCTATCAGGTATTGCGTGTATAGTGAAAAGAAACAAAATCGGGTGTGATGTTGCAATGGAATTATTCACCATACCTGAATTTGTTTCTCTTTATGCATTTTCTACAACAGTTTATGTTCGTTAAGTTCTACGTAATTAACTGATGGGCATAAAGCGTAACAGTATTTTTTTATAAATATATCGTTTTTAAACATCGTAAAATAATTTCAAAAATTTTAAAAGCGAAATATTTTATTTTTTATTTCTCAATATTTTTGCAGGATTCTAAATTTGTATATATAGATAATTTTGTGTATTACACACATATATTTTTAACATAGTGACAGATATATTAATTAACTTAGATCGTATATATGTAATAATAACAATGTAATATTTTATCTATATGTATTTTATATATAAAATATATTTTACTTGTAATCTATCGTTTTTACTATCATTTAAAATTCAGAAAATTGACTGGTATTATCAAGATGGTGCGTAGTAAGAGCAAGATTGGATGTTATGTTGCAAGGAATTATTCACCACAGCCAATCTTGCTGTGCGCTTAATTATTTTTCTACAATCATTTTTATGTATCGAATTTTCTATTAATTATTTGATGTGAGTAAGAAGTAGAACATATTTTTATACTTATATCGTAATAAAAAAATTCATTATTTTAGAAGGGAAATATATTAATTTTAATCATATTTTTTTCCATAATTCATTTCGATATGTAGCCTACTTTGCATTTATAAATATTAAGATAGATTTCAAAGCTCGTATATATTTAAAAATAAACCATTTAAATTTTATCTGTATGTCTTATATATTTTACAAATTGATTTTAGTTCTTATCTGACTGTATATATTATATAGATTTTATGTTTTTGTATATATACTTTTTTAAAAATAAAATTTAAATTTAGCTATATGTATATATATATATATATATATATATATATTAATATATATATTTATTATATATTATATATATAAAAGTATATTTTAGTTTGTAACTTGAACGTTTTTACTATAATAATTAATTAGAAATATGACTGGTATTATCAATGATGGTGTATAGTAAGCAGGAGCAAGTTTGCTGTTATGTTTAAGGCAATAATTCACACAGCCAATCTTGCTTGCTTATTTAGATTTTCTACATTTTTTTTATAACATAATTTTTACGTATTAATTATGTATGTCATTGTAAAAAAATTTCATATTTAGAAGAAAAATTTATTATTTTTATGCTTTGAATCGTTTCCCGAATACTAAATTTGTATACATTATTTTTGTATTTCCAAAATATTTTTAAGATCGAGTGAGTTATACGTTTTACGTAGCTCGTATATATTTAAAAATAAACCATTTTAAATTTTATCTGTATGTCTTATATATTTTACAAATTGTATTTTAGTTCTTAGTCTGACTGTTATTTATTTATTATAAATTTAGAAAACTGACTGGTTATCTGGTTGTTGGTATCGGGTGTATGTGTATAGTAAAATGTTATGTATATATATATATATATATATATATATATATATATATATATATATATATATATATATATAATATATATATTATATTTATATTAATTATGAATTTATATAATATTTGTATAGTAAGCAGTTTAGCAAGATTGGATGTATGGTTGGAGGATTGTGTTTTGTTTTTTATGTATGTTTTCATTTTTTGTTATAACATTTTTTACGTTGTTTTTTATTGTTTTTGTAATTTATTTTTTCATTTTTATTTTTTTTTTATTTTTTTTTGAACGTCGTATTTCTTTTGTATACGTCGTTTTTTTTTATTTATTTTTATTTTTTGTATCCTTCATTTGTTATTTCATTGTTTATTTAATATATATTTTTTTTCTATTATATATATATATGGTGTAAGTTAATAAATATTTTTACGATCACTATAAATTAAGATTTATGTTTGTAATATGACTATAAATTCAGAAAATTCACTGGTATTATCAAGATGTTGGTGTATAGTAAGATGCAGGATGATTGGCTATGATGCTGTAAGGAATTATTCATCCCATTCATTCCTCCAGCTCTTACATTCTGCATTTCCTACTACTTTTTATATCCATTAATTTCTTCGTAATTAATTGATGTGAGGATCATATAACAACATATTTTTATATTTATATGGATAATATTTATCATAAAAATTTGAATCATTAAATAAGAAATATATTAATTTTGTATTTTTTCATTTTTTTTCTAGAATACGAAATTTATATATAACTTATTTTCTCTTTCATTTAAAATGCTTAAGATAGTGACCTTGATATTAATTTAAATAAATCTGATATACATATTAATTACTATGTTAAATATCATATATATGTATTATATATATTACAAAATATATTTTAGTTTATAAGCAGAACGGTTTTACTCTTATTTTAAATTCGTAATACTGACTGAAATTATCAGGATGTTTGTGTATAGTATGCAGCAGCAAGATTGGATGTGATGTTGTAAGGAAATATTCACCACAGCCAATCTTGCTGCGCTTACTTTATGCATTTTCTACAATTATTTATATCCTTTAAATTCTACGTAATTAACGAATGTAGGTCTGACACAATAACATATTTCTTATGATTATAAGGCTTTATAACATCATAAAAGGATTTCACAATTTTAAAAGTGAAATATATTATTTTTTTTATTTATCGAAATTTTTTTCTAAATAACTAAATTTGTATAAATATGTATAAATAACTAAATTTGTATGACTTTATGCATTTTCTTCAATTTTTTTATATCAGTCAATTTTTACGTAATTAACTGATTTGAGTAACAAAGTAGAACATATTTTTTGTGTACTTATATCCCGCTTTTAGATCGTAAAAATTTTTCTTAATTTTAGAAGGGAAATATATTAATTTTAATTTTTCGATTATTTTTTCCAGTATACTGAATTTTGTATATTATTCGGAATTATTCATCCCAGAAATTTTTCCTGCTCTTACTTTATGCATTTACTGCAATTTTTTATATCCATTAATTTCTTTGTAAGCGAATTATATTATTTTTGTTTTTCAAAACTTTTTTTCGAGTATACTAAATTGGTATATATAGCTAATATTTTATTGCAGTTAAAAAATTCTTAACGTAAGATTTATTTACTTAGATTTTATATATGTAAGAATAACCATAAGTAATTTCATTTATATGAATTTTATATATTACAAATATATTTTAGATTCTAATTTAAAGGGGTTTTTTTCTCATTACAAATACTGAGAATCTACTGGAATAATTCAGGGATCTTTTGGAAAAATTCTACACAGGAAATTATATTTGTTTACTGATAGAAATAATTTTTTTATTATTATGTTACTCTTAATATTCGGTTGTACAACCTGTATTTCTTACGTTTTTTGAATTATTATTTTTTCAAGTGCGATTTGCTTAAACTTTTTATAAGTGAATTGCAAATATAGAAGTTTTATTTTTTATACGCTTAAAAGTCTTAACTTTCATGTGACGTATGTATTTATTTTTTAGAAATTTTTTCTTAGAGAAATTATCAAATAAGAATGTAATACTCAAACGAAAGGATATTTCTTTACTAAAAATATAATAATTCAATTATAATTGTAATTTGTTATTATAAGAATTTTTAATAGAAACTCCTGTATTTCTAAGTGGTTAGAAAAAATGAAATGGCTATGAATTATAGATTTTTAATTCATAATAAAGTAAAGTACGTCTAAATGTGATATTATTTTTCCTCTAATTCCTAATTCTAGGCCATTATAAATATTTTTTTAATTAAGCTGTATGGTAGAATATTTATAGATGAGTAATGCAGTTGTTAACTACATGATGAGATAAAGACCTCAAAGTTTCGAGCAACATTCAAATTTCACGCAAGGTTTTTTAGTAATTAAGATAAATGTGTATACCATGCAGATTTTTCAACACTTCTTCAAATTTAATCTACTACAAAATAAGATCGTTAGATATTAAGTATTTTAATTGTAAGAGATTAGGTATATAAATAGATACTAACGGAGAAATTTTATTTTATATTTTGTAAATCTTTATTGAATAAATTGTATCTAAATATATTGTAAATGGATAATTTGCATTATAATGCATTTAAACACTAAACATACCATATAACGGGTCAAATGACCCATAAGTTTTGTGTAAAAATGAGTATTGAAATGAATTAAAAATTCTTATTTTTTGTGTTTGCAATACATAAAAATTGACAATATACAATTTTGTTTAGTTATAATAAAGTTTATTTTTCTATTTCCTTCCAATTTTCATATTTCATACATTTTTAATCAGAAAAAATAAAGTCCAGTCATTTGACCGGCTATGGTAGAAATAGGTATGTATTAAGTGTTAGTATTTTTAGTGTTAAAATACTATTAAGAGTGAGCCTTTAGGTTTAATTTATTAACGACAGTATGCATATAATACTAAAACAAGATAAAATTTACATTTTTTTTATTTATACTGAATATAGTTTCTAAATTCTGATTTTAACGTTGTTGCTATTATTATCAAATCTAAACATAAATTTGATTTACATAATAACCAGCAGAAATATTCACTGTGATATTATAATTAATTTATGACAGCAATTTTTTCTGCTCTTACTTTATGCATTTTCAACTATTTTCTATAACTGTGCAGCTGCACACAAAATTAGAGATTCGCAATTTATTTGTTATATAATCTGTACAGCAACCATAATTTATATATCTAAGGAGAAAGAAAAAAGAATTTTTTGCTATTCCAATACGAGTTTCTTGTACATTCTAGATATATGGATCTAGATATATTCGAAAATAATAATTAATAATTTTAACACAAACGCTCCCCCACACACATATATAATAAATATTTATAGAAAGAAAAGGATCCTATACCTAAAGAAGCATAAGATTATCTGGTAAGTATAAACGATACAACTTTTTCGACGTCTCTCAAGATAAAATCGTCAGCAAGGTAAGATCGACAGCTCTTCATGTACTCAAATATAGATTATACGCATAAGTAGTTGTTCTTAAATATTTTAATAAAAAGTTATTTGATTTGTGCTATGATAATATAATTAGATAAAATAAGAAGAGTAGTTTCTTAATTTGTATACTTATTTAATGTATTAACAGGAAAACTGGTTTTATACTTTTTTTACATGGATTATAAGTTTGTTCTTCTTAATTATAAGTTTGTTCTTCTTAAAATGCATTAGTACAGTTTCTCTTACATCAGAAATTGCATTTAAACAACTTATATTTGGTATTTGGTATAAATGAGCCAACTATCAGTTAAAATTTGTTCTATTTTTTAAAAATAAATATCGAGTGCATCATTTAAATTATTTTTAAGGTCAAATTTTATCTCATTTCTTTGGAGATAGAATAAAGCCTAAACGGGGATTAGAAGTAATAAATTTTTAGGAAAAGCCGCACTGACGTTTCATGTGTTATTATTATACTTTCATCTCAACCAGTCGTTATGCGGCTCTCTCTATGCCTGTAAAAGTTTAATTTCTAAACTAGAAAATTCTCAAATTTGCAATGTACTCATTATACATGCAGTCAAAACAGAAAGTAAACCTAAGAAGGAAACGGATAGAATTCTTACTAAGGTAGGTATGGCTTTTTTTCAAGTTGTCAAACTGACTTTATAATCTTCAGTAAGAGTTATCTTTATTTGTAGAAATATTGCTATCCTTAATAATAGATAACCAATGTAATTCCCTTTATTACAGGTCATTTAAATCAAAGAGGATGCACGTGATTAATTTTTTTTTTAATATTCCTTATTTGGGTTCTCAAAGTACAGTGGATTGAAATAATAAATGAATGGTATGGACATTATTTACTAATAATAAATAGATAGTTTGTCTGTATTGTATAACTCAATTTTGAATAGATAATGAATGTTTTTCTTCTGAGAGATTTCAAATGGACATGGAATAGAAGCATAGAATTTCTAGCATATAGTAGTGAGTAGGAGGTCTAAATGTGATGTTAATTTTTTTCACCACATTTAAACTTGCTACTCCTACTGTATGCCTTTACAACTCTACTGTTGGAACGAATTTGCTTCTGGTAAAATTTATAGATGCATTATGGAGTCATTATTTACAAAGAACTCAAATTTCATGAGAAATATACTAGGATTCCTGCTAAGTTAGAGAAATAAATATATCGGTCACACAGATTTTTTATGCATTTCTTAAGATAAATCTTTCTTGAAGGTACGATCGACAGCTCTTAATGTATTGAAATATTTTTTATTTTACACAACGTTCAACGTAAGTATTTCAAAATGTTAGACATTTATTTAATTCTTACATAACCTTTTTTGTTGAAGTGTTACATATTAGAATGCAACATGAAACATTTTACTTTATATTTATGTGAATTTTCTTTTAATAGTTTGTAAAATATTAAAGTCATGTTGTAATATATTTTAATAATATTCTTAAAATCTCAACGTTGCTCTAAAGTACGAATTGTTATATCTATGTAATGACAAACATGATATATTTACATTTATTCGTTTTATATTACTTTTAATTTTTTGAACTGCTACCTTAAAGTACATTATTGTTATATATCTGATTCTATTAGGGATTATAGTGTATTGTGTTGTTAAAATAAGTTTCCTCAGAGCCAAGCTTGCTACGCTTATTTTATGCCTTTACTACTATATTTATTCAAGTTCCATTCAAAATTGCTGATACATAATTTACATTTTTATATTTATGTATATACATCGCATGAAATAATTTATTGGAGCCATATTGTCGTTTTAGATTACATAAAAGAATACATTGACAATAGGTTCCGAGATTATAGTGTATATAGTATGTTTGGCATGGATGACTGTGATAATATTTTAAATTCATACCTGTGAAACATGCTGCGCTTTTTAATGCTTTTTCTACTGTGTTAATTTTTATTTGTGATCTTATTTACATACTTCCTAAAATCCAATTACCGCATTACATCTGAAATTGTGAAACTCATTTGTAGATTCTGATATGGTTTCTTCTAAGGTTAATAAAAGAAATAGATCAAATTGGATTTTCGTCGTCTCTTGAAAAGAAAAAAGAATAACAACATTGGCAGTAATGGTGTTTTAACATAATTACAGTTATCTTTGCTCAGCTTACTTTATATCCTTTTATCTACTATACACCTAAGAGTCATTACATTATGACCACCCTATTAATAACATGTAGGACCACCTTTAGCCCTCAAATCTACCAGCCCCCGGCTTGGCATCGACTCTATAAGGTGCTGTTAGGTAGTTTGAGGTAACTGATACCAAGCGCCTACCAAATGGTCCTGATTTCCTGGCAATTGCTAGGGAGTAGCGTGACAGCACGATTTTGATTTTCCAGGTTGGATCACAAAGAGTGATCCAGGTGAGATGCACTATTTATATAATGTCAGGTCAATTCGAAGCCAATACATGACTTGACATTCACTAGAATGTTCCTCAAACCACTTCCTGATGATATGATTCGGTTGGTTAACCCCTAGCAGGAAATACTGTTTTAATGAATGGGTGAACCTGGTTTGTAACAATGTTTAAGTAGCTCACATACGTCAGGGATTGTTCAATGATTATTATGAATCCTAATGGGCTTTGCGTAACTCATTGAGTATGTCATTGTGTCATGCCGTGTATGTCATTGCCCACACCATAATGTAAACATTTTATAACATGGAAGCTTCTTGACATCATTCCCGGTTTCTGTTGAACCATCCCAACTCATCGACAAAATAACCTTGCAAAATAAATGATATCAATCCACATGCGATGGTAACTGACTTTATTCTTAAATATCATCATTGAATTTAAAAACACTTCTTTAAAACACATTAAGTTTAACATAAAAAACAGGCATCTTCAAGAAACATAGGGCATATAGAGAAACGAGACACAGATCACTAATCGTGAAAATAATAACACCACCCAGCATAATGAGTGACTTGCTTTTATGTATATTCAATTGGTTGGTTAATATAGTTTACTAAACAATTAGCATGCCGTGAGGGCTTCTTCGCGGAATAGAAGAAGAAACAGTTAGAAAATGCTAGTTAAATTGAAGAAAACTAAACTGAAGGTTACATTAACAAAAATGATAATCGGTGTGTGGTGGAAACAAAAATTAACAACATAAAGTTAACAATAATACCCCCGTCGCCGTTTTGTGTCTGTCCAACTGTGATTCCGGGAACCAGGGTTCCCTTCTCGAAATAGTCTTATACGCACCTTCAATGTGGACCCCTTCAATGTGGACCAGAAAACGTTATTCGTCGGAAAATGTAATTTTCTTCCATTCTTCTATTGTCCAATTCCACAGCTAGCTATGACGTGCCGTCAGTGCAGAGACATACTTCGTCTTCCGGTTGCATAGGAACATACTCAGCAATTTACACTGCCCAGTGTGACGGTCGCCACTGTATTAGCTGGTGGTGATTTCGGCTGTTGCAGCTCTTCGGTCATGGCTATTAATGTGTAGCAATCTCTGCTCTCTTGTGGAATCAATGTGCCGTGGACGCCAGCGACTAGTCGTTTCACCATCCATACACTGTAAAATATTTACACTATATATGATATATACTTAATTCACTAACGAATGTTTGCTCATAATAATAAAACAATAAAATATTTCCAATTATTTAATTTAAACTAAAGGAAACTTTTTAAATTGGGATTTAACACTAAAAATCGGAACATGAGTTTGAGTTTTGGAGATATTAAGCTGTAGTAAAAGTCCCTTCGATATAATGAATTCACCACAGTAAATTTTACTCATATTAATGTATACATGTTCAACTATCTTGTATAGGTTTTTTTGGGGAGGTTTTGGTTTTGGAGTTCTACGGTCTACTTTTTGCAACACGACGGCTAATGAGACCGGGACCTACTGCTTATAGCCGATTCCGCACGGCTACGAACATCCATGCCATAATGGGATTCGAACCCACGACCTCTGCTTCCGAAGGCCAGCACCCTAAATCTTGTATAGGAGCCACGGTAGATCATTTGGCAAAGGCAGGGATTTCGTAACTGAAAGGTTGCGGTTTCGAGGCTGGAGCTTGCCAAAGATCCGCCGTGTTCATTAAAGGTGACTATGGCACATACATTATGTTCGTGGTCACAAAATAATCCAAGTTCTCAAACAATAACTCTAGGGGTGGCAGGTCAAGCCTGGGGGGTCTTCTGCTTGGTCCCTGTTTCTAAAGTACGAGGACCCAGCGGGGGTAATGTTACTCGAGTCCGGAGCATACCTTAAGCTACACGTGCTACTCGGGTGGTGCTAAATAGGTAACAGGTTAATAAACTTGTTAGGGCGTCTGGATAATTTCTGTATCCCTTTCTGCATTAAAAAAGAAAAAAACTGTCTGGTATGTCTGTCAAGATATACAAATTTCTTGTATAACTCACAAGTTCCATAGAAATATAAGATTGTACACTTAACTCGTTATAAAACTTGTAAAACCAGAGATATGACACTAAGGAGAAAGTAAAAAAGTTGCATGTACTCTATATTCCTCCCTAACCTAAAGCCGATCGATGATTGATTGATTAGGATGCTGGGCTTCGATACCGGAGGTCGTGGGTTCGAATCTCACAGTGGTATGGATGTTCGTAGCCGTTCGGAATCGGCTTTAAGCTGTAGGTACCGGTCTCATTATCCCTCTTGTTGCAAGAATTGGACCGTAGCATTTCAAACCAAATCCTAATCTAAAAATAAAACAAGTTGAATCCAATTAAAAAAAATAATGTAGGTAATATTTTTTTAAATTCTAAATTAAAGAGTATATATAAAATTACAAAAATTTTGTAAATAAATAATTTAATTATTTTAACGTGTTTTAGCAGTCTTCTCATAGGATTATAGCTAAACTTATAAATTCTTCTCATTCTTTAACACAACGAAATAACTAAAATTATTAAATTATTTTTTTCAGTTACACAAATAATAAACTTAACATTTTCACCTACAAATAAAACGATTTGGGAAGCCACACAATGCTCACAGCTTGCTCTTCATTTTATATGCTTATGATAATCGTATTTAATAAATTTTTTTTAATGCAAACATGTAGAACCTAAAATCACTCGTTATAGCTGCAGTAAAATAATTATAATTGTCCGATGAATCATCTGGAAGATATAGATTTTTTTTAATTATTAAAAATAATGATTACGATTTTATTTCATTAATATAAAATGTGAATAACGAATTAAATATTACAGATCATAATGTATGGTAAGACGTAGGAAGCACTTGGCCGATGTTAAGGTATTCGTCTACGTTAAAAACCTCATTTTTTGCAAAACATATTTTTTTTATTTTTTTATTTTTCTATTGTAAAATTTCAACTTTCAGGCTTCTAAATCTGTGTTTGTTCCGTCTCTACGGAATTTTAAAGAAAAGTTACAGCTGTTTAAACATCAGTAACGGCTGTCAAATTAAAACTGTATTAGCGAATTCGGAAGCGAAAGTTGAGAATTTAAAGCCTTTTAAAGAGCATTTTTTTTGGACAAAAATTTTAACATTTTCTCGAAGATTAGTTTAAACATTTTTCTAATTAGCTAATTTTCTAATTATTTTTTAATAATTAGCAACTTTGCAATTAGAAAGTTTTGAAGCAAGAATGTGTGGGGAATTTTAAACATGTATTTTAATTTTTTAATAGTTAAAATTGATTTCATAAACTTCAAATGCGTTTTTCTCAGAACGGTATTTTTAATAAAATGTTGAAACTTGAAATGTGATTTCTCAAAAAGTTCTTAAAATATTTTGTTGAAAATTATTATGAATGCTTTTGATAGTATTTACTAGTGAATGAGCTATAAGCTTTAAATTTGGATAATTTTTCATGATGCTACACTCATAGTTCGATATAAAGGTAATGAAAATTCGTTAAAAATTCAATGTGTATGAGTTTGAAGGGAAATTTTTTACCAAATTTAAATTAAGCAAAAATTTTAGGCGATTGATTGGTCCAGTGTATAAAGAAATGTGTTGCATCAAAAAATATTAAAATAATTTAATGTATTAAATAATTAGAAAATCCGAATTGAAAAAAAACCCGATTTTTTGACAAAATTTTCTTCATTTATTAAAAATTTCATAAAATCATCTCCATGAATAAATTTTTTAAGTGCAATTCTCTATGATAATATAAAAAAATAAATTTAAAAATGTAAAAACATGAACTAGTTTCTACGTCTAAAGAAAAAAGTTCTCCGAACGTAGATGAATAAATTAAGGAAAGCTCATCGTGCGGAAGTCTCTTCTGATTACTGTATGTATTTTCCGCTATGTTTTTAGAATTACACTGTTACATACCAAAATAAAAAAAAAACACATTTTACACCTTTTGGATCTTGTGAAACAAATTTCCATTTCCAATTAGAAATTGGTACGTGATTAAAATGAATAAAAAATTATAACATTAAAGCATATGTATGAATGTATTAAAAATTTCTTAAATAATCAATTAATTATTTATATCTCTGTTACTCTTTTAATGAAGATTATTTGCAAGTAAAAATTCAACTAATACTTTAATACAATGAAATCACTACAAAACATTTTTAACCAAAATATTGATTAGCTGATAATTATCGCATAGAAAATAAAAATTTGCAGATATTTACAAAGTGCCCAGATTGCTGTATTTTTTTACATGAATATTGTAATCGTATTTTATAATAGTATTTTTACAAAAATATGTAAAAAACAGTGAATATATTCTTTTTCATTAATTAAAAATATGAATGTCGAATGAAATATTCTTGATTATAATGTATGGTAAGACGTAGGAGACATTTGCCGATGTTAACGAAATTCCTTAAGCCGAAGTCTTCTGCGGATTACTGTATGTCTTTTCAACAATATTTATAGAATTGCATTGTTACATGCAATAATATAAAAGTACAAGTTACACCTTTTTTATCCCGTGAAAAAATAGTGAATTTCTACAAAGAAATTCGTAAATGTTTCATATGAATGTTAAATTTAAAGATTAACGCATATGTAAAATGTAAAAATTTCTTATTTTCATAGTAATAATTAATTCTAAGTAAGTACAAAATATTAGAGTTTAAATTAGAAAAGTTTATTGTGTGAAAGTATCCGGAGGTTAAATGTATGACTTTTCATATATATTATTACAATTGCCTTTTTACATGCAATAAGGGAAAACCTCAATTTACTCCTTTCTGTTAAAAATTAAATTTCTATGTACAAAATGATAAATGTTTCATATGAATATTAAATTATAACAATAACTCATATGTATGAATAAAAAAAATATTTATAAAATAACAAACTATTTTTATATTTTTCTATTCTTTTTTGTGAAATTATGCGAAAATTAAAACTTTCATCTAATAATTGATACAATGAAAGCAAAGAAGCATTTTTTTTTCAGTAAATAATATTTAGCTGCTCATTTTTCAACCAAAAATTAAATTTTACAGAGTAACCCAATTTTCCCAGCTCCCTGTTCTTTTAATATACATATTGTAATTGAATTTTGTAATAGTCTCACAACAAATAATGTAGAAAATAATAATTATGATCCCTTTCAATAATATAAAATGTAAATGTCGAATTATATATTACTGATTATAATATATGGTAAGACGTAAGAATTGCCTTTATTACCAGACATTAAGAAAATCACTCTCTTCGATTTGTATATACATACAATAATGCAAAAGAACAATTTACTCCTTTCTGTTAAAAATTAAATTTCTATTTAAAGTAAATAGTAAGTGTTTCATGTATGTTATAAATTTTAGTTCTATGTAAGAAAATTAAATATTTTTAAAATAATTAACTATTTTATATTTTTCATCCATTTAATTAAATTATTAAATTACAATTTCACCTAACTTTCATTGATATGATTTAAGCAAACTGTTTTATTCATTACAATTTATTATCATATTTTCAATAAAAATTTACAGTTCTTAGCTTGCTGTCGATTTATATGCATGTTCTCATCGAATTTTTATAATAGTTATTTGCATTATTAAATTCATTAATGTAAAAGTCCAATTCCTAATGTATGGTAAGACGTAGGAAATATTTGCTCAAAGTTAACTATAGCTCATTGAGCCGATGTCTCCTGCGGATTACTGTATGTATTTTCAACTATATTTTTACAATTGCCGTATTACATGAAATAATGAAAATCCTCAATTTACTCCTTTTATATCATGTGAAAAAATTGTCAAATTCAAGTAAATATTTTTAAGTAATCTATATGAATATTAAATTTTAATATAAATATATATGTATGTACAATAAAATTTTACAAATAAATAAATAATTTTTATGTATTTATATTTCCTTCTATTAAAGGTGATTTTATAATTAAAAATTAATCTAAGAGTTTGATACAACGAAATAACTAAAATTCATACATTTTTTAATTAAAATTAAATTATCTCTATATTTTGCCCAAACAATTAAACTTTATATAGCTATAACAGTTTAAGTGATTGCAATTTTATTTCATATGTATATACAAATCGAAAGTTTGTAATAGTAGTATTGCATACAATTATGTAGAAAGTAATGAATTATGTTTTTTCTCTATTACTATCAAATGTGAATTTCGAATTAAATATTTATGATTATAATGTATGGTAAGACGTAGGAAATATTTGCTCAATGTTAACTATAGCTCATTGAGCCGATATCTCCTGCGGATTACTGTATGTATTTTCACCTATCTTTGTGGAATTGCATTTTTACATGCAGTAATGTAAAAATAACAATTACTCCCTTTATCATCCTGAAACAATTTGAATTTTCAAGCAGAAATTGGTAAGTATCTTATATAAATACTAAAATATAACATTAACGCATATATAATAATAATAATAAAAATTTATTAAATAAATAAATATTTAAATTTTTATTATTTTAATATATATTATATGAAATTTAAAATTCATCTAACAGTTTGATACAAAGAAATATAAGAATGTTTAACAGTACACAATTAATTAGCTAATATTTTCGCCAAAATATTAAAACTTTACAGAGCTATACATAGATCCCAGCTTGCAGTATATATATAAATATAATCGAATTTTATAATCATAGTATTGCATACAATTATGTAGAAAGTAGATTATGAATACTTTTTTCTCTAATCAAATGTGAATTTCGAATTAAATATTTATGATTATAATGTATTAAGACGTAGTAAGGATTTTCAGAAAGTAAGAAAAATTCTTGTGGATAACTCACTAATGAGTTTAGCCTATCATTTCACAATTTCATTGTTACATGCAGTAATGTAAAAATATAAATTACTCCTTTATCATATAAACAATTTGAATTTCAAGTAGAAGCAGTATCTTATATATAAAATATAACATATAACGCATATATATTAATATAAAAATTTTTATAAATAAATAATTATTTTTTAATATATATATACATATATATATATATATATATATATATATATATATGTATATATATATATATATATATATATATATATATATATATATATATATATATATATATATATATATGTATGCATATATATTATTTAAAGTAGATTATGGGAAACTAAAAATTTATCTAACAGTTTGATATAATGAAATGATTAACAAAAATTTTCAGTACAAAATTGATTCACTAATGAGTTTAGCCTAAACACCAATTTTCACGGAGTTACATAAAGTTCCTAGCTTGCTGTTTTTTATATATATAATTTAATTGAATTTCATAGAAGCAGTTTTATATATATATAATATATATATATATATATATATATATATATATAAAAAGACTATGTTTTTATCTGTAATATAAAATATGAATGTCGACTTAAATATTGCGGATTATAATGTATTTTAAGTTATAGTAAGCATTTGCCCAACGTTAATAAAATTCATCGTAGGAATGTCTCTTATGGTTTACTGTATGTCTTTTCCACTATGTTTTTAGAACTGCATTGTAACATGCAATAATGTAAAAGAACAAGTTACACCCTTCTTACTGTATGAAACAATACTGAATTTCTACGAAGAAATTGGAAAGTGTTTAATATGAATGTTAAATTAAAATATTAACATATATGTATGGATATTAAAAAACTCCTTAAATAAATAATTTTATTCCTTTTATACAGATTATAAGAAATTAAAATTCAACTAATGTTTTAATACAATGAATACAATAAAATCTGAATTTTTCAGTACACAATTGTTAAGCTTATGATTTACGCAAAATAACTATATTTTACAGAGCTACACAAATTTCCCAACTTGCTGATCTTATTATATGCATACTCTAAATAAAATTTATATATTCGTAGTTTTGCATACAATTTGTAAAAAACAGTGAGTATATATTTTTTCTTTTATGTAAAATGAGAATGTTGAATAAGGTATTGCTGATTATAATGTATGGTAAGACGTAGGAATCATTCGAGCTATGTTATGTAAAGTTCATAGTTCGTGTGTTTCCTGCGGATTACTGTATGTCCTTTCAACTATTTTTTAGAACTGGATTGTTAAGAAGCATTGCCAGATGGTAAATATTTTATGAGAATATTAAATTATAATATTAACACATTTTTATGAATAATAAAATTTTACATATAAATAATTAATATTTCTAATCTTTAATTCTTTTAATAGATATTATATAAAATTTAAAATTCATCTAACAATTTGATACAATGAAACCAAGAAGAAACATTTTTTTTCGGTATATACAATATTTAGCTGATCATCTTCGACAAAAAATAAAAACTTTACTGAGTAACCCAATGCTTCCAGCTAGCTGTTCTTTTAATATGCATATTGTAATTGGAATTTATAATAGTTTTACATACAAATATGTAGAAAAGAATTATTATGATCACTTTCATTAATATAAATGTAAATGTCGAGTGATATATTGCTTATTATACTATATGGTAAGACGTTGAAAGTCTTTACCCGACATTAAAAAATATCTTTCCTTTCGATTGCTGTATGTCTTACATACAATAATGCAAAAGCACAATTTACTCCTTTCTGCTGTGAATTAAATTTCTATATCCAAGTAGGAATAGTAAATGTTTCATATGAATGTTAAATTAAAACTTTATTTCATATGTAAGAAAATTAAAAATTTCTTAAATAATTAATTATTTATATTTTATATCCATTTAATGGAGATTATGTTAAATTACAATTTCACCTGATCTTTTAATCAAATGAAATCAAGAAAACTGTTTTACTTAATACAGAATTCCTTACCTTATTATTTCAATAAAAAAATTTACAGTTTTCAGATTGCTGTCGATTAATATGCATGTTCTTATCGAATTTTGTAATAGTTCATTTGCATTATTACATTCATTAATATAAAAGCCCAATTACTAATGTATGGTAAGCCGTAGGAAGCATTTGCCCAATGTTAAGGAAAGTTCATTGAGCTGATGTCTCCTTCGGATTACTTTATGCATTTTCAACTCTATTTTTACAATTGCCGTATTACATGAAATAATGGAAATCCTCAATTTACTCCTGTTTTATCATGTGAAAAATTTTCAAATTCAAGTAAATATTTTTAAGTAAAATATTGATTATGTTTATTTTTATTACTATAAAATTTGAATGTCGAATTAAATATTACATATCATAATGTATGGTTCAGAAAATTCAGAAAATTGACTGGTACTATCAGGATGTAAAATAAGGACGAGTAAGATTGGATGTGTTGTTGTAAATATTTATACACCTCAGCCAATTTTGCTGTGCTTATTTTCTGCAATTTTTTATATCCTTAATTTCTTCGTAATTAACTAATGTGAGTATCAGAGATCAACATATATATTATATGTATACCAATTTTCTACATCATAAAATATTGCATAATTAAAAGAGAACTATTCTATATTTTAATTTTTGATTATTTTTTCAGTATATATAGCTAATTTTGTATTGTATTTATAAATATCTTTAAGAAAGTGTCTGCTATATTAATTTACTTAAATCGTATATATCTAATAATAAAAATTTTAAATTTTATCTATTATTATCTATTTAAATTTTATCTATTATTACTTTGTAATATTATATGTATTAAAAAGTATATTTTAGTATGTAACCTGAACTTTTTTACTATAATAATTGATTCAGAAATATGACTGGTATTATCAAGATATTGGTGTATAGTAAGCAGGAGCAAGATTGGATGTGATGTTGTAAGGAACTATTCACCACAACTAATCTTGTTTCGCTTACTTTTTCCATTTTCTATAATTTTTTATATATCCGTCAATTTCTACTGAATTATCTGATGTGAGTAACATATTAGAACATATTTTTTATACTTATATCTGGTTTTCAGATTATAAAAATATTTCATTATTTTAAAAGGGAGATCTATTAATTTTTACTTTCGATTATTTTTTCCATTATACTGCATTTCGATATGTAGCCTATTTAGTATTTATAAATATATTTAAGACTGTGTCAGTTATATGCATTTACTTAGGTCATAAAAATAACCATTTTAAATTTTATCTATAGGTCTTATATATGTTACAAATTGTAATTTAGTTGCTAGTCTGACTGTTATTACTGTAATTATAAATTTAGAAAATTTACTGGTGCTATCAGGATTTGGTGTATAGTGAAAAGAAATAAAATCGGGTGTGATGGTGTATGGAATTATTCACCCTAGCTGAATTTGTTTCTCTTACTTCATGCATTTTCTACAATTTTCTTTATCGGTTTTGTTCTACGTAATTAACTGATAAGAGACATAAAGCGTAACAGTATATTTATAAATATATCGTTTTTAAACATCATAAAATAATTTCATAATTTGAAAAGCGAAATATATTATTTTTTTTTCTCTAAATTTTTCTAGGATGCTAAATTTGTATATATAGATAATTTTGTATTATACACATAAATATTTTTAACATAGTGACAGATATATTAATTAACTTAGATCGTATATATGTAATAATAACAATGTAATATTTTATCTGTATGTATTTTATATATTATACAATATGTTTTACTTCATAATCTGATCGCTTTTACTATTATTTAAAATTCAGAAAATTGATTTGTATTATCAAGGTATTGCGTTTAGTAAGCAGTAGCAAGATTGGATGTGATGTTGCAATTAATTATTCACTACAGCCAATCTTGCTGCGCTTAATTTATGCATTTTCTACAACAGTTTATGTTCGTTAAGTTCTACGTAATTGACTGATGTGAATATGAAGTAGAACGTATTTTTTCTAATTATATCGTTTCATTACATCGTAAAAGAATTTCATAATTTTAAAAGCGACATATTTTATTTTTACTCATTCAATATTTTCGCAGGATTCTAAATTTGTATATATAGATAATTTTGTTTTGTATTTATAAAAAAATTTAACATAGTGTCCCTGTTATTAATTTACTTTGATCATATATATTTTATAATAACCAATTTAAATTTCATATATAAAGGATATATATTATAAAATATATTTTAGTTTGTAATTTGAACGTTTCTACTATCCCTATTAATATAGAAAAGTGACTGGTATTATCACAATGATGGTGCATAGTAAGAAGTATTAAGTTTGCGTGTTATGTTTTAAGGAATTATTGAGCACAACCAATCTTGCTGTGCTTATATTTTCCATTTTCTATAATTTTTATATATCCGGCATTTTCTACGTAATTATTTGATGTGAGTAACAAAATAGAACATATTTTTTATACTTATATCGCGTTTGCAAAACATAAAAAAATTCATTATTTTAGAAGGGAAATATATTAATTTTAATCTTTCGATTTTTTTTTCCATTATACTTCATTTCGATATATAGCCACTTTGCATTTATAAATATTTTTAAGATTGTGTCAGTTATACGTATTTACGTAGCTCGTATATATGTAAAAATAAACCATTTTAAATTTTATCTGTATGTCTTATATATTTTACAAATTGTATTTTAGTTGCTAGTCTGACTGTTATTACTATTATTATAAATTTAGAAAACTGACTTGTGTTATCAGGATGTTGGTGTATAGTAAAAGAAACAAAATCGGGTGTATATATCTAATAATAAAAATGTTAAATTTTATCTATATGTATTATATATATTAAAAAGTATATTTTAGTTTGTAACCTGAGCGTTTTTACTATCATAATTAATTCAGAAAATTGACTGGTATTATCAAGATATTGGTGTATAGTAAGCAGGAGCAAGATTGGATGTGATGTTGTAAGGAACTATTCACCACAGCCAATCTTGCTTCGCTTACTTTATGCATTTTCTACAATTTTTTATAACAGTTACTTTCTACGTATTAAGTCATGTATGTCATTGTAAATGAATTTCGTAATTTTAGAAGGAAAATTTATTAGTCTTTATGCTTTGATGTCGTATCCAGAATACTAAGTTTGTATACAAAATTAGTTTTGTATTCATAAATATATTTAATACAGTATCCATCATATTAATTTACGTAATCATATTAATTTACGTACTTCAAATATTAAGACAGTATATTTCATATTATTTTCCGTAAATTATATATATTTAATAATAACTATGATAATTTTCATCTATATGAATTATATATATTACAACATGTGTAAGTTAGTAATATTTTACTATCACTATTAATTAAGTGTTATACTATCACTATAAATTAAGATTTATGTTTGTAATATGACTATAAATTCAGAAAATTCACTGGTATTATCAACATGTTGATGTATAGTAAGACGCAGGATGATTGGCTATGGTGTTGTAAAGAATTATTCATCCCAGTCATTCCTCCTGCTCTTACATTCTGCATTTTCTATAACTTTATATATCCATTAATTTCTTCGTAATTAATTGATGTGAGGATCATATAACAACATATTTTTATATTTATATGGATAATATTTATCATAAAAATTTGAATCATTAAATAAGAAATATATTAATTTTTAATTTTTTAATTTTTTTTTCTAGAATGCGAAATTTATATATATAACTTATTTTCTCTTTTATTTAAAAAATTTAAGATATTGACCGTTATATTAATTTAAATAAATCTGATATACATATTAATTACTATGTTAAATATCATATATATGTATTATATATATTACAAAATATATTTTAGTTTATAAGCAGAACGGTTTTACTCTTATTTTAAATTCGTAATACTGACTGAAATTATCAGGATGTTTGTGTATAGTATGCAGCAGCAAGATTGGATGTGATGTTGTAAGGAAATATTCACCACAGCCAATCTTGCTGCGCTTACTTTATGCATTTTCTACAATTATTTATATCCTTTAAATTCTACGTAATTAACGAATGTAGGTCTGAAACAATAACACATTTCTTATGATTATAGGGCTTTATAATATCATAAAAAGATTTCATAATTTGAAAAGTGAAATATATTATTTTTTATTTATCAAAATTTTTTTCTAAATAACTAAATTTGTACAAATATGTATAAATAAGTAAATTGTATAACTTTATGCATTTTCTTCAATTTTTTTATATCAGTAAATTTCTAAGTAATTAACTGATGTGAGTAACAAAGTAGAACATATTTTTTGTACCTATATCGCTTTTTTAGATCATAAAAATTTTTCTTAATTTTAGAAGGGAAATATATTAATTTTAATTTTTCGATTATTTTTTCCAGTATACTGAATTTTGTATATTATTCGGAATTATTCATCCCAGAAATTTTTCCTGCTCTTACTTTATAAGTTTACTGCAATTTTTTATATCCATTAATTTCTTTGTAAGCGAATTATATTATTTTTGTTTTTCAAAACTTTTTTTCGAGTATACTAAATTGGTATATATAGCTAATATTTTATTGCATTTAAAAATTCTTAAAATAAGGAACGTAACATTAATTTGCTTAGATTTTATATATGTAATAATAACCATAAGTAATTTCCTTTATATGAATTTTATATATTACAAATATATTTTAGATTGTAATTTAAAGGTTTTTTTCTCATTACAAATACTGAGAATCTACTGGAATAATTAAGGGAATTTTGGAAAAATTCTACACAGGAAATTATATTTGTTTACTGATAGAAATAATTTTTTTATTATTTTGTTACTCTTAATATTGGGTTGTACAACCTGTATTTCTTACGTTGTTTCAATAATTATGTTTTCAAGTGCGATTCGCTTAAACTTTTTATAAGTGGAATTGCAAATATAGAATTTTTATTTTTTATGCTTGTAAAAGTCTTAAATTTCATTTGAAATATGTATTTATTTTTTAGAAATTATTTCTTAGAGAAATTATTAAATAAGAATATAATACTCAAAAGAAATTATATTTCTTTACTAAAAATATTATAATTCAATTATAATTGTAATATGTTATTATAAGAATTTTTAATAGAAAATCCTGTATTTCTAAGTGGTTAGAAAAAATGAAATGGCTATGAATTATAGATTTTTAATTCATAATAAAGTAAAGTACGTCTAAATGTGATATTATTTTTCCTCTAATTCCTAATTCTAGGCCATTATAAATATTTTTTTAATTAAGCTGTATGGTAGAATATTTATAGATGAGTAATGCAGTTGTTTGCTACATGATGAGACAAAAACCTCAAAATTTCGAACAACATTCAAATTTTACCCAAGGTTTTTTGGTAATTAAGATAAATGTGTATACCATGCAGATTTTACAACACTTCTTCAAATTTAATCTACTACAAAAGAAGATCGTTAGAGATTAAGCATTTTAATTGTAAGATGTAAGGTATGTAAATGGATAGTAACAGAGAAATTTTATTTCATATTTTGTAAATCTTTATTGAATAAATTGTATCTAAACATGTTGTAAATGTATAATTTGCATTGTAATGCATTTTTTAAAGTACTATTAAGAGTGATCCTTTAGATTTAATTTACTAACGACTGTATGCATATAATACTGAAACAATGTAAAATTTACATTTTTCTTATTTATACTGAATATAGTTTCTAAATTCTGATTTTAACATTGTTGCTATTATTATGAAATATAAACATAAATTTGATTTACATATTAACCAGCAGAAATATTCACTGTGATATTATAATTAATTTATGACACCATATTTTTCTGCTCTTTCTTTATGCATTTTCAACTATTTTCTATAACTATGAAGCTGCACACAAAATTAGAGATGCGCAATTTATTTGTTATATAATCTGTAAACCATAATTTATATATTTAAGGAGAAAGAAACAAGATTTTATTTTGCTATTCCAAAACGAGTTTCTTGTATATTCTAGATATATGGATCTAGATATATTCGGAAAATAATAATTAATAATTTTAACACAAACGCTCCCACACACACACACATATAACAATTATTTGTAGAAAGAAAATAATCCTATACCTAAAGAAGCATAAGATTATCTGGTAAGTATAAAGATACAACTTTTTCGACGACTCTCAAGATAAAATCGTCAGCAAGGTAAGATCGACAGCTCTTCATTTACTCAAATATAGATTATACGCATAAGTAGTTGTTCTTAAATATTTTAATAAAAAGTTATTTGATTTGTGCTATGTTAATATAATTAGATAAAATAAGATGTGTAGTTTCTTAATTTGTATACTTATTAATGTATTAAACAGGAAAACTGGTTTTATACTTTTTTTTTACATGGATTATAAGTTTGTTCTTCTTAAAATGCATTAGTACAGTTTCTTACATCAGAAATTGCATTTAAACAACTTATATTTGGTATAAATGTGGCAACTATCAGTTAAAATTTGTACTATTTTTTAAAAATAAACATCAAGTGCACCATTTAAATTATTTTTAAGGTCAAATTTTATCATTTCTTTGGAGATAGAATAAAACCTAAACGGGGATTAGAAGTAATAAATTTGTAGGAAAAGCCGCACTGACGTTTCCTGTTTTATTATTACACTTTCATCTCAACCAGTCGCTATGCGGCTCTCTTTATGCCTGTAAAAGTTTAATTTCTAAACAAATAATTACATAAAAAAATCTCAAATTTTCAATGTACTCATTATATATGCAGTTATAACAGAAAGTAAACCTAAGAAGAAAGCGGATAAAATTCTTACTAAGATAGGTATAGCTTTTTTTGCATGTTGTCAAACTGACTTTATAATCTTCAGTAAGAGCTATCTTTATTTGTAGAAATATTGCTATCCTTAATAATGGATAACCAATGTAATTCACTTTATTACGGGTCATTTAAATCAAAAAGGTTGCACGTGATTAATTTTTTTAATATTCCTTATTTGAGTTCTCAAAGTACAGTGGATTGAAATAATAAAAAAAAATGGTATATACATTATTTACTAATAATAAATAGACAGTTTGTATTGTATAACTCAAGAAATTTTGAATAGATAATGAATGTTTTTCTTCTGGGAGATTTTAAATGGACATGGAATAGAAGCATAGAATTTCTAGCGTATAGTAGTGTGTAGGAGGTCTAAATGTGATGTTCATTTTATTCACCACATTTAAACTTGCTACTCCTACTGTATGCCTTTACAACTCTACTGTTGGAACGAACTTGTTTCTTGTAAACTTTATAGATGCATTATGGAGTCATTATTTACAAAGAACTCAAATTTCATGAGAAATATACTAGAATTTCTGATAAGTTAGAGAGAATAAATATATCGGTCTCACAGATTTTTTATGCATTTCTTTCTATAAATCTATCTTGAAGGTACAATCGACAGCTCTTAATGCATTGAAATATTTTTTATTTTACACAACGTTCACCGTAAGTATTTCAAAATGTTAGACATTTATTTAATTCTTACATAACCTTTTTTGTTGAAGAGTTACATATTAGAATGCAACATGAAACATTTTACTTTATATTTATGTGAATTTTCTTTTAATAGTTTGTAAATATAAATTCAAGTTTCTTACATCAGTTGCTTACACAGTTTCTTACATCACAAACTGCATTTAAACAACTTATATGTGGTATTTGGTATAAATGAGCCAACTATCAGATAAATGTGTACTATTTTTTAAAAATAAATATTAAGTGCATCATTTAAATTATTTTTAAGGTCAAATTTTTATCTCATTTCTTTGGAGATAGAATAAAAACCTAAACGGGGATTAGAAGTAATAAATTTGTAGGAAAAGTCGCACTGACGTTTCCTGTGTTATTATTACACTTTCATCTCAACCAGCCGTTATGCGGCTCTCTTTATGCCTGTAAAAGTTTAATTTTTAAACTAGTAATTACATAAAAAAATTCTCAAATTTGCAATGTATTCATTATACATGCAGTCAAAACAGAAAGTAAACCTAAGAAGGAAGCAGATAGAATTCTTACTAACGTAGGTATGGCTTTTTTGCACGTTATTAAACTGACTTTATAATCTTCAGTAAGAGCTATCTTTATTTGTAGAAATATTACTATCCTTAATAATAGATAACCAATGTAATTCCCTTTATTACGGGTCACTTAAATCAAAAAAGATGCACGTGATTAATTTTTTTTAATATTTTTTTATTTGAATTCTCAATGTACAGTGGATCGAAATAATAAATAAATGGTATGGACATTATTTACTGATAATAAATAGACCGTTTGTCTGTATTGTATAACTTAAGAAATTTTGAATAGATAAGGAATGTTTTTCTTCTGAGAGATTTTAAATGGACATGGAAATAGAAGCATAGAATTTCTAGCATATAGTAGGGTGTAGGAGGTCTAAATGTGATGTTCATTTTATTCACCACATTTAGACTTGCTACTCCTACTGTATGCCTTTACAACTCTACTGTTGGAACGAACTTATTTCTTGTAAAATTTATAGATGCATTATGGAGTCATTATTTACAAAGAACTCAAATTTCATGAGAAATATACTAGGATTTCTGATAAATTAGAGAAATAAATATATCGGTCTCACAGATTTTTTATGCATTTCTTACTATAAATCTTTCTTGAAGGTACGATCGACAGCTCTTAATGCATTGAAATATTTTTTATTTTACACAACGTTCACCGTTTGTAAGTATTTCAAAATGTTAGACATTTATTTAATTCTTACATAACCTTTTTTGTTGAAGAGTTACATATTAGAATGCAACATGAAACATTTTACTTTATATTTATGTGAATTTTCTTTTAATAGTTTGTAAATATAAAAGTCATGTTGTAATATATTTTAATAATATTCTTAAAATCTCAACGTTGCTCTAATGTACTAGTTGTTATATCTATGTAATGACAAACATGAAATATTTACATTTATTCATTTTATATTACTTTTAATTTTTTGAACTGCTACCTTAAAGTACATTATTGTTATATATCTGATTCTATTAGGGATTATAGTGTATTGTGTTGATGAAGTATGTTTCCCCAGAGCCAAGCTTGCTACGCTTACTTTATGCCTTTACTACTATATTTATTCAAGTTCCATTCAAAATTGCTGATGCATAATTTACATTTTTATATTTATGGATATACGTCGTAGGAAATAAATTATTGGAGCCGTATTTTCGTTTTAGATTACATAAAAGAATACATTGGAAATAGGTTCCGAGATTATAGTGTATATAGTATGTTTGGCATGGATGACTGTGATAATATTTTAAATTCATACCTGTGAAACATGCTGCGCTTTTTAATACTTTTTCTACTGTGTTTCTTTTTATTTGTGATCTTATTTACATACTTCCTAAAATCCAATTACCGCATTACTTCAGAAATTTTGAAACTCATTTGTAGATTCTGATATGGCTTCTTCTAAGGTTAATAAAAGAAATAGATCAAATTGGATTTTCGTCGCATCTTGAAAAGAAAAAAAGAATAACAACATTGGCAGTAATGGTGTTTTAGCATAATGTTTTAACGTAATGGTGTTTTAACATAATTACAGTTATCTTTGCTCAGCTTACTTTATATCCTTTTATCTACTATATACCTAAGAATCATTACGTTATGACCACCCTATTAATAACATGTAGGACCCAACTTACCTTTCAAAACCACCAGAACCCGGCCTGACATTAACTTCTAAAGGCGTTGATTGGTAGTTTGAGGTAACTGGTACCAAGCACTGACCAACTGGTCCTGATTTCCCGCCCATTGCTAGGGATTAGTGTGACAGCACGATTTTAATCTTCCAGGTGGGATCAGAATGAGTGATCCAGGTGAGATGCTCTATTAAAATAATGTCAGGTCAATTCGAAGCCAATACATGACTTGAAAGTCACTAGAATGTTCCTCAAACCACTTCCTGATGATTCGACATGACATGGTGCGTTATCCTGATAGTTAACCCACCCACCCACGCAGGAAATACTGTTTTAATGAATGGGTGAACCTGGTTTGTAGCAATGTTTATGTAGCTCACATACGTCAGGGATTGTTCTAAGGGGATTATGAATCCTAATGGGCTCCGTGTAAACATTGACCACACAATAATGTAAACATTTTATAACGTGGAAACTTCTTGACATCATTCCCGGTTTCTTTTGAACCATCCCAACTCATCGACAATATAATCTTGCAAAATAAATTATATCAATCCACATGCGATGGTAACTGACTTTATTCTTAAATATCGTCACTGAATTTAAAAACACATTAAGTTTAATATAAAAAACAGGCATCTTCGATAAACATAGAACATATCGAGAAACGAGACACAGCTCACTAATTGTCAAAATAAAAACACCACCCAGCATAACGATGATTTTCCTTTATATATATTCAGTTGGTTGTGAAATACACAGTTTAGAAAACAAATTAGCATGCCGTGAGGGCTTCTTCACGGAATAGAAGAAAAAAAAACCAATTAGAAATTGCTGGTTGAATTGAAGAAACTAAATTGAAGATTACATTAACAAAAATGTTAATCGGTGTGTGGTGGAAACAAAAATTAACAACATAAAGTTAAGAATAATACCCCCGTCGCCGTTTTGTCTCCTTCCCGGAGCAGATTTTTTATGCATTTCTTACTATAAATCTTTCTTGAAGGTACAATCGACAGCTCTTAATGCATTGAAATATTTTTTATTTTACACAACGTTCACCGTAAGTATTTCAAAATGTTAGACATTTATTTAATTCTTACATAACCTTTTTTGTTGAAGAGTTACATATTAGAATGCAACATGAAACATTTTACTTTATATTTATGTGAATTTTCTTTTAATAGTTTGTAAATATAAAAGTCATGTTGTAATATATTTTAATAATATTCTTAAAATCTCAACGTTGCTCTAATGTACGAATTGTTATATCTATGTAATGACAAACATGATATATTTACATTTATTCATTTTATATTACTTTTAATTTTTTGAACTGCTACCTTAAAGTACATTATTGTTATATATCTAATTCTATTAGGGATTATAGTGTATTGTGTTGTTAAACTAAGTTTCGGGGCTGGAGCCTGCCAAAGATCTTCCGTGTTCGTTAAAGGTGACTATGGCACGTAAACCCTGTTCGTGGTCATAATATCTTCCAAGTTCTCAAATAATACCTCTGGGGGTGGCAGGCCAAGTCTGAGGATTTTCTGCTTGGTCCCTGTTTCTAAATTACCAGGACCTATCCGGGGTAATGTTACTCGAGTCCAGAGCATATCTTAAGCTAAATGTGCTCCTCGGGTGGTGCTAAATAGGTAACAGGTTAATAGACTTGTTAGGGCGTCTGGATAATGTCTGTATCCCTTTCTGCATTAAAAAAGAAAACGAACTGTCTGGTATATCTGTCAAGATATAGAAATTTCTTGTATACCTCACATGTTCCATAGAAATATATAGGAATGTACACTTAACTCGTTATAAAACTTGTAAAACCAGAGATATGACACTAAGGAGAAAGTAAAAAAGTTGCATGTACTCTATATTCCTCCCTAATCTAAAGCCGATCGATGGCTGATTGGTTAGGGTGCTGGGCTTCGGTACCGGAGTTCGTGGGTTCGAATCCCACAGCGGTATGGATGTTCGTAGCCGTTCGGAATCGGCTTTAAGCTGTAGGTCCCGGTCTCATTAGCCCTCGTGTTGCAAAAAGTAGACCGTAGCACTCCAAACCAAATCCTAATCTAAAAATAAAACAAGATGAATCGAATTAAAAAAATTCATGTAGGTATAGGTACTATTTTTTCTTATTCTAAATTAACGTGTATATATAAATTACAAAAGTTTTGCAAATAAATAATTTAATCATTTTAACGTGTTTTAGCAGTATTCTCATAGGATTATAGCTAAACTTATAAATTCTTCTCATTCTTTCAAACAACGAAACAACTAAAATTATTAAATTATTCTTTTCAATTACACAAATAATAAACTTAACATTTTCGCCAACAAATAAAACGATTTGGGAAGCCACACAATGCTCACAGCTTGCTCTTCATTTTATATGCTTATGCTAATCGTATTTAATAATTTTTTTTTAATGCAAACATGTAGAACTCGAATGAACATGAGTAGAACATGAATCACTCGTTATAGCTGCAGTAAAATAATTATAATTGTCCGATGAATCATCTGGAAGATATAGATTTTTTTTAATTATTAAAAATAATGATTACGATTTTATTTCATTAATATAAAATGTGAATAACGAATGAAATATTACAGATCATAATGTATGGTAAGACGTAGGAAGCATTTGACCGATGTTAAGGTATCCGTCTACGTTAAAAACCTCATTTTTTGCCAAAACATACTTTTTTTTATTTTTCTTTTGTAAAATTTCAACTTTCAGGCTTCTAAATCTGTGTTTGTTCCGTCTCTACGGAATTTTAAAGAAAAGTTGTAGCTGTTTAAACATCAGTAACGGCTGTCAAATCAAAACTGAAGTAGCGAATTTTGGAACCGCAAATTGTAAATTTAAAGCCTTAGACCATTTTTTAGACAAAAATTTTTAAATTTTCTCGAAGATTAGTTTAAACATTTTTCTAGTATTTTTAATAATTAGCAATTTGGAATTAGAAAGTTTTGAAGCATGAAAGTGTGTGGAATTTTAAACATGTATTTTAATTTTTTAATAGTTAAAGTTGCTTACAGAATTTCAAATGCGTTTTTCTCAAAAAATATTTTTAATAAAACGTTGAAACTTGAAATGTGATTTCTCAAAAAAGTTCTTAAAATATTTTGTTGAAAATTATTATGAATGCTTTTGATAGTATTTACTAGTGAATGAGCTATAAGCTTTAAATTTGGATAATTTTTCATGATGCTACACTCATAGTTCGATATAAAGGTAATGAAAATTCGTTAAAAATTCAATGTGTATGAGTTTGAAGGGAAATCTTTTACCAAATTTAAATTAAGCAAAGATTTTAGGTGATTAACTGGTCCAGTGTATAAGAAATGTGTTGCATCAAAAAATATTAAAGTAATTTAATTTATTAAAAGATTAGAAAATCCGAATTGAAAAATTCCGATTTTTTGACAAAATTTTCTTCATTTATTAGAAATTTTATAAAAACTTCTCCAGGAATAAATTTTTTAAGTGCAATTCTCTATGATAATATAAAAAATAAATATAAAAGTGTAAAAACATGAACTAGATTCTATGCTTAAAGAAAAAAGTTCTCCAAACGTAGATGAATACCTTAAGGAAAGCTCATCGTGCGGAAGTCTCTTCTGTTTACTGTATGTATTTTCCGCTATGTTTTTAAAATTACATTGTTACATACAAAAATAAAAAAACACATTTTACACCTTTTGGATGTTGTGAAAACAAATTTCCGTTTCCAATTAGAAATTGGTAAGTGATTAAAATGAATATAAAATTATAACATTAAAGCACATGTATGAATATATTAAAAATTTCTTAAATAATCAATTAATTAATTATATCTCTGTTACTCTTTTAATGAAGATTTTTAAGTAAAAATTCAACTAATACTTTAATACAATGAAATCACTACAAAGCATTTTTTCACCAAATAATTGATTAGCTGATGATTATCGCATAGAAAATAAAAATTGCCCAGCTTGCTGTATTTTTTACATGAATATTGTAATTCCATTTTATAATAGTAGTTTCCCATTCAAATATGTAGAAATAATGAATATATTCTTTTTCATTAATTTAAAATGTGAATGTCGAATGAAATATTCTTGATTATAATGTATGGTAAAACGTGGGAGACATTTGCCCGATGTTAACGAAAATTCCTTGAGCCGATGTCTTCTGCGGATTACTGTATGTCTTTTCAACAATATTTAGAGAATTGCATTGTTACATGCAATAATATAAAAGTAAAAGTTACACCTTTTTTATCATGTGAAAGAATACTGAATTTCTACAAAGAAATTAATAAATGTTTCATATGAATGTTAAATTAAAACATTAACGCATAAGTAACAATGTGAAAAATTTCTTATTTTTATTGACAGATTTTTAATTCTAAGTAATTACAAAATATTAGTGTTTTAATATAGGGAAAAGTTTATTGTGTGAAAGTCTCCAGTGGTTAAATGTATGACTTTTCTTATATATTATTACAATTGCATTTTTACATGCAATAAGGGAAAACCTCAATTTACTCCTGTGAAAAAATATCAATTTCGAAGTATAAAATGATAAATGTTTGATATGAACATTAAATTATAAAAATAACTCAAATGTATGAATAAAAACAAATATATATAAATAAGAAATTTTTTATATTTTTCTATTTTTTTGTGGTAATATGCGAAAATTAAAACTCATCTAACAATCTGATACAATGAAATCACTAAGAAGCATTTTTTTTCAGTAAACAATATTTAGCTGCTCATTTTCAACCAAAAATTAAAATTTTACAGAGTAACCCAATTTTCCCAGCTCCCTGTTCTTTTAATATACATATTGTAATTGAATTTTGTAATAGTCTCACATACAAATATGTAGAAAATAATAATTATGATCCCTTTCAATAATATAAAATGTAAATGTCAAATTATATATTACTGATTATAATATATGGTAAGACGCAAGAAGCCTTTACCAGACATTAAGAAAAATCACTCTCTTCGATTGGTGTATGTCTTACATACAATAATGCAAAAGAACAATTTACTCCTTTCTGTTAGGAATTAAATTTCTATTTAAAGTAGGAATAGTAAATCTTTCATATGAATGTTAAATTAAGACATTAGTTCATATGTAAGAAAATTAAATATTTCTAAAATAATTAATTTTTTTATATTTTTCATCTATTTAATGGAAATTATGTTAAATTACAATTTCACCTGAACTTTCATTGATATGATTTAAGCAAACTGTTTTATTCAATACAGATTTCCTTAAATCATATTTTCAATAAAAAATTTACAGTTCTTAGCTTGCTGTCAATTTATATGCATGTTCTCATCGAATTTTATAATAGTTCATTTGCTTTATTAAATTCATTAATATAAAAGTCCAATTACTAATGTATGGTAAGACGTAGGAAACATTTGTTAAACGTTAAGGAAAGTTCATTGGGCTGATGTCTCCTGCGGATTACTGTATGTATTTTCAACTATATTTTTACAATTGCCGTATTACATGAAATAATGAAAATCCTCAATTTACTCCTTTTTTATCATGTGAAAAAAATTGTCAAATTCAAGTAAATATTTTTAAGTAATCTATAGGAATATTAAATTTTAATATAAATATATATGTATGTACAATAAAATTTTACAAATAAATAAATAATTTTTATGTATTTATATTTCCTTCTATTAAAGGTGATTATATAATTAAAAATTAATCTAAGAGTTTGATACAATGAAATAACTAAAATTCATACATTTTTAATTACAAATTTAATTATCTCTATATTTTGCCCAAACAATTAAACTTTATATAGCTATAACAGTTTCCGTGATTGCAATTTTATTTCATATGTATATACAAATCGAAAATTTGTAATAGTAGTATTGCCAACAGATATATAGAAAATATTGATTATGTTTATTTTTATTACTATAAAATGTGAATATCGAATTAAGTATTATAGATCATAATGTATGGTAAGACGTAGGAAATATTTGCTCGATGTTAACTATAGCTCATTGAGCCGATGTCTCCTGCGGATTACTGTATGTATTTTCACCTATCTTTGTGGAATTGCATTTTTACATACAATAATGTAAAAGAACAATTTACTCCCTTATGATCCTGTTAAAGAAATTTCACGGATCAAGCAGAAATTGGTAAGTGTTTGATATGCATATTATTTATAACATTAACGCATATGAATGAATAATTAAATTTATTAAATAAATAAATATTTAAATTTTTATTATTTTAATATATATTATATAAAATTTAAAATTCATCTAACAGTTTGATACAAAGAAATCGATAAGAATGTTTTACAGTACACAATTAATTAGCTAATAATTTTCGCCAAAATATTAAAATTTTACAGAGCTATACATAAATCCCAGCTTGCAGTTCTTTTTATATGCAAATACTAATCGAAGTTTATAATCATAGTATTGCATACAATTATGTAGAAAGTAATGAATATCTTTTTTCTCTATTATCAAATGTGAATTTGGAATTAAATATTTATGATTATAATTTATGGTAAGACGTAGTAAGGATTTGTCAGAAAGTAAGAAAAGGACTTCTTGTGGCTAACTCCTGTCGATTACTGTAAGAGTTTTACCCTATCATTTCACAATTTCATTGTTACATGCAGTAATGTAAAAGTATAAATTACTCCTTTTTCATCCTGAAACAATTTGAATTTTCAAGTAGAAATTGGTAAGTATCTTATATAAATACTAAAATATAACATTAACGCATATATATTAATAATAAAAATTTTTATAAATAAATAATTATTTTTTAATATATATATATACATATATATATATATATATATATATATATATGTATATATATATATACATATATATATATATATATATATATATATATATATATATATATATATATATATATATGTATGCATATATATTATTTAAAGTAGATTATGGGAAACTAAAAATTTATCTAACAGTTTGATATAATGAAATGATTAACAAAAATTTTCAGTACAAAATTGATTCACTAATGAGTTTAGCCTAAACACCAATTTTCACGGAGTTACATAAAGTTCCTAGCTTGCTGTTTTTTATATATATAATTTAATTGAATTTCATAGAAGCAGTTTTATATATATATATATATATATATATATATATATATATATATATATATATAATAAAGACTTTGTTTTTATCTGTAATATAAAATATGAATGTCGACTTAAATATTGCGGATTATAATGTATTTTAAGTTATAGGAAGCATTTGCCCAACGTTAATAAAATTCCTACCAGGAATGTCTCTTGTGGTTTACTGTATGTCTTTTCCACTATGTTTTTAGAACTGCATTGTAACATGCAATAATGTAAAAGAACAAGTTACTCCCTTCTTACTGTATGAAACAATACTGAATTTCTACGAAGAAATTGGAAAGTGTTTAATATGAATGTTAAGTTAAAATATTAACATATATGTATGGATATTAAAAACTCCTTAAATAAATAATTTTATTCCTTTTATACAGATTATAAGAAATTAAAATTCAACTAATGTTTTAATACAATGAATACAATAAAATCTGAATTTTTCAGTACACAATTGTTAAGCTTATGATTTACGCAAAATAACTATATTTTACAGAGCTACACAAATTTCCCAACTTGCTGATCTTATTTATATGCATACTCTAAATAAAATTTATATATTCGTAGTTTTGCATACAATTTGTAAAAAACAGTGAGTATATATTTTTTCTTTTATGTAAAATGAGAATGTTGAATAAGGTATTGCTGATTATAATGTATGGTAAGACGTAGGAATCATTCGAGCTATGTTATGTAAAGTTCATAGTTCGTGTGTTTCCTGCGGATTACTGTATGTCCTTTCAACTATTTTTTAGAACTGGATTGTTAAGAAGCATTGCCAGATGGTAAATATTTTATGAGAATATTAAATTATAATATTAACACATTTTTATGAATAATAAAATTTTACATATAAATAATTAATATTTCTAATCTTTAATTCTTTTAATAGATATTATATAAAATTTAAAATTCATCTAACAATTTGATACAATGAAACCAAGAAGAAACATTTTTTTTCGGTATACAATATTTAGCTGATCATCTTCGACAAAAAATAAAAACTTTACTGAGTAACCCAATGCTTCCAGCTCGCTGTTCTTTTAATATGCATATTGTAATTGAAATTTATAATAGTTTTACATACAAATATGTAGAAAAGAATTATTAGGATCACTTTCATAAATATAAATGTAAATGTCGAGTGATATATTGCTTATTATACTATATGGTAAGACGTTGAAAGTCTTTACCCGACATTAAAAAATATCTTTCCTTTCGATTGCTGTATGTCTTACATACAATAATGCAAAAGCACAATTTACTCCTTTCTGCTGTGAATTAAATTTCTATATCCAAGTAGTAATTGTAAGTGTTTCAAATGAATATTAAATTAAAAAGTTTGTTCATATGTAAGAAATTTAAAAATTTCTTAAATAATTAATTATTTATATTTTATATCCATTTAATGGAGATTATGTTAAATTACAATTTCACCTGATCTTTTAATCAAATGAAATCAAGAAAACTGTTTTATTTAATACAGAATTCCTTACCTTATTATTTCAATAAAAAATTTTACAGTTTTCAGATTGCTGTCGATTAATATGCATATTCTTATCGAATTTTATAATAGTTCATTTGCATTATTACATTCATTAATATAAAAGCCCAATTACTAATGTATGGTAAGCCGTAGGAAGCATTTGCCCAATGTTAAGGAAAGTTCAGTGAGCTGATGTCTCCTGCGGATTACTGTATGTATTTTCAACTCTATTTTTACAATTGCCTTATTACATGAAATGATGGAAATCCTCAATTTACTCCTGTTTTATCATGTGAAAAAATTGTCAAATTCAAGTAAATATTTTTAAGTAAAATATTGATTATGTTTATTTTTATTACTATAAAATTTGAATGTCGAATTAAATATTACAGATTATAATGTATGGTTCAGAAATTTCAGAAAATTGACTGGTACTATCAGGATGTAAAATAAGGACGATTAAGATTAGATGTGTTGTTGTAAGGATTTATACACATCAGCCAATCTTGTTGTGCATATTTTTTGCAATTTTTTATATCCTTAATTTCTTCGTAATTAACTTATGTGAGTATCAGAGATCAACATATATATTATATGTATACCAATAGTTTACATCATAAAATATTGCAGAATTAAAAGAGGACTATTCTATATTTTAATTTTTGATTATATTTTCAGTATACTAAATTTGTATATATAGCTAATTTTGTATTATATTTATAAATATCTTTAAGAAATTGTCTGCTATATTAATTTACTTAAATCGTATATATCTAATAATAAAAATTTTAAATTTTATCTATTATTTTTTTTGAAATATTAAATATATTACAAAGTATATTTTAGTATGTAACCTGAACGTTTTTACTATAATAATTGATTCTGAACTATGATTGGTATTATCAAGATATTGGTGTATAGTAAGCAGGAGCAAGATTGGATGTGATGTTGTAAGGAACTATTCACCACAGTTAATTTTGTTTCGCTTGCTTTATGCATTTTCTACAATTTTCTTTATATCCGTCAATTTCTACGTAATTAACTGATGTGAGTAACAAAGTAGAACATATTTTTTATAATTATATCACGTTTTTAGATAAAAAAAATGTTCATTATTTTAAAAGGGAAATATATTAATTTTAATCTTTCGATTATTTTTTCCATTATACTGCATTTTGATTAATAGCCTATTTTATATTTATAAAAAACATTTAAGATTGTGTCAGTTATATGCATTTACTTAGGTCATAAAAATAACCATTTTAAATTTTATCTATAGGTCTTATATATGTTACAAATTGTAATTTAGTTGCTAGTCTGACTGTTATTACTGTAATTATAAATTTAGAAAATTTACTGGTGCTATCAGGATTTGGTGTATAGTGAAAAGAAATAAAATCGGGTGTGATGGTGTATGGAATTATTCACCCTAGCTGAATTTGTTTCTCTTACTTCATGCATTTTCTACAATTTTCTTTATCGGTTTTGTTCTACGTAATTAACTGATAAGAGACATAAAGCGTAACAGTATATTTATAAATATATCGTTTTTAAACATCATAAAATAATTTCATAATTTGAAAAGCGATATATATTATCTTTTATTTCTCAAAATTTTTTTAGGATGCTAAATTTGTATATATAGATAATTTTGTATTATACACATAAATATTTTTTAACATAGTGACAGATATATTAATTAACTTAGATCTTATATATGTAATGATACCAATGTAATATTTTATCTATATGTATTTTATATATTATACAATATGTTTTACTTCATAATCTGATCACTTTTACTATCATTTAAAATTCAGAAAATTGACTTGTATTATCAAGGTATTGCGTTTAGTAAGCAGTAGCAAGATTGGATGTGATGTTGCAAGGAATTATTCACCACAGCCAATCTTGCTGCGCTTAATTTATGCATTTTCTACAACAGTTTATTTTCGTTAAGTTCTACGTAATTGACTGATGTGAATATCAAGTAGAACATATTTTTTCTAATTATACCGTTTCATTACATCATAAAAGAATTTCATAATTTTAAAAGCGAAATATTTTATTTTTACTTATTCAATATTTTTGCAGGATTCTAAATTTGTATATATAGATAATTTTGTTTTGTATTTATAAAAGTTTTTAACATAGTGTCCATTTTATTAATATACTTAGATCGTATATATTTTATAATAACCAATTTAAATTTCATATATAAAGGATATATATTATAAAATATATTTTAGTTTGTAATTTGAATGTTTTTACTATCCATATTAATATAGAAAAGTAACTGGTATTATCACAATGATGGTGCGTAGTAAGAAGTATTAAGTTTGCGTGTTATGTTTTGTGCAATAATTGAGCACAGCCAATCTTGCTGTGCTTATATTTTCCATTTTCTATTAAATTTTATATATCCGGCAATTTCTACGTAATTATTTGATGTGAGTAACAAAATAGAACATATTTTTTATACTTATATCGCGTTTGCAAAACATAAAAAAAATTCATTATTTTAGAAGGTAAATATATTAATTTTAATTTTTCGGTTATTTTTTTCCATTACACTTCATTTCGATATATAGCCACTTTGCATTTATAAATATTTTTAAGATTGTGTCAGTTATACGTATTTACGTAGCTCGTATATATGTAAAAATAAACCATTTTAAATTTTATCTGTATGTCTTATATATTTTACAAATTGTATTTTAGTTGCTAGTCTGACTGTTATTACTATTATTATAAATTTAGAAAACTGACTGGTGTTATCAGGATGTTGGTGTATAGTAAAAGAAACAAAATCGGGTGTATATATCTAATAATAAAAATGTTAAATTTTATCTATATGTATTATATATATTAAAAAAGTATATTTTAGTTTGTAACCTGAGCGTTTTTACTATCATAATTAATTCAGAAAATTGACTGGTATTATTAAGATATTGGTGTATAGTAAGCAGGAGCAAGATTGGATGTGATGTTGTAAGGAACTATTCACCACAGCCAATCTTGCTTCGCTTACTTTATGCATTTTCTACAATTTTTTATAACAGTTACTTTCTACGTATTAAGTCATGTATGTCATTGTAAAAGAATTTCATAAATTTAGAAGGAAAATTAGTCTTTATGCTTTGATGTCGTATCCAGAATACTAAATTTGTATACAAAATTAGTTTTGTATTCATAAATATATTTAATACAGTATCCATCATATTAAGTTACGTAATCATATTAATTTACGTACTTCAAATATTAAGCAGTATCCTTCATATTATTTTCCGTAGATTATATATATTTAATAATAACTATGATAATTTTCATCTATATGAATTATATATATTACAAAATGTGTAAGTTAGTAATATTTTACTACCACTATTACTTAAGTATTATACTATCACTATTAATTAAGTTTATGTTTGTAATATGACTATAAATTCAGAAAATTCACTGCCATTATCAAGATGTTGGTGTATGGTAATACGCAGGATGATTGGCTATGGTGTTGTAAAGAATTATTCATCCCAGTCATTCCTCCTGCTCTTACATTATGCATTTCCTATAACTTTATATATCCATTCATTTCTTCGTAATTAATTGATGTGAGGATCAAATAACAACATATTTTTTATATTTATATCCATAATATTTATCATAAAAATTTGAATCATTAAAAAAGATATATATTAATTTTGTATTTTTTCATTTTTTTTTCTAGAATGCGAAATTTATATATATAACTTATTTTCTCTTTTATTTAAAAAATTTAAGATATTGACCGTTATATTAATTTAAATAAATCTGATATACATATTAAATACTATGTTAAATATCATATATGTATTATATATATTACAAAATGTATTTTAGTTTATAAGCAGAACGGTTTTACTCTTATTTTAAATTCGTAATACTGACTGAAATTATCAGGATGTTTGTGTATAGTATGCAGCAGCAAGATTGGATGTGATGTTGTAAGGAAATATTCACCACAGCCAATCTTGCTGCGCTTACTTTATACATTTTCTGCAATTATTTATATCCTTTAGTTTCTACGTAATTAACGAATGTAGGTCTGAAACAATAACATATTTCTTATGATTATAAGGCTTTATAACATCATGAAAAGATTTCATAATTTTAAAAGTGAAATATATTATTTTTTATTTATCGAAAATATTTTCTAAATAACTAAATTTGTATAAATATGTATAAATAACTAAATTTGTATGACTTTATGCATTTTCTTCAATTTTTTTATATCAGTCAATTTCTACGTAATTAACTGATTTGAGTAACAAAGTAGAACATATTTTTTGTACTTATATCCTGTTTTTATATCGTAAATATTTTTCATATATTTAGAAGGTAAATATATCAATTTTATTTTTTTTATTATTTTTTACAGTATACTGAATTTCGTATATTATTCAGAATTATTCATCCCAGGCATTCTTCCTGCTCTTACTTTATGCATTTACTGCAATTTTTTATATCCATTAATTCATTTGTAGGCGAATTATATTATTTTTGTTTTTCGAAATTTTTTCTAGTATACTAAATTGGGGAATATAGCTAAGATTTTATTGCAGTTAAAAAATTCTTAACGTAACATTTATTTACCTAGATTTTATATATGTAAGAATAACCATAAGTAATTTCATTTATATGAATTTTATATATTACAAATATATTTTAGATTGTAATTTAAAGATTTTTTTTCTCTTTACAAATACTGAGAATCTACTGGAATAATTCAGGGAATTTTTGGAAAAATTCTACACAGGAAATTATATTTGTTTACTGATAGAAATAATTTTTTTATTATTATGTTACTTTTAATATTCGGTTGTACAACCTGTATTTTTACGTTTTTTCAATTATTATTTTTTCAAGTGCGATTCGCTTAAACTTTTTATAAGTGAATTACAAATATAGAAGTTTTAATTTTTATACGCGTAAAAGTCTTAAATTTCATGTGACGTATGTATTTATTTTTTAGAAATTATTTCTTAGAGAAATTATCAAATAAGAATGTAATACTCAAACGAAAGGACAATTCTTTACTAAAAATATAATAATCCAATTATAATTGTAATTTGTTATTATAAGAATTTTTAATAAAAAATCCTGTATTTCTAAGTGGTTAGAAGAAATGAAATGTCTATGAATTATATATTTTATAGTTTATAATACAGTAAAGTACGTCTAAATGTGATATTACTTTTCCTCTAATTCTTAATCGTAGGCTATTATAAATAGTTTTTTAATTAAGTTGTAGGATAGAATATTTATAGATGAGTAATGGAGTTGTTTGCTACATGATGAGACAAAAACCTCAAAATTTCGAACAACATTCAAATTTTACGCAAGGGTTTTTGGTAATTAAGATAAATGTGTATACCATTCAGATTTTTCAACACTTCTTCAAATTTAATCTACTACAAAAGAAGATCGTTAGATATTAAGCATTTTAATTGTAAGAGGTAAGGTATGTAAATGGATGGTAACAGAGAAATTTTATTTCATATTTTTAAATCTTTATTGAATAAATTGTATCTAAACATGTTGTAAATGTATAATTTGCATTGTAATGCATTTTAAAGTACTATTAAGAGTGATCCTTTAGATTTAATTTACTAACGACTGTATGCATATAATACTGAAACAATGTAAAATTTACATTTTTCTTATTTATACTGAATATAGTTTCTAAATTCTGATTTTAACATTGTTGCTATTATTATGAAATCTAAACATAAATTTGATTTACATATTAACCAGAAATATTCACTGTGATATTATAATTAATTTATGACAGCATATTTTTCTGCTCTTACTTTATGCATTTTCAACTATTTTCTATAACTGTGAAGCTGCACGCAAAATTAGAGGTGCGCAATTTATTTGTTATATAATCTGTAAACCATAATTTATATATTTAAGGAGAAAGAAACAAGAATTGTTTTGCTATTCCAATACGAGTTTCTTGTACATTCTAGATATATGGATCTAGATATATTCGGAAAATAATAATTTTAACACAAACGCTCCCACACACACATATATAATAATTATTTATAGAAAGAAAATTATCCTATACCTAAAGAAGCATAAGATTATCTGGTAAGTATAAACGATACAACTTTTTCGACGCCTCTCAAGATAAAATCGTCAGCAAGGTAAGATCGAGAGCTCTTCATTTACTCAAATATAGATTATACACATAAGTAGTTGTTCTTAAATATTTTAATAAAAAGTTATTTGATTTGTGCTATGTTAATATAATTAGATAAAATAAGTAGAGTAGTTTCTTAATGTGTATATTTATTTAATGTATTAAACAGGAAAACTGGTTTTATACTTTTTTTACATGGATTATAAGTTTGTTCTTCTTAAAATGCATTAGTACAATTTCTTACATCACAAATTACATTTAATCAACTTATATTTGGTCTTTGGTATAAATGAGCTAACTATCAGTTAAAATTTGTACTATTTTTTAAAAATAAATATCAAGTACATCATTTAAATTATTTTTAAGGTCAAATTTTATCTCATTTCTTTGGAGATAGAATAAAACCTAAACGGTGATTAGAAGTAATAAATTTTTAGGAAAAGCCGCACTGACGTTTCATGTGCTATCATTATACTTTCATCTCAACCATTCGTTATGCGGCTCTCTTTATGCCTGTAAAAGTTTAATTTTTAAACTAGTAATTACATAAAAAAATTCTCAAATTTGCAATGTACTCATTATACATGCAGTCAAAACAGAAAGTAAACCTAATAAGGAAGCGGATATAATTCTTACTAAGGTAGGTATGGCTTTTTTGCACATTGTCAAACTGACTTCATAATCTTCAGTAAGAGCTATCTTTATTTGTAGAAATATTGCTATCCTAATAGATAACCAATGTAATCCACTTTATTATGGGTCAATTAAATCAAAAAGGATGCATGTGATTAATATTTATAATATTCCTTATTTGAGTTCTCAAAGTACAGTGGATTTAAATAATAAATGAATGGTATGGACATTATTTACTAATAACAAATAAACGTTTATCTGTATTGTATAACTCAAGAAATTTTGAATAGATAAGGAATGTTTTTCTTCTGAGAGATTTCAAAATGGACATGGAATAGAAGCATAGAATTTCTAGCGTTTAGTAGGGTGTAGGAGGTCTAAATGTGATGTTCATTTTATTCACCACATTTAAACTTGCTACTCCTACTGTATGCCTTTACAACTCTACTGTTGGAACGAACTTGTTTCTTGTAAAATTTATAGATGCATTATGGAGTCATTATTTACAAAGAACTCAAATTTCATGAGAAATATACTAGAATTTCTGCTAAGTTAGAGAAATAAATATATCGGTCACACAGATTTTTTATGCATTTCTTAAGATAAATCTTTCTTGAAGGTACGATCGACAGCTCTTAATATATTGAAGCATTTTTTATTTTACACAACGTTCACCGTTTGTAAGTATTTCAAAATGTTAGACATTTATTTAATTCTTACATAACCTTATTTGTTGAAGAGTTACATATTAGAATGCAACATGAAACATTTTACTTTATATTTATGTGAATTTTCTTTTAATAGTTTGTAATTATAAAAGTCATGTTGTAATATATTTTAATAATATTCTTAAACTCTCAACGTTGCTCTAGTGTAAAAATTGTTATATCTATGTGATGACAAACATGAAATATTTATATTTGTTCAATTTATATTACTTTTAATTTTTTGAACTGCTACCTTAAAATAAATTATTGTTATACAACTGATTCTATTAGGGATTTTAGTGTATTGTGTTGTTAAAGTAAGTTTCAGCAGAGCCAATCTTGATACGCTTACTTTATGCCTTTACTACTATATTTATTCAAGTTCCATTCAAAATTGCTGATGGATAATTTAAATTTTTATATTTATGGACATACATCGTATGAAATAATTTATTGAAGCCGTATTTTCGTTTTAGATTACATAAAAGAATACATTGGCAATAGGTTCCGAGATTATAGTGTATATAATTTTCATGGTCTCTTGAAAAGGAAAAAGAATAGCAACAATGGCAGCAATGGTGTTTTAGCATATTTACAGTTATCTTTGCTCAGATTACTTTATATCCTTTTATCTACTATATACCTGAGTCATTACATTATGACCACCCTATTAATAACATGTAGGACCATCTTTAGCCCTCAAAACCACCAGCATCCGGCATGGCATTGACTTCACAAGATGCTGTTAGGTAGATTGAGGTAACTGGTACCAAGCGCCTAAAAAATGGTCCTGATTTCCTGCCTATTGCTAGGGATTAGCGTGACAGCATGATTTTGATTTTCCAGGTAGGATCACAATGAGTGTTCCAGGTGAGGTGCTCTATTTAAATAATGTCAGATGAATTCGAAGCCAATACATGACTTGAAAGTTACTAGAATGTTCCTCAAACCACTTCCTGGTGATTCGACATGACATGGTGCGTTATCCTGTTGGTTAAACACCACCCCCCGCAGGAAATACTGCTTTAATGAACGGGTGAACCTGGTTTGTAACGATGTTTACGTAGCTCACATACGTCAGGGATTGTTCTATGGGTATTATGAATCCTAATGGGCTCCGTGTAAACATTGCCCACACAATAATGTAAAGATTTTATAACGTGCAAACTTCTTGACATCATTCCCGGTTTCTTTTGAACCACCCAAACTCATCGAAAAAATAACCTTGCAAATAAAATGATGATCAATCCACATGCGATGGTAACTGACTTTATTCTTAAATATCATCACTTAATTAAAAAACACTTCTCAAAAACACATTAAGTTTAACATAAAAAACAGGCATCTTCTTAAAGCATAGGACATATTTAGAAACGAGACACAGCTCACTAATCGTCAAAATAATAACACCACCCAGCATAACGAGTGACTTGCCTTTATATATATTCAATCGGTTGTGAAATATAGTTTTCAAAACAAATTAGGATGCCGCGAGGGCTTCTTCACGGAATAGAAGAAAAAACAATTAGTAAATGCTGGTTAAATTGAAGAAAACTAAACTTAAGGTTACATTATCAAAAATGATAATTGGTGTGTGATGGGAACAAAAGTTAACAACATAAAGTTAATATAATACCCCCGTCGACGTTTTGTGTCTATCCAACTGTGCTTCCGGGAGCCAGGGTTCCCTTCTCGAAATTGGCTTATTCGCATACGCCCTTTAATGAGGACCAGAAATCGTGATTCGTCGGACAATGTAATTTTCTTCCTTTCTTCTATTGTCCAATTCCACAGCTAGCTATGACGTGCCGTCAGTGCAGAGACATACTTCGTCTTCCGGTTGCATAGGAACATACTCAGCAATTTACACTGCCCAGTGTGACGGTCGCCACTGTATTAGCTGGTGGTGATTTCGGCTGTTGCAGCTCTTCGGTCATGGCTATTAATGTGTAGCAATCTCTGCTCTCTTGTGGAATCAATGTGCCGTGGACGCCAGCGACTAGTCGTTTCACCATCCATACACTGTAAAATATTTACACTATATATGATATATACTTAATTCACTAACGAATGTTTGCTCATAATAATAAAACAATAAAATATTTCCAATTATTTAATTTAAACTAAAGGAAACTTTTTAAATTGGGATTTAACACTAAAAATCGGAACATGAGTTTGAGTTTTGGAGATATTAAGCTGTAGTAAAAATCCCTTTGATATAATGAATTCACCACAGTAAATTTTACTGATATTAATGTATACATGTTCAACTATCTTGTATAGGTTTTTTTTGGGGAGGATTTATGTGCCTAACTCCTCACGCAGCGTCACTCTCAGTAAAGAATCCTTAAATAAAATCTTTTAAAATTACTCTACAATTTAAATCCTGACATATATATATATATATATATATATATATATATATATATATATTATATATATATATATATTATATATATATATAAAATAAATATTAGAGCAGCGGTATCTCATTCGGCAAAGGCAGATCTAGAGTATCTGAAAGGTTGCGGGTTCGGGGCTGGGGCCTACCAAGGATCTACCTTGTTCGTTAAAGATGACTATGGCACGTAAACCCTGTTCGTGGTCACAATGTCCTTCAAATTCTCAAAGGATACCTCTGGTTGTGGCCCAGGCCAAGCCTGGGTGTCTTATGCATGCTCCCTGCTTCTAAATTACAAGGACCCAGCGGGGGTAATATTACTCGCGTCTGTAGCATACCTTAAGCTAAATGTGCTCCTCGGGTGGTGCTAAATAGGTAACAGGTTAATAGACTTGTTAGGGCGTCTGGATAATGTCTGTATCCCTTTCTGCATTAAAAAAGAAAAAAAAAAACTGTCTGGTATGTCTGTCATGATATAGAAATTTCTTGTATACTCACAAGTTCCATAGAAATATATAGATTGTACACTTAACTCGTTATAAAAACTTGTAAAACCAGAGATATGACACTAAGAAGAAAGTAAAAAAAGTTGTATGTACTCTATATTCCTCCCTAACCTAAAGCCGATCGATGACTGATTGGTTAGGATGCTGGGCTTCGATACCGGAATTCGTGGGTTCGAATCTCACTGTAGTACGGATGTTCGTAGCCTTTTGGAATCATCTTTTAATCTGTAGGTAACCGGTCTCATTATCCTCTTGTTGGCATGAATTGGACCGTAGCATTTCAAACCAAATCCTAATCTAAAAATAAAACAAGTTGAATCGGAATTAAAAAAAAAATAATGTAGGTAATATTTTTTTCTTATTCTAAATTAAAGAGTATATATAAATTACAAAAATTTTGTAAATAAATAATTTAATTATTTTAACGTGTTTTAGCAGTCTTCTCATAGGATTATAGCTAAACTTATAAATTCTTCTCATTCTTTAACACAACGAAATAACTAAAATTATTAAATTATTTTTTTCAATTACACAAATAATAAACTTAACATTTTCACCTAACAAATAAAACGATTTGGGAAGCCACACAATGCTCACAGCTTGCTCTTCATTTTATATGCTTATGCTAATCGTATTTAATAAATTTTTTTAATGCAAACATGTAGAACCTAAAATCACTCGTTATAGCTGCAGTAAAATAATTATAATTGTCCGATGAATCATCTGGAAGATATAGATTTTTTTTAATTATTAAAAATAATGATTACGATTTTATTTCATTAATATAAAATGTGAATAACGAATGAAATATTACAGATCATAATGTATGGTAAGACGTAGGAAGCATTTGACCGATGTTAAGGTATCCGTCTACGTTAAAAACCTCATTTTTTGCCAAAACATACTTTTTTTTATTTTTCTTTTGTAAAATTTCAACTTTCAGGCTTCTAAATCTGTGTTTGTTCCGTCTCTACGGAATTTTAAAGAAAAGTTTACTCTTTTAAACATCAGTAACGGCTGTCAAATCAAAACTGTAGCGAATCGGAGGAAATTGTGAATTTAAAGCCTTTAAAAGAGCATTTTTTGGACAAAACTTTTTAAATTTTCATGAAGATTAGTTTAAACATTTTTCTAGTATTTTTAATAATTAGCAACTTGGAAATTAGAAAGTTTTGAAGCAAGAAAGTGTGGGAAATTGTAAACATTATTTTAATTTTTTAATAGTTAAAGTTGCTTTCATATAAACTTCAAATGCATTTTTCTCAGAACGGTATTTTTAATAAAATGTTGAAACTTGAAATGTGATTTCTCAAAAAGTTCTTAAAATATTTTGTTGAAAATTATTATGAATGCTTTTGATAGTATTTACTAGTGAATGAGCTAAAAGCTTTAAATTTGGATAATTTTTCATGATGCTACACTCATAGTTCGATATAAAGGTAATGAAAATTCGTTAAAAATTCAATGTGTATGAGTTTGAAGGGAAATCTTTTACCAAATTTAAATTAAGCAAAGATTTTAGGTGATTAACTGGTCCAGTGTATAAGAAATGTGTTGCATCAAAAAATATTAAAGTAATTTAATTTATTAAAATTTAGACATTTAGAAAGAACCCGATTTTTTGACCAACTTTTCTTCATTTATTAGGAATTTTATAAAAACTTCTCCAGGAATAAATTTTTTAAATGCAATTCTCTATGATAATATAAAAAATAAATCTAAAAAGGCAAAAACATGAACTAGTTTCTAAGTTTAAAGAAAAAAGTTCTCCCGAACGTAGATGCCTTAAGGAAAGTCGCGGATTACTGTATGTATTTTCCGCTATGTTTTTAAAATTACATTGTTACATACCAAAATAAAAAAAAACACATTTTACACCTTTTGGATGTTGTGAAACAAATTTCCATTTCCAATTAGAAATTGGTAAGTGATTAAAATGAATAAAAATTATAACATTAAAGCATATGTATGAATATATTAAAAATTTCTTAAATAATCAATTAATTATTTATAATCTTGTTACTTTTAATGAAGATTATAAGTAATGATTATCGCATAGAAAATAAAATTTACAGAGCTATAAAAGTGTCCCAGCTTGCTGTATTTTTTTTTATATGAATATTGTAATCGTATTTTATAATAGTATTTTTCCATAAAAATATGTAGAAAACAATGAATATATTCTTTTTCATTAATTTAAAATATGAATGTCGAATGAAATATTCTTGATTATAATGTATGGTAAGACGTAGCAGACATTTGCTCTTTGTTAACGAAAATTCCTTGAGCCGATGTCTTCTGCGGATTACTGTATGTCTTTTCAACAATATTTATAGAATTGCATTGTTACATGCAATAATATAAAAGTACAAGTTACAACTTTTTTATCCTGTGAAACAATACTGAATTTCTACAAAGAAATTAGTAAATGTTTCATATGAATGTTAAATTAAAACATTAACGCATATGTAACAATGTGAAAAATTTCTTATTTTTATATTCAGACTTTTAATTCTAAGTAAGTACAAAATATTAGAGTTTTAATATAGGGAAAAGTTTATTGTGTGAAAGTCTCCAGTGGTTAAATGTATGACTTTTCATATATATTATTACAATTGCATTTTTACATGCAATAAGGGAAAACCTCAATTTACTCCTGTGAAAAATTATCAATTTCGATGTATAAAATGATAAATGTTTGATATGAACATTAAATTATAAAAATAACTCAAATGTATGAATAAAAACAAATATATATAAATAAGAAATTTTTTATATTTTTCTATTTTTTTGTGGTAATATGCGAAAATTAAAACTCATCTAACAATCTGATACAATGAAATCACTAAGAAGCATTTTTTTTCAGTAAACAATATTTAGCTGCTCATTTTCAACCAAAAATTAAAATTTTACAGAGTAACCCAATTTTCCCAGCTCCCTGTTCTTTTAATATACATATTGTAATTGAATTTTGTAATAGTCTCACATACAAATATGTAGAAAATAATAATTATGATCCCTTTCAATAATATAAAATGTAAATGTCGAATTATATATTACTGATTATAATATATGGTAAGACGTAAGAAGACTTTACCAGACATTAAGAAAAATCACTCTCTTCGATTGGTGTATGTCTTACATACAATAATGCAAAAGAACAATTTACTCCTTTCTGTTAAAAATTAAATTTCTATTTAAAGTAGGAATAGTAAGTGTTTCATATGAATGTTAAATTAAGACATTAGTTCATATGTAAGAAAATTAAATATTTCTAAAATAATTAATTTTTTTATATTTTTCATCCATTTAATGGAAATTATGTTAAATTACAATTTCACCTGAACTTTCATTGATATGATTTAAGCAAACTGTTTTATTCAATACAGATTTCCTTAAATCATATTTTCAATAAAAAATTTACAGTTCTTAGCTTGCTGTCGATTTATATGCATGTTCTCATCGAATTTTATAATAGTTCATTTGCATTATAAATTCATTAATGTAAAAGTCCAATTACTAATGTATGGTAAGCCGTAGGAAACATTTGCCCAAAGTTAAGGAAAGTTCATTGGGCTGATGTCTCCTGCGGATTACTGTATGTATTTTCAACTATATTTTTACAATTGCCGTATTACATGAAATAATGAAAATCCTCAATTTACTCCTTTTTTATCATGTGAAAAAATTGTCAAATTCAAGTAAATATTTTTAAGTAATCTATATGAATATTAAATTTTAATATAAATATATATGTATGTACAATAAAATTTTACAAATAAATAAATAATTTTTATGTACTTATATTTCCTTCTATTAAAGGTGATTATATAATTAAAAATTAATCTAAGAGTTTGATACAAGAAATAACTAAAATTCATACATTTTTAATTACAAATTTAAATTATCTCTATATTTTGCCCAAACAATTAAACTTTATATAGCTATAACAGTTTCCGTGATTGCAATTTTATTTCATATGTATATACAAATCGAAAGTTTGTAATAGTAGTATTGCCAACAGATATATAGAAAATATTGATTATGTTTATTTTTATTACTATAAAATGTGAATGTCGAATTAAATATTATAGATCATAATGTATGGTAAGACGTAGGAAATATTTGCTCGATGTAACTAAGCTCATTGAGCCGATGTCTCCTGCGGATTACTGTAAGTATTTTCACCTATCATTTCACAATTGCATTTTTACATACAATAATGTAAAAGAACAATTTACTCCCTTTATGATCCTGAAAGAAATTTGAATTTTCAAGTAGAAATTGGTAAGTGTTTGATATCTTATATTTATAACATTAACGCATATATGAATAATTAAATTTATTAAATAAATAAATATTAAATTTTTATTATTTTAATATATTTTATATATTTAAAATTATCTAACAGTTTGATACAAAGAAATCGATAAGAATGTTTTACAGTACACAATTAATTAGCTAATGATTTTCGCCAAAATATTAAAATTTACAGAGCTATACATAGATAGCTTGCAGTTCTTTTTATATAAATACTAATCGGATTTTATAATCATAGTATTGCATACAATTATGTAGAAAGTAATGAATATCTTTTTTCTCTATTATCAAATGTGAATTCCGAATTAAATATTTCTGATTATAATTTATGGTAAGACGTAGTAAGGATTTGTCAGAAAGTAAGAAAAATTCTTGTGGCTAACTCCTGTCGATTACTGTAAGAGTTTTACCCTATCATTTCACAATTTCATTGTTACATGCAGTAATGTAAAAGTACAAATTACTCCTTTTTTATCATGAAACAATTTGAATTTTCTAGAAGAAATTGGTAAGTATTTATATAAATATAAAATATAACATTAACGATATATATTAATAATAATAAATTTTTATAAATAAATAATTATTTTTTAATATATTATATATACATAATATATATATATATATATATATATATATATATATAATACATAAATATATATATATATATATATATATATATATATATATATATATATATATATATAATATATTTATATATATATATTATGCATATATTTATTTAAAGTAGATTATGGGAAACTAAAAATTTATCTAACAGTTTGATATAATGAAATGATTAACAAAAATTTTCAGTACAAAATTGATTCACTAATGAGTTTAGCCTAAACACCAATTTTCACGGAGTTACATAAAGTTCCTAGCTTGCTGTTTTTTATATATATAATTTAATTGAATTTCATAGAAGCAGTTTTATATATATATATATATATATATATATATATATATATATATATATATATATATATATAAAAAGACTATGTTTTTATCTGTAATATAAAATATGAATGTCGACTTAAATATTGCGGATTATAATGTATTTTAAGTTATAGTAAGCATTTGCCCAACGTTAATAAAATTCATCGTAGGAATGTCTCTTATGGTTTACTGTATGTCTTTTCCACTATGTTTTTAGAACTGCATTGTAACATGCAATAATGTAAAAGAACAAGTTACTCTCTTCTTACTGTATGAAACAATACTGAATTTCCACGAAGAAATTATCTAGTGTTTAATATGAATGTTAAATTAAAACATTAACACATATGTATGGATTTTAAAAACTTCTTATATAAATAATTTTAGTCTTTTTATACACATTATAAGAAATTAAAATTCAACTAATGTTTTAATACAATGAATACAATAAAATCTGAATTTTTCAGTACACAATTGTTAAGCTTATGATTTACGCAAAATAACTATATTTTACAGAGCTACACAAATTTCCCAACTTGCTGATCTTATTATATGCATACTCTAAATAAAATTTATATATTCGTAGTTTTGCATACAATTTGTAAAAAACTTTGAGTATATATTTTTCTTTTATGTAAAATGAGAATGTTGAATAAGGTATTGCTGATTATAATGTATGGTAAGACGTAGGAATCATTCGAGCTATGTTATGTAAAGTTCATAGTTCGTGTGTTTCCTGCGGATTACTGTATGTCCTTTCAACTATTTTTTAGAACTGGATTGTTAAGAAGCATTGCCAGATGGTAAATATTTTATGAGAATATTAAATTATAATATTAACACATTTTTATGAATAATAAAATTTTACATATAAATAATTAATATTTCTAATCTTTAATTCTTTTAATAGATATTATATAAAATTTAAAATTCATCTAACAATTTGATACAATGAAACCAAGAAGAAACATTTTTTTTCGGTATACATTATTTAGCTGATCATCTTCGACAAAAAATAAAAACTTTACTGAGTAACCCAATGCTTCCAGCTCGCTGTTCTTTTAATATGCATATTGTAATTGAATTTTATAATAGTTTTACATACAAATGTGTAGAAAAGAATTATTATGATCACTTTCATTAATATAAATGTAAATGTCGAGTTATATATTGCTTATTATACTATATAGTAAGACGTTGAAAGTCTTTACCCGACATTAAAAAATATGTCTCCTTTCGATTGCTGTATGTCTTACATACAATAATGCAAAAGCACAATTTACTCCTTTCTGCTGTGAATTAAATTTCTATATCCAAGTAGTAATTGTAAGTGTTTCAAATGAATATTAAATTAAAAAGTTTGTTCATATGTAAGAAATTTAAAAATTTCTTAAATAATTAATTTTTTATATTTTTCATCCATTTAATGGAGATTATGTTAATATGAATTTCACCTCTTCTTTTAATGAAATGAAATCAAGAAAACTGTTTTACTTAATACAGAATTCCTTACCTTATTATTTCAATAAAAAAATTTACAGTTTTCAGATTGCTGTCGATTAATATGCATGTTCTTATCGAATTTTGTAATAGTTCATTTGCATTATTACATTCATTAATATAAAAGCCCAATTACTAATGTATGGTAAGCCGTAGGAAGCATTTGCCCAATGTTAAGGAAAGTTCATTGAGCTGATGTCTCCTTCGGATTACTTTATGCATTTTCAACTCTATTTTTACAATTGCCGTATTACATGAAATAATGGAAATCCTCAATTTACTCCTGTTTTATCATGTGAAAAAAATTTTTCAAATTCAAGTAAATATTTTTAAGTAAAATATTGATTATGTTTATTTTTATTACTATAAAATTTGAATGTCGAATTAAATATTACATATCATAATGTATGGTTCAGAAAATTCAGAAAATTGACTGGTACTATCAGGATGTAAAATAAGGACGAGTAAGATTGGATGTGTTGTTGTAAATATTTATACACCTCAGCCAATTTTGCTGTGCTTATTTTCTGCAATTTTTTATATCCTTAATTTCTTCGTAATTAACTAATGTGAGTATCAGAGATCAACATATATATTATATGTATACCAATTTTCTACATCATAAAATATTGCATAATTAAAAGAGAACTATTCTATATTTTAATTTTTGATTATTTTTTCAGTATATATAGCTAATTTTGTATTGTATTTATAAATATCTTTTAAGAAAGTGTCTGCTATATTAATTTACTTAAATCGTATATATCTAATAATAAAAATTTTAAATTTTATCTATTATTACTTTGTAATATTATATATATTACAAAGTATATTTTAGTATGTAACCTGAACTTTTTTTACTATAATAATTGATTCAGAAATATGACTGGTATTATCAAGATATTGGTGTATAGTAAGCAGGAGCAAGATTGGATGTGATGTTGTAAGGAACTATTCACCCCAGCTAATCTTGTTTCGCTTGCTTTATGCATTTTCTACAATTTTTTTATATCAGTCAATTTCTACGTAATTAACTGATGTGAGTAACAAAGTAGAACATATTTTTTATACTTATATCGCGTTTTAAGATAAAAAAAATTTCATTATTTTAAAAGGTAAATATATTAATTTTAATCTTTCGATTATTTTTTCCATTAAACTGCATTTCGATTTTGAGCCTATTTTGTATTTATAAATACTTTTAAGATTGTGTCAGTTATATGCATTTACTTAGGTCATAACAATAACCATTTTAAATTCTATCTGTATGTCTTATATATATATATTACAAATTGTATTTTAGTTGCTAGTCTGACTGTTATTACTATAATTATAAATTTAGAAAATTTACTGGTGCTATCAGGATGTTAGTGTATAGTGAAAAGAAACAAAATCGGGTGTGATGTTGAATGGAATTATTCAACATACCTGAATTTGTTTCTCTTACTTTATGCATTTTCTACAATTTTCTTTATTGATTTTGTTCTACGTAATTAACTGATAAGAGGCATAAAGCGTATATTTATAAATATATCGTTTTTAAACATCATAAAATAATTTCATAATTTGAAAAGCGAAATATATTATTTTTTTTTCTCTAAATTTTTCTAGGATGCTAAATTTGTATATATAGATAATTTTGTATTATACACATAAATATTTTTAACATAGTGACAGATATATTAATTAACTTAGATCGTATATATGTAATAATAACAATGTAATATTTTATCTGTATGTATTTTATATATTATACAATATGTTTTACTTCATATTCTGATCGCTTTTACTATCATTTAAAATTCAGAAGATTGACTTGTATTATCAAGTTATTGCGTTTAGTAAGCAGCAGCAAGATTGGATATGATGTGGCAAGGAATTATTCACCTCAGCCAATCTTGCTGCGCTTAATTTATGCATTTTCTACAACAGTTTATGTTCGTTAAGTTCTAAGTAACTAACTGATGTGTTTATCAAGTAGAACATATTTTTTCTAATTATATCGTGTCATTACATCATAAAAGAATTTCATAATTTTAAAACGACATATTTTATTTTTACTCATTCAATATTTTTGCAGGATTCTAAATTTGTATATATAGATAATTTTGTTTTGTATTTATAAAATTTTTAACATAGTGTCCATTTTATTAATATACTTAGATCGTATATATTTTATAATAACCAATTTAAATTTCATATATAAAGGATATATATTAAAAAATATATTTTAGTTTGTAATTTGAACGTTTTTAATATCCCTATTATTATAGAAATTTAACTGGTATTATCACAATGATGGTGCGTAGTAAGAAGTATTAAATTTGCGTGTTATGTGTTATGCAATAATTGAGCACAGCCAATCTTGCTGTGCATATTTTTTCCATTTTCTATAATTTTTATATATCCGGAAATTTCTACGTAATTATTTGATGTGAGTAACAAAGTAGAACATATTTTTTATACTTATATGGCGTTTGCAAAACATAAAAAAAATTCATTATTTAAGGGAAATATATTAATTTTAATCTTTCGATTATTTTTTTCCATTATACTTCATTTCGATTTTATAGTCTACTTTGATATAATATTTTTAAGATCAGTTATACGTATTTACGTAGCTCGTATATATGTAAAAATATTTTTAAATATTTATCTGTATGTTTATATATTTTACAAATTGTATTTTATGCTAGTCTGACTGTTATTACTATTATAAAATTTAGAAAACTGACTTTTATAATTGTATAGTAAAAGAACTAATTTATATCTAATAATAAATATGTAATTTTGCTTTATATATATATATTACAAAGTATTTTAGTTTGTAACCTGACGTTTTTTATTAATAAATTTCAGAAAAGACTGGTTATCAAGATATTGGTGTATAGTAAGCATAGCAAGATTGGATGTGATGTGTAAGGAATTATTCACCACAGCCAAATTTGTTTCGCTTACTTTATATGCATTTTCTACAATTTTTTTATATCAATTTCTACGTAATTAACTGATGTGAATATCAAGTAGAACATATTTTTATATATATCATTTTTAGTCATAAAAAATTTTATTTTAAAAGGGAAATATATTATTTTATTTTCGATTTTTTTATAAAATAAATATAATGATATTTTGTATTTATATAATTTTTTAAGAGTGACCATTATATATTAATTAGATCGTATATATGTAATAATAAATTTTTTATGTATTATATATTTTAAAATGTAATTTTAGTCTAATCTGATGTATTACTATCATTATAAATTCAGAAAATGACTGGTATTATAATGTTTGTATAGTAAGAAACAATTAATTTTTTATATATTAATAATAAAAATATTAAATTTATCTATATGTATTATATATATTACAATGTATTTTAGTTTGTAATAACGTTTTTACTATAATAATTAATTCAGAAATAAGAACATATTATCAAGATATTGTGTATAGTAAGCAGTAGCAAGATTGGATGTGATGTTGTAAGGAATTATTCACCACAGCCAATCTTGTTTCGCTTGCTTTATGCATTTTCTACAATTTTTTTATGTTCTAATTTCTACGTAATTAACTGATGTGAATATCAAGTAGAACATATTTTTTATAATTATATACGTTTTAGATCATAAAAATTCATTATTTTAGAAGGGAAATATATTAATTTTAATTTTCGATTTTTTTATTATATATTAATTTATGTATTTTGTATTTATAAATTTTTAAGATTGTGTCCATTATTAATTTTCTTATCATTTATGTAAAAATAAATTTTATATGTATATATATTTTTACAAATTGTTTTGTTGCAATCTGATGTTTTTACTATCATTAAATTCAGAAATAGACTGTATTATCAGATATTGGTGTATAGTAGAAACAAAATTGGGTGTGATGTTGTAAGGAATTATTCACAGAATTTGTTTCTTTACTTTATATATTTTCTACAATTTTTTTATCTATTTCGTTCTACGTATTAACTGATCATATATGTATTTTATATTATATATCATTTAAACATCATATATAATTTCATAATTTAAAAGCGAATATATTTATTTTATTAATTTTTTACGATGCTAAACTTTATATATAGATAATTTTGTATGATATATAAATATTTTTAACAGAGTGACAGATATTTTAATTGATTTAGTTTATATTTGTAATAATAAATTTATATTTTATCTATATGTAATATATTCTAAAATATATTTTATTCGTAATATTTCGCTTTTACTATAATTTAAATTAGAAAATTGACTCGTATTATCATTTTTGTTTAGTATGCATATATTAAATTTTTTATATATATTATTTATGTAATAATCACAATATTAATTTTATCTTTATGAAATATATATATTAGAATATATTTTAGTTTGTATTATAAACGTTTTTACTGTATATAAATTTTAAAATTTTACTATATATTAATTCAGAAAATTGACTGGTATTTATCAAGATGTTTATAGTAAGCAGTAGCAAGATTGGATGTGATGTTGCAAGAATTATTCACCACAAATCTTGCTGCGCTTACTTTATGCATTTTCTAAAAATTTTTTGTTTTTTAGTTCTACGTAATTGACTGATGTGAATATCAAGTAGAACATATTTTTTGTAATTATATCGCTTTTTTAGATTAAAAAAATTTAAATTTTAGAAAATATATTAATTTAATTTTTCTAATTTTGTTTAAAATTTAAATAATATATCTAATGTTTTGTATTTACAATTATAATAGTTTTTTTTTAATTTATTAGTATACATGTAATAATAACCATGTATATTAATCTACACGATATATATATTTATAATTGTATTTAGTTTGAAATCTAAAGTTTTTTAAATACTTATATATTCAGTAAATAGATTGGTATTATGAAAATGATGTGTGTATAGTAAGCAGTAGCAAGATTGGATGTGATGTTGCAAGGAATTATTCACCACTGTTAATCTTGCTGCGCTTACTTTATGCATTTTCTACAATTTTTATTTTTAATTTCTACGTAATATGAACGTAGATGTGAATATCAATAAAATATATTTTATTTTATATTTATTTTTCATAATATTTCATTTAAAATGTGATATTTTATTATTTATTATAATTTTTTGCAGAAAATTTGTATATTTAGATAATTTGTTTTAAATTTACAAATATTTTTAACATAGTGTCCGACCATTTGTTATTAATTTTTGCTTTTTTTTATAATTTTTATATAAATTAATTTAAAATAATTAACTGTTATCAAATCAGTAATTTATTTTTTAATTCTATATTTTTATACATCATAAAAGAATTTCATTATTTTAGAAGTTATATATTAATATTTATTATAATTGTATATACAAGTTATTTTGTATTGTATTTATATTTAAATTTTTATATCCTTTATATTATTTTTAGATTGTTTATATGTAATAATCACAATTAAATTTATCTTTATGACGTATAATTTTAGAAAAGATATTTTAGTTTGTATTATCAATCTACTATAATATAATCAGAATATTTATCTCATAATTTCTTTGTAATTAACTGATGTATATCAAGATTACATACATGTTATTAATGTACCAATTTTTTATCATAAAAAATAGCATAATAAAAGAATATTCATTTTTATTTTTTATTATTTTTTTATTACTAAATTTGTATATATACTTATTTTGTATTGTATTTATAAATATTTTCAGATATGTTTATATTAATGCTTAGATGTATATATGTAATAATTAAAGTTAAATTTTATATATATGTATTATATATATTAAAAAGTATATTTTAGTTTGTAACCTGAACGTTTTTACTATAATATTAATTCAGAAAATTGACTGGTATTATCAAGATATTGGTGTATAGTAAGCAGAGCAAGATTGGATGAGATGTTGTAAGTATTCACCACAGCCAATCTTGCTGTTACTTTATGCATTTTCTACAATTTTTTATAACATTACTTTCTACGTATTAAGTTATTTCATTGTAAAAAATAAATTTTAAGGAAAATTTATTTTTTATTTTTTTTATTATTTTTCAGTATACTAAATTTATATATACAAAAGTTTTGTATTTATAAATATTTAAGATAGTGTCCTATATTAATTTACTTAGATAGTATATTTAATAATTCTTATAATTTTATCTAATATGTATTATATATATTACAAAGTAATATTATTTTAATCACTATAAATTGTTTTTTTTAATATACTATTAATTCAGAAATTGACTGGTATTATCAAGATATTGGTGTATAGTAAGCAGGAGCAAGATTGGATGATGTTGTAAGGAACTATTCACCACAGTTATCCTCGCTCTTACTTATGCATTTCTAAATTTTTTATATTATTAATTTCTTCGAAATTAATTGATGTCAGGAAAATAACAATATTTTTTTTATTTAATAAATATTACTAAATTTGTATTAAAAAAGAAATATATTAATTTTTTATTTTTTCATATTTTTTTCTAGATAGAAATTTATATATATATAATATTTTTTCATCTTTTATTTATAAATTTTAGATATGTTTATAATTTAAATAAATCTGATAAATATTAATTATATTTTTATTATTATATATATGATTATATATATTACAAAATAAATTTTGTTCATAAAAATTTTTATCTTATTTTAAATTTTATATGCATAAAATACAATTTTTTATTTATATCGAAATATTTATATTTATTTAAAAATATTGTATTTTTTCATTTTTTTTCTAGAATGCGAAATTTATATATATAACTTATTTTCTCTTTTATTTAAAAAATTTAAGATATTGACCGTTATATTAATTTAAATAAATCTGATATACATATTAATTACTATGTTAAATATCATATATATGTATTATATATATTACAAAATGTATTTTAGTTTATAAGCAGAACGGTTTTACTCTTATTTTAAATTCGTAATACTGACTGAAATTATCAGGATGTTTGTGTATAGTATGCAGCAGCAAGATTGGATGTGATGTTGTAAGGAAATATTCACCACAGCCAATCTTGCTGCGCTTACTTTATACATTTTCTGCAATTAATTTATATCCTTTAAATTCTACGTAATTAACGAATGTAGGTCTGAAACAATAACACATTTCTTATGATTATAGGGCTTTATAATATCATAAAAAGATTTCATAATTTGAAAAGTGAAATATATTATTTTTTATTTATCAAAATTTTTTTCTAAATAACTAAATTTGTACAAATATGTATAAATAAGTAAATTGTATAACTTTATGCATTTTCTTCAATTTTTTTATATCAGTAAATTTCTAAGTAATTAACTGATGTGAGTAACAAAGTAGAACATATTTTTTGTACTTATATCCTGTTTTTATATCGTAAATATTTTTCATAATTTTAGAAGGTAAATATATCAATTTTATTTTTTTTATTATTTTTTACAGTATACTGAATTTCGTATATTATTCAGAATTATTCATCCCAGGCATTCTTCCTGCTCTTACTTTATGCATTTACTGCAATTTTTTATATCCATTAATTCATTTGTAGGCGAATTATATTATTTTTGTTTTTCGAAATTTTTTCTAGTATACTAAATTGGGGAATATAGCTAAGATTTTATTGCAGTTAAAAAATTCTTAACGTAACATTTATTTACCTAGATTTTATATATGTAAGAATAACCATAAGTAATTTCCTTTATATGAATTTTATATATTACAAATATATTTTAGATTGTAATTTAAAGGTTTTTTTCTCATTACAAATACTGAGAATCTACTGGAATAATTAAGGGAATTTTGGAAAAATTCTACACAGGAAATTATATTTGTTTACTGATAGAAATAATTTTTTTATTATTTTGTTACTCTTAATATTCGGTTGTACAACCTGTATTTTTACGTTTTTTCAATTATTATTTTTTCAAGTGCGATTCGCTTAAACTTTTTATAAGTGAATTACAAATATAGAAGTTTTAATTTTTATACGCGTAAAAGTCTTAAATTTCATGTGACGTATGTATTTATTTTTTAGAAATTATTTCTTAGAGAAATTATCAAATAAGAATGTAATACTCAAACGAAAGGACAATTCTTTACTAAAAATATAATAATCCAATTATAATTGTAATTTGTTATTATAAGAATTTTTAATAAAAAATCCTGTATTTCTAAGTGGTTAGAAGAAATGAAATGTCTATGAATTATATATTTTATAGTTTATAATACAGTAAAGTACGTCTAAATGTGATATTACTTTTCCTCTAATTCTTAATCGTAGGCTATTATAAATAATTTTTTAATTAAGTTGTAGGATAGAATATTTATAGATGAGTAATGGAGTTGTTTGCTACATGATGAGACAAAAACCTCAAAATTTCGAACAACATTCAAATTTTACGCAAGGGTTTTTGGTAATTAAGATAAATGTGTATACCATTCAGATTTTTCAACACTTCTTCAAATTTAATCTACTACAAAAGAAGATCGTTAGATATTAAGCATTTTAATTGTAAGAGGTAAGGTATGTAAATGGATAGTAACAGAGAAATTTTATTTCATATTTTTAAATCTTTATTGAATAAATTGTATCTAAACATGTTGTAAATGTATAATTTGCATTGTAATGCATTTTAAAGTACTATTAAGAGTGATCCTTTAGATTTAATTTACTAACGACTGTATGCATATAATACTGAAACAATGTAAAATTTACATTTTTCTTATTTATACTGAATATAGTTTCTAAATTCTGATTTTAACATTGTTGCTATTATTATGAAATCTAAACATAAATTTGATTTACATATTAACCAGAAATATTCACTGTGATATTATAATTAATTTATGACAGCAATTTTTTCTGCTCTTACTTTATGCATTTTCAACTATTTTCTATAACTGTGAAGCTACACACAAAATTAGAGATGCGCAATTTATTTGTTATATAATCTGTAAACCATAATTTATATATCTAAGGAGAAAGGAACAAGAATTTTTTGCTATTCCAATACGAGTTTCTTTTACATTCTAGATATATCGATCTAGATATATTCGGAAAATAATAATTAATAATTTTAACACAAACGCTCATACACACACATATATGATAATTATTTATAGAAAGAAAATGATCCTATACCTAAAGAAGCATAAGATTATCTGGTAAGTATAAACGATACAACTTTTTCGACGCCTCTCAAGATAAAATCGTCAGCAATGTAAGATCGACAGCTCTTCATTTACTCAAATATAGATTATACGCATAAGTAGTTGTTCTTAAATATTTTAATTAAAAGTTATTTGATTTGTGCTATGTTAATATAATTAGATAAAATAAGAAGAGTAGTTTCTTAATTTGTATACTTATTTAATGTATTAAACAGGAAAACTGGTTTTATACTTTTTTTTTACATGGATTATAAGTTTGTTCTTCTTAAAATGCATTAGTACAGTTTCTTACATCAGAAATTGCATTTAAACAACTTATATTTGGTATAAATGTGGCAACTATCAGTTAAAATTTGTACTATTTTTTAAAAATAAACATCAAGTGCACCATTTAAATTATTTTTAAGGTCAAATTTTATCATTTCTTTGGAGATAGAATAAAACCTAAACGGGGATTAGAAGTAATAAATTTGTAGGAAAAGCCGCACTGACGTTTCCTGTTTTATTATTACACTTTCATCTCAACCAGTCGCTATGCGGCTCTCTTTATGCCTGTAAAAGTTTAATTTCTAAACAAATAATTACATAAAAAAATCTCAAATTTGCAATGTACTCATTATATATGCAGTCAAAACAGAAAGTAAACCAAAGAAGGAAGCGGATAGAATTCTTACTAAGGTAGGTATGGCTTTTTTTCACGTTGTCAAACTGACTTTATAATCTTCAGTAAGAGCTATCTTTATTTGTAGAAATATTGCTATCCTTAATAATAGATAACCAATGTAATCCACTTTATTGCTGGTTATTTAAATCAAAAAGGATGCACGTGATTAATATTTTTAATATTCCTTATTTGAGTTCTCAAAGTACACAGGATTGAAATAATAAATGAATGGTATGGACATTATTTACTAATAACAAATAAATGTTTGTCTGTATTGTATAAATCAAGAAATTTTGAATAGATAATGAATGTTTTTCTTCTGAGAGATTTTAAATGGACATGGAATTGAAGCATAGAATTTCTAGCGTATAGTAGTGTGTAGGAGGTCTAAATGTGATGTTCATTTTATTCACCACATTTAAACTTGCTACTCCTACTGTATGCCTTTACAACTCTACTGTTGGAACGAACTTGTTTCTTGTAAACTTTATAGATGCATTATGGAGTCATTATTTACAAAGAACTCAAATTTCATGAGAAATATACTAGAATTTCTGCTAAGTTAGAGAAATAAATATATCGGTCACACAGATTTTTTATGCATTTCTTAAGATAAATCTTTCTTGAAGGTACGATCGACAGCTCTTAATATATTGAAGCATTTTTTATTTTACACAACGTTCACCGTTTGTAAGTATTTCAAAATGTTAGACATTTATTTAATTCTTACATAACCTTATTTGTTGAAGAGTTACATATTAGAATGCAACATGAAACATTTTACTTTATATTTATGTGAATTTTCTTTTAATAGTTTGTAATTATAAAAGTCATGTTGTAATATATTTTAATAATATTCTTAAACTCTCAACGTTGCTCTAGTGTAAAAATTGTTATATCTATGTGATGACAAACATGAAATATTTATATTTGTTCAATTTATATTACTTTTAATTTTTTGAACTGCTACCTTAAAATAAATTATTGTTATACATCTGATTCTATTAGGGATTTTAGTGTATTGTGTTGTTAAAGTAAGTTTCAGCAGAGCCAATCTTGATACGCTTACTTTATGCCTTTACTACTATATTTATTCAAGTTCCATTCAAAATTGCTGATGCATAATTTAAATTTTTATATTTATGGATATACATCATATGAAATAATTTATTGAAGCCGTATTTTCGTTTTAGATTACATAAAAGAATACATTGGCAATAGGTTCCGAGATTATAGTGTATATAATTTTCGTGGTCTCTTGAAAAGGAAAAAGAATAACAACATTGGCAGTAATGGTGTTTTAGCATATTTACAGTTATCTTTGCTCAGATTACTTTATATCCTTTTATCTACTATATACCTAAGAGTCATTACATTATGACCACCCTATTAGTAACATGTAGGACCACCTTTAGCCCTCAAAACTACCAGCCCCCGGCGTGGCATCGACTTCACAAGGTGCTGTTAGGTAGTTTGAGGTAACTGGTACCAAGCGCCTAACAAATGGTCCTGATTTCCTGCCTATTGCTAGGGATTAGCGTGACAGCATGATTTTGATTTTCCAGGTAGGATAACAATGAGTGTTCCAGGTGAGGTGCTCTATTTAAATAATGTCAGATGAATTCGAAGCCAATACATGACTTGAAAGTCACTAGAATGTTCCTCAAACCACTTCCTGGTGATTCGACATGACATGGTGCGTTATCCTGTTGGTTAACACCACCCCCCGCAGGAAATACTGCTTTAATGAATGGGTGAACCTGGTTTGTAACGATGTTTACGTAGCTCACATACGTCAGGGATTGTTCTATGGGTATTATGAATCCTAATGGGCTCCGTGTAAACATTGCCCACACAATAATGTAAAGATTTTATAACGTGCAAACTTCTTGACATCATTCCCGGTTTCTTTTGAACCACCCAAACTCATCGAAAAAATAACCTTGCAAATAAAATGATGATCAATCCACATGCAATGGTAACTGACTTTATTCTGAAATATCATCACTGAATTAAAAAACACTTCTTAAAAACACATTAAGTTTAACATAAAAAAACAGGCATCTTCAGTAAGCACAGGACATATTGAGAAACGAGACACAGCTCACTAATCGTCAAAATAATAACACCACCCAGCATAACGAGTGACTTGCCTTTATATATATTCAATCGGTTGTGAAATATAGTTTTCAAAACAAATTAGGATGCCGCGAGGGCTTCTTCACGGAATAGAAGAAAAAACAATTAGTAAATGCTGGTTAAATTGAAGAAAACTAAACTTAAGGTTACATTATCAAAAATGATAATCGGTTTTTGGTGGAAACAAAAGTTAACAACATAAAGTTAATATAATACCCCCGTCGACGTTTTGTGTCTATCCAACTGTGCTTCCGGGAGCCAGGGTTCCCTTCTCGAAATTGGCTTATTCGCATACGCCCTTTAATGAGGACCAGAAATCGTGATTCGTCGGACAATGTAATTTTCTTCCTTTCTTCTATTGTCCAATTCCACAGCTAGCTATGACGTGCCGTCAGTGCAGAGACATACTTCGTCTTCCGGTTGCATATTACCATACTCAGCAATTTACACTGCCCAGTGTGACGGTCGCCACTGTATTAGCTGGTGGTGATTTCGGCTGTTGCAGCTCTTCGGTCATGGCTATTAATGTGTAGCAATCTCTGCTCTCTTGTGGAATCAATGTGCCGTGGACGCCAGCGACTAGTCGTTTCACCATCCATACACTGTAAAATATTTACACTATATATGATATATACTTAATTCACTAACGAATGTTTGCTCATAATAATAAAACAATAAAATATTTCCAATTATTTAATTTAAACTAAAGGAAACTTTTTAAATTGGGATTTAACACTAAAAATCGGAACATGAGTTTGAGTTTTGGAGATATTAAGCTGTAGTAAAAATCCCTTTGATATAATGAATTCACCACAGTAAATTTTACTGATATTAATGTATACATGTTCAACTATCTTGTATAGGTTTTTTGGGGAGGTTTTGGTTTTGGAGTTCTACGGTCTACTTTTTGCAACACGACGGCTAATGAGACCGGGACCTACTTCTTATAGCCGATTCCGAACGGCTACGAACATTTATGCCATAATGGGATTTGAACCCACGACCTCTGCTTCCGAAGGCCAGCACCCTAAATCTTGTATAGGAGCCACGGTAGATCATTTGGCAAAGGCAGGGATTTCGTAACTGAAAGGTTGCGGTTTCGAGGCTGGAGCTTGCCAAAGATCCGCCGTGTTCATTAAAGGTGACTATGGCACATACATTATGTTCGTGGTCACAAAATAATCCAAGTTCTCAAACGATGCCTCCAGGGGTGGCAGGCCAAGCCTAGAAGTCTTCTACTTGATCCCTGCCTCTAAAGTACGAGGACCCATCGGGGGTAATGTTACTCACGTCCGTAGCATACCTTAAACTACACGTGCTCCTCAGGTGGTGCTAAATGAGTAACAGGTTAATAGACTTGTTAGGGCGTCTGGATAATTTCTGTATCTTTTTCTGCATTAAAAAAGAAAAAAAAAACTGTCTGGTATGTCTGTCAAGATATACAAATTTCTTGTATAACTCACAAGTTCCATAGAAATATAAGATTGTACACTTAACTCGTTATAAAACTTGTAAAACCAGAGATATGACACTAAGGAGAAAGTAAAAAAGTTGCATGTACTCTATATTCCTCCCTAACCTAAAGCCGATCGATGATTGATTGATTAGGATGCTGGGCTTCGATACCGGAGGTCGTGGGTTCGAATCTCACAGTGGTATGGATGTTCGTAGCCGTTCGGAATCGGCTTTAAGCTGTAGGTACCGGTCTCATTATCCCTCTTGTTGCAAGAATTGGACCGTAGCATTTCAAACCAAATCCTAATCTAAAAATAAATCAAGTTGAATCGAATTAAAAAAAATTAATGTAGGTAATATTTTTTTAAATTCTAAATTAAAGAGTATATATAAATTACAAAAATTTTGTAAATAAATAATTTCATTTTTTAACATTTTTTAGCAGTCTTCTCATAGGATTATAGCTAAACTTATAAATTCTTCTCATTCTTTAACACAACGAAATAACTAAAATTAGTAAATTACTTTTTTCAATTACACAAATAATAAACTTAACATTTTCGCCAACAAATAAAACGATTTGGGAAGCCAGATAATGCTCACAGCTTCCTCTTCATTTTATATGCTTGTGCTAAATCGTATTTAATAAATTTTTTTAATGCATATATGTAAAACCTAAAATCACTCGTTATAGCTGCAGTAAAATAATTATTATTGTCCGATGAAGCATCTGGACGATATAGATTTTTTTTTTAATTATTTAAAATAATGATTACGATATTATTTCATTAATATAAAATGTGAATAACGAATTAAATATTACAGATCATAATGTATGGTAAGACGTAGGAAGCACTTGGCCGATGTTAAGGTATTCGTCTACGTTAAAAACCTCATTTTTTGCAAAACATATTTTTTTTATTTTTTTATTTTTCTATTGTAAAATTTCAACTTTCAGGCTTCTAAATCTGTGTTTGTTCCGTCTCTACGGAATTTTAAAGAAAAGTTACAGCTGTTTAAACATCAGTAACGGCTGTCAAATCAAAACTGAAGTAGCGAGGTCGGAACCGGAAATTGTGAATTTAAAGCCTTAGAGCATTTTTTGGACAAAAATTTTTTAATTTTACGAAGATTAGTTTAAAAATTTTTCTAATATTTTTAATAATCAGTAACTGGCAATTAGAAAGTTTTTAAACAAAGTGTGGGAAATTTTAAACATGTATTTCAATTTCTTAATAGTTAAAGTTGCTTTCATAAACTTCGAATGCGTATTTCTGAGAACGGTATTTTTAATAAAATGCTGAAACTTGAAATGTGATTTCTCAAAAAGTTCTTAAAATATTTTGTTGAAAATTATTATGAATGCTTTTGATAGTATTTACTAGTAAATGACCTAAAAGCTTTAAATTTGGATAATTTTTAAGGATGTTACACTCATAGTTAGATATAAAGGTAATGAAAATTCGTTAAAAATTCAATGTGTATGAGTTTGAAAGACCACAATTTTTTACCAAATTTAAATTAAGCAAAGATTTTAGGTTGCTCACTAGTCCAGTGTATAAGAAATGTTTTGCATCAAAAAATATTAAAGTAAATTAATTTATTAAAAAGTTAGACATTTAGAAAAAACCCAATTTTTTGACCAACTTTTCTTCATTTATTAGGAATTTTATAAAAACTTCTCCAGGAATAAATTTTTTAAATGCAATTCTCTATGATAATATAAAAAATAAATCTAAAAAGGCAAAAACATGAACTAGTTTCTAAGTTTAAAGAAAAAAGTTCTCCGAACGTAGATAGAGACCTTAAGGAAAGCTCATTGTGCGGAAGTCTCCTAATGATTACTCTATGTATTTTCCACTATGTTTTTAAAATTACAGTGTTACATACCAAAAATAAAAAAAAAACACATTTTACACCTTTGGGATGTTGTGAAACAAATTTCCATTTCCAATTAGAAATTGGTAAGTGATTAAAATAAATATAAAATTATAACATTAAAGCATATGTATGAATATATTAAAAATTTCGTAAATAATCAATTAATTATTTATAACTCTGTTACACTTTTAATGAAGATTATTTGCAAGTAAAAATTCAACTAATACTTTAATACAATGAAATCACTACAAAACATTTTTAACCAAAATATTGATTAGCTGATAATTATCGCATAGAAAATAAAAATTTGCAGAGCTAAACAAAGTGCCCAGTTTGCTGTATTTTTTATATAAATATTGTAATCGTATTTTATAACAGTATTTTTCCATAAAAATATGTAGAAACAATGAATATATTCTTTTTCATTAATTTAAAATATGAATGTCGAATGAAATATTCTTGATTATAATGTATGGTAAGACGTAGCAGACATTTGCTCTTTGTTAACGAAAATTCCTTGAGCCGATGTCTTCTGCGGATTACTGTATGTCTTTTCAACAATATTTAGAGAATTGCATTGTTACATGCAATAATATAAAAGTAAAAGTTACACCTTTTTTATCCTGTGAAACAATACTGAATTTCTACAAAGAAATTAGTAAATGTTTCATATGAATGTTAAATTAAAACATTAACGCATATGTAACAATGTTAAACATTTCTTATTTTCATAGATTTCTTATTTCCATTTTTAATTCTAAATAAGTACAAAATATTAGAGTTTTAATTTAGGGAAAAGTTTATTGTGTGAAAGTATCCGGAGGTTAAATGTATGAGTTTTCATATATATTATTACAATTGCATTTTTACATGCAATAAGGGAAAACCTCAATTTACTCCTGTGAAAAAATATCAATTTCGATGTATAAAATGATAAATGTTTGATATGAATATTAAATTATAACAATAACTCAAATGTATGAATAAAAACAAATATATATAAATAACATATTTTTTATATTTTTCTATTCTTTTTTGTGATAATATGCGAAAATTAAAACTCATCTAAAAATCTGATACAATGAAATCACTAAGAAGCATTTTTTTTCAGTAAACAATATTTAGCTGCTCATTTTCAACCAAAAATTAAAATTTTACAGAGTAACCCAATTTTCCCAGCTCCCTGTTCTTTTAATATACATATTGTAATTGAATTTTGTAATAGTCTCACATACAAATATGTAGAAAATAATAATTATGATCCCTTTCAATAATATAAAATGTAAATGTCGAATTATATATTACTGATTATAATATATGGTAAGACGTAAGAAGACTTTACCAGACATTAAGAAAAATCACTCCCTTCGATTGGTGTATGTCTTACATACAATAATACGAACGAACAATTTACTCCTTTCTGTTGTGAATTAAATTTCTATTTCCAAGTAGGAATAGTAAGTGTTTCATATGAATGTTAAATTAAGACATTAGTTCATATGTAAGAAAATTAAATATTTCTAAAATAATTAATTTTTTTATATTTTTCATCCATTTAATGGAAATTATGTTAAATTACAATTTCACCTGAACTTTCATTGATATGATTTAAGCAAACTGTTTTATTCAATACAGATTTCCGTAAATCATATTTTCAATAAAAAATTTACAGTTCTTAGCTTGCTGTCGATTTATATGTATGTTCTCATCGAATTTTATAATAGTTCATTTGCATTATTAAATTTTTTAATGTAAAAGTCCAATTACTAATGTATGGTAAGCCGAAGGAAACATTTGCCCAAAGTTAAGGAAAGTTCATTGGGCTGATGTCTCCTGCGGATTACTGTATGTATTTTCAACTATATTTTTACAATTGCCGTATTACATGAAATAATGAAAATCCTCAATTTACTCCTTTTTTATCACGTGAAAAAATTGTCAAAT
>CM063503.1:42815603-43158103 GCA_032207245.1 Pardosa pseudoannulata
GTTAAATCACTGAGTTAAGGGAAGAGCTCAATTAATTATCATTAAGTATTTTTAAATATATTGCTGTGGAGATGATTGAAGCTAAATATCCCAATTCGTTGATTTGGAGCACTACAACCTACTTTTTTTCTCCATGATAGCTAATGAGACTGGGAATAAACTACTACTAAATATCTTGGCTAGAAGTTTATATGGATGGGTCACAATTTACAAGACATGGATGTTGATTGTAGTGTCCTCTCAATTATTTACTTTTATTGCACCGTTTGGAAAGTATGGTATAGTAAGTGAAGTAGAGGCAGTACACAAAAACTAACTTGCCTAATTTGGAAAATTGAAAAAGGTTGACTTCTGTCTGATTCACAGACTGCCATCCTGTCTAACGGTTATATCAAGGCTCCTTTACCAGATGAGATTTCTTAATGTCAGTAGCTGCTCTTTTTTTTTAAGATCTTAATTATTTTCTAGGTTTTTTTTAGATTAGCTTGAACGTGTTCTGTCACGGATTTCTGGCCAGTTGCAATATAGATTGCACAGATCAGGCAGATTTTCTTCCCAAAATGGGTGCTATACTGGTACACTTAAAATCAAGAAATATATTTTCAGCCTGCAAATACACTGCTCAAAAAAATTAGGGGAGCAAGCAAAGTAGTTAAGACAACCGTGCGAGACAGCCAGTTTTCTTCTGTTTCCTGCTAGGCTTTAAATTATGGATGATTTATATTATGCTACTTATCGATGTAAGTATATGTGTAATTTTGTTAAAAACATGTGCTCCCCTAAATGTTTTGAGCAGTGTAGTCCACGTAGTAGGATGAATATGTGAGTAAAAGTGATATTAAGCTTGGAAAAGACTGACTTTTCGATGTACCTGATAAACCAAAACGGAAGACAGTGCCTGCTTTCTGCTTATTAACTGGGCATGACTGCCTTGCTGTATATGTGAACAGTATAGGCATTTTTGCTGATGTTGCTCGCCTGTGGTTGACAAAACAGAACCTATGGACAAGCACCACCTATATTTCTATGGAGTCCTGCCTGTATAATATTACTAAGGCATCCGGAAATTACAAGCCAAGGGGACTTTTGAGGCAGTAACATTCCATAGGCAAACCAGTTCTTATCCTGAGGGGTTGTCCAAATTAAACAGCAAAATAAACTATATATATAGTTTATATATATATTATATATATATATATACATATATATATAAATATATATATATATACATATATATAAATACATATATATATATATATATACATATACATATATAAATACATATATATATACATATATATACTCAAGAGCCCAGGACCGTAGTCAAAAATTGCTTTCCAGGGGGGGGGCAAAGAGGAAAGACACGGTTGTTTGTGAAAGATGCTTCAGTAACACAAAATTCAGGAATAAAGACATGGATAAGGTATGACAATTATCCATTTTTAACTTAAATAATCAAAAAGGTTTGATGACAAACGAGAAAAGGCAAAGACTAACTAGGTAAGGCAAATATAGCAGAATATGGAGAAAACATTAAATTTTCGCCAACGGCTCGGCAAAACTTTTTATAGCCTAAGAGATTTCTTTTTATTAACATTTTATTAAAGATCTAGGCAGATAAAACTTGTGGAACATTTTCTTTTAACGAAATAGTCTTTTAAAATTTCGGGAGGGGACCAGTCCCCCCCCTTGCCTACGGCCTTTCGAGAGCCAAAACATTATGACCACTTTTCAATAACGAGTTCGTCCACCTTTGGTGTTCAACACAGCTTCAACCCGCCTTGGCATGGATGCCACAAGTCTTTGGTAGATGGCCGGAGATAGATTGTACCAGATGTTTAAGCAACGGTTAAGCAAATCCGAGATATTGCGAATTGGTGGTCTTTGAACTCTGAGCTGTCGTCCCATGACATCCCAAATGTGTTTTATCGGATTGAGATCCAGTGAGTTAGGCGACCAGGACATTAACTGGAATTCAGCATCATGTTCCTGGAACCACTCCAACACAATTTTAGCCTTGTGACACGGTTCATTATCTTGTTGGAACATTCCATATCCAGCTGGAAAAACAGAGGCCATGTAAGAGCGCAACTGGTCCGCAATGATGTTCCGATACCCTGCAGCATTCATGGTCTGCCCTACCACAACCACAGGTCCCAGAGACGCCCAAGAGAACGTCCCCCAAAGCATAATACCTCCACCAGCGGCCTGTGTATGACCTGAGGGAGCAGGTGTTTGCCTGGAAGACGGCGTATCCTAGCACGGCCATCGCGTGATGAATGACAAACCGTGATTCATCTGACCAGGCAACTCTCTCCCACTGATCCATGGACCAGTCGCGATGTTCCCGGGTCCAGCGTAGGTGCAGTTGGCGATGACGCTTGGTCAGCAAAGGCACACGAGTGGGACGTTTGCTGCTTAGCCCCATATCCAACAGTGTCCTCTGAACAATGTACTCCAATACTATTCTACTTGGCCCTGCATTGTATTGGGTTGTCAGCTGAGCCACTGTCTGGCTTCGGTTTTGCTTCACCATGCGAGACAGTCTCCGACGACCTTTTTCTTTAATAGCGTGTGGACGTCCAACACCATGTCGTCTACTGCTGGTTTCACCGTCATTTATCCACTTTGCATAAGTACTAACAACTGTAGATCGCGAACAACCCACGAGTCGTGCAGTTTCGGAAATACTTGTTCCGAGCCTTCGAGCCATTACAATCTGCCCTCTATCAAAATCGCTTAGATCCGCAGCCTTTCCCATCGCACACAAAAGTAAGTGAAAGAATGATTCTTCAGACTCTCCAGCAGCAGTTAAATACCACTTCCACCTGATCACGTGCCTTCCACGTCATCCAGGCGAGTTCATTGCAAAATGTAGGGGGTGGTCATGTTTTCGCTCTTGAGTGTGTGTGTATATATATAGACACACACACATATATATATATATATGTATATATATATATATATATACATATATATATATATATCGTATTTTACTTATATTATTGAAGACACTTTAACCTCTTTAAATAATACTGGTAATTAGATCATTTAAATGAAATTATTTTAAATTTTATATTTTTATTTATTCATGTAAAAAGTTTTTACTTAAAGAGGATGACAGGTCTATTTTGAACTCAGTTATAGTTAAATCAAAAGAGTTATTTTTTATTGTGTTAACAAACTGTCTAACTGCCTGAGTAAAATTGATCATAAGACCAGATAATTCTTAAATATTTTTCGAAATTTGATATTATTATTAATATCAGTCTCACAGCTTCGTTTAGATGTTAGTTTAGATGTTAGCACATGGTGCGCAAGACATGCAGTCTTAAGGTATTGTAACAAATTGTATATTTGTAAAGGTATAACATTCATCCATGCACAAAATAAGATCCGATTTAGCTCTAAGGCCTTCTATGTTTGTCTCATGAGGGAGATTAGATTATGGGGCTACTCCAAGTAGAAGACATCTTTCGAAAAACCTCGGCTAGCTTACGGTACGTAATGTGTTGACAACCATTGTATAGTACCGCACGCTGAGATTTTGGTTTGGTATGGAACGCAACGCTCTACTTTTTTGCAACACAGGGGTTATTGAGCCCAGTGACCTACAGCTTAAAGCCTATTCTGAAAGGCTACGAACATCCAAGTAAGTCACAGTAGGATTCAAACCCACAAACTACGGTACCGAACATCATCTCCCTATTCAGACATTGTTGTGGAATAAATTATGCATGCTCTTGCATAAAAAGAGACCGGTTGACGAGGCAGCATAAAAAGGGTGAGCTATGGCTACTAGTAGAGTTGTGAGCATTAGAAAAAAAAACAGTTTTACCCGGGAAAAAACCGGGTTTTTTGGGAAGGGAATTTTGAATATTTCCAAAGCATGGGAATTAGTATTTTGAATTCACCAATTCCTATGACACAACGAGAACCACCATTTTTTTTTCGAACCTTGTTGTAATAAAAGTTGATATTTTCACAAAATTTAACTATTATATGCTACAAAAAAAAAGAATAATTGGGATTAGCTAACTATATTGGCAATATCATGTTTAGCACGAAAGTATGAGTATATTTTTCCTTTGAGAGATATCCAACATATATATATAGAATATATATTTATATATATATATATATTATATATATATATATATTTTATATATTTTATATATTTATATATATATATTTATATTATATAAATTATATATTATATATTTATATATATTTATATATATATATATATATTATGTGTGTGTGTAGGAATTGGACACAACATGCAAGTGTCATTTGATTACACTTTTTAAATGATATATGTATTACAAAAAATAATAAACTGTTTTTTTATATTTGAAGATTTTTTTTTATATTATAAAAGAGGGGATAAGGCATAAAGCAATTTACGTATTAAATAATGATAAAAAATAATGTATATAATTATCATATTAACAATTAAAATTGAAGCAACCAGTTATGTGTTTGACAAGACTAACAGGGTAATTAATTACATAAGTACTACTGTAAATTTAATTTAGATGCTCATTGCTGTTATTTCTTGAATATATATATATATATAAATATATATATATATATATATATATATATATATATATATATAATATGTGTGTGTGTGTTACGTATGTATGTTTATTTATATAATATATATATATATATATATTTATATATATATATTTATATACAAAAGTAAAAAAAATCTTCTAGAAATAATATGCTAATTCTTAAAATAGGCACTGGTGAAAAAATAAATGTAAACATTGTTAAAATGATTTTTCCAAATTTAAAATTCCTTTATTCCCCAAAATTCCAGGGTTTACCCATATTTCAAAATTCGGGTTTTTTACATCTCTAGTGAGTGACTAGGGCTATCTAAGACCATCTGTTGTCGCCACGTCAAAATCTTGAAGGACAGCGCCAGACTTCTGGCTTACGTAAATCACATTGCTGAGTTACTCTTCATAGAAGTCCTAACCCTTTCATGCCTCTCCCGACGGGGATCAGTGGTGGGCCTCGGGAGGTCTTTTCCATCCCGAGCTGAAAAAGGGATCATAACGGTCAAAACTTGGTCTATCCAGTCGGACTGGGGGTGGGTTCTGCTAGTTCATTCTAAAAACGAAGGGAAGGTGGCTACTATTGAGGAGAGCTCACCCATAGTAAAGAGATATCTCTATTAAGTCTGTAGAAATAAAAAAAAAAGTTACCTTGGGACATGGGCGTATTACTTAGACTGAAAGTCAACAATTAAGGATTAAACCTTTTCGATATTCAGCATAGTAGATGTGTTTTTCCGGGCAAGTTGATGAACTGGATCTAAAGAATAATTAATTTGGGGAGAGTTACATTTTATCGTTTATGGTGGTGAATTACACCGAATCACTAGAGAAATCAATGTGCGTATACCTGGTTTTCTTTTGACAACCAGAAGGTTTGGATGTATGGAATGGTTTCCTCATTTATCGGCAAAATCTTTATCTACAAACTGTGGGAAAGTATTTACTAGTATTTTCCAGAATGTGCAACATCTTTGACAATCAATATTTAGTTAGTGGTTTGAAATGCAGCATAGAGAAGATCTCATTGCGATCGATAACATGAAATTTATTATTTCTTTAAACTAGACTGAACGCTGAAATTTGTGGTCTATCACTGAATACTTTTATGGTTATTTGTAGTTTGGAATTTGAGTTTTCCATCATTTTTGGAACTTTTCTACGGTGTTAAGAAGAATTTTCAATTAATTAATTTGCTGCTAACTACGTGTAGTTAATGTAAATCAGAACTCGTATCAAGCTAACGTAGCAACGTATGGGCAAAAGTATATCTTTTAACTTTGAAACGAGTAAATAGCAGCTGAGAAGAGACATATCATGTATACTATTAAGGAGTAAAAGCATATAAAATTGATACATATATGTACAAAATACTATGTAACGAAAGTCTCTAATTAATATATACCATAATTCACGGTTAGATATTGAATTATATGAAAAAATTCTATAAAAAATAGTAATTAGTTTATATTTTTCTATCTTAAAATTCCCCATATTCCAAAGTGAATTTACTTTTATATATGAATGAAAATGAAATCTTATTTTATTTATTGAATTAACTGTAGAAACTTTAAAAGATAATACTTTGACAAATAGAAAGAAATACTTAAAATTTTATAATACCACAACCCACACCGAGAGGGAATTAACTATAACATACTAAATAGAATAATTAATTATTCAATTAGAATAATAATTATTATCAAGATAATTATCCTGATAAATTAAAGGAAAACCTAGAATAAGTAAAATATTGATTCGATATCAAATAAAATTAACTCTGTAGTACCTATTCAAACGTAATGAAACTTCAATGAACGATAGAGCAATTTGTCGCTACGTCGCGAACTACTATAATGCCCTTCCCATTCATTTTCATTTGTACAACAGCCAATAGATAAACAATAAACTTCCGTTTCGTTTGAAACTAAAGCCAGAATTATCAAAAATTGCGATTTTCCCTGCTGCGTGAAATCGCCTTATAGTATTTACCCAATATTCTGGATACACTCAGTGAATGAAACAGATACACTACATAATACTACATATTCATTTATTTTTTCATTCATTTCTCTCCTACCAATACAACTATAACTTTTTCAATAACTTTGAAAATTCTAAATTTTAATTATTATTGAGATGAAATTAGTGTATTCGAACTCTTAAATTGTATAATTTTCAATTTTAAACGAAAGGTTGAAATAATTTTTTTTATTAGAGTTGGAGAAAAAGTGTATCATTGGCTGTCGCAAATCTTCAATTGACCAATTACATGTTTATTTACATTTGAAGGCGGTTACTTCTAGTAGTATTTTAAATGATGCAACAATGTAACTTTGTTTACATCAAATGTGCGTATGCCATGTAAACTGTTTCCTTTGATTTAATGTGTGCTATCTTATTTTAGTTTTGACGTTGAGTGGCTGTTGGTGATAAGTTCAACGAAACGCCAATTTTTAAGCAAAAATTTTTAGGAAGAAATTGTTGTCTTCGTTGTTAGATCTCGTAGTTTAAGAATATCGCAGTTATCTAAAATTTTCAGACTGTTAGATAATGTGCTTGACTCTCATTTACGCCTTTTCGTACTCTCAATCTTATCATACTTCACCTCAAATCATGTTCATAGAGTAGCTGTAATCTTCCAATGTCACCATTAGTTCTAAATATAGTTTATTTTTTTTAACAATACTTTAAAAAATTAATTTTAATTTAAATGGCTGATTTAATGTCATGCGTTTTTATCCTATTTTGGTCTGCGATTGTACTTCTATTAATCCTTGCGTCTTTTAACGCGACGTTGGGTGTAAGGCAAAAATATGTAGATATCCTTTTGAAAATATTTGAGGTATGTTGTACGAAATTGTATTCAGTTTTGCAGATTTTACGAAAAATAAATTGAAACACGTTACTTTAAAATTGATTTTTCGATATTGCACGTTATTTTGGGTAACTTCTGTTGTTTTCTAAATTGGTGCTTTAACTTCCGTATCGGAAATTTACAAACTTCCGAAGGAACTGTTGATACTTGTTTTATTTTAATCAATTGTTGTAAGGAAATGCTCTACTTTAACGTTATTAGTATGCGTGTAGCACTACCACTACATTTGTCAAGCTCCTTTTACGTTTTATAAAGCATATTTATGATTTTTATTTTATAAATATAAATGCTTACATGATTGCAATTTGTGACTATGTTGATATAAATATCAAGTACATTTTAAATAGTTTTTTTCAGCATTATATTTAAGTTTATAAAGTTTAAATTATGATATTTAAATTGCTTTGAATTAATAAAAATTTTGCTCTTAAATGTTTTTTATTTTTTCATTTTGTGTTTTAATTAAGGTAGTAACTGTAAGCATGTTGTCCCAGACCAAGTTTAAAACAGTAATAAGATATAGGAAAAAATTGTCAGAACTATTTGAGCAATAGCATTTTCATTGTTTTAAAGACTTTAACTATATGTACTTTGCAGAATATTTTGTATAAATCTACTAGTATTTTGTTGAAATAATTAGATTTAAGAGTTTTATTGAATGAGTGTTAGCAATGATGTTACTATTTATTCCACATAACTTTCACATTCAATATGTGTTAACTACACATTTCAGAACAATTTTTCAAGATATCTCTAAGTTATTGTTTGTCTAAAATTGTTATCATTTATGAAAGATAAATTTCATAGGCAATGAATGTTTTTTTACATCTCATCCTCAGAATATTCCCTACAATTTTTTTGGTAATGTCTGTCTTCTGTATATATATATATATATATATATATATATATATATATATATATATATATATATATATATATATATATATATATATATTCCTTAATCAAAAAACTTGTATGACAACTACTGTAGCAAGAGAGGATGTCCACAGTTGTAAATAAATGCATATCTTTAATCATATTCTTAAACCTAATTTCTATTATATTACTTTAATTTTCATTTATGGTTGTTTCAGCATGTTAATTTTTGAAAATTAGGTCTTTTTTATACTTCAGTTTAAAATTTTTAAGAGATGATTTTTAAAATTTTAGTTTTTTTAACATTGGAGTTAACATTGGATTATATATCTCTTTTTAATAGTATATTATTTATGTATCATAAAGCTAATGTGATAAGTTACTAATATAAATGAAAACTTATAAATTCAGAAATTTCAATAGTGATGAGAGATGACAACCTCTAATGTTATCAGCTTTAAATGGCAACCGCTTAAGGTATTTAAAAGGATTTTATTTGTATAACACTTATCTCTATGGCTATTTAAATGGGTTTGAATTTTTGACAGTAATATAACTAACAAAACTATTTAACTTACAGAAAACTACTGCATGGAAGACATACAATTTTAATACATTTTACTAATATAATGGGATAAGATTGCATGCTGTTAAATATTTTTTCTATAGTTATAAATTTTATTTTTTAAATATTTTCATTGTTCAAAATTTTTCGAGCTATATTTTTATTTATATAAAAGTGTAAGATGGGCTATCTGTGCTCTTTTAAAATATTTTAAATACAATGCTTTCAGTTTGGAAGAATTAAGATTGAGAAAGCAGAAAAGCGGTTAAACCTTGAATCAGATGAGGAGGAAACTACAGATATTTATCATTCAGGTAAATTTAGATTTAAATGGCTTAAATTTATCTAAATTTTATAAATGACAACTTAAAGCTGATTTGCAGTATTACATTCATTTATACACATGATTAACAACTAAGATAAAATAAATGCTGTTATGAACTTTTTCATTCTATTATTAAATTATTTTACTTAACATTCTAAAAATTGAGTATATAATTTAATACCCTTTAAAGACTTCTAATTTTATGCATAAGAATTATTTTCAAAAGAAAATTGCTCATGTTTTGATTACTTTATTTTGTTTGATTTTCTGACATAGTGTTTTAGATAATGAACTTCAGCTAGAAAAGTTATACCTTATCTAAATACAAAATTGCTAAATTATTTAGCTGACATACATATAAAAGTGTTGATGATATGAAAATTTTAAACACTAAGCTTTCATAAAAGGAAGTTTTATCTACAAAAATTTATACTTCATAATAGTAAGGATCCTGTTAAACATCATATAAATATCTTGCAGCTATTCCAGAATAAACTTCTAACATTTTAAAGCAATGATTATTGTATTTTCCATATTAAAGTATAATGTTAAAATAATGAATTAAAAAGAAAAAAAAAATCAAATCTACATTACTATATATAAAGCTTAATTTGATCTGATATACAAGTATAAACTTACACTTAATGGGGAAAAATTGAAGGAGATAAATAACACAATTTTACATTTCTTGTTAAAACATCATATAATCTTGAACCTGTCATATAAAGACCTTATTTTATGTGGGGGAAACTTCCATAAAAAAAGAGGTTATAGTTATTTTAAATGAAATTGTGCATTTATTAGTTGATAAAAATTAATGTTTGGACCACTACTCAATATTTTTTAGACGAATACTTTTCATGTATTTAAGTTCCAGTTCTAAATCTAACCCAAACTGACCAATCTATTGTTAGGTAACTTAAATAAATAAAACTTAATTGAATAACTATCAAGTGTATAAATGCTATAAATCAATAAAAATATATATTTTTAATAAAATAAATACAACCATTTAGATTAACTTCTTATTTTACAGTAAAACTCAATCATATCATTGTTTGCTATGCCTTACTGACATTTTCTTCTTAATATGTTTTGCGGTTAATGACTTGCATTTTGTATATTAATCACTATAACATATTATTCATATTTATTTTTTGAGTGAGAAATCTTTAGGTGATATATAAAATCAAATTTTCATTTCAAAACTTGTAATAGAACTTGCTTTATATATGTTCCCAATATTAAGTTTTGATTATTTATTTTGTAGGGCTATCTTCAATCTCAAACATATTGATATATCTTTTCATGAAATTAGAGCTTGTGAATCCTCCAATCTTATTACTTAAGCCAAACAATATATGTAGAAATGAATAGCTCAGAATTTTTTTAAAAATTTTGATCATACCTATATTTGCTTCAAAATATTTTTCTTTGTTTAATGCTGATTTTCTTATTTTAATTGACAATAGCAAGGTTTAAAATCTCATTTCTAAATTTTAAAGTTTGTGTGATTTCTGTAAAAGTTTAAATGTGTTATATTTTTTTATATGCAGTTTATCTTGTATGTGTGTCAATTTTTTAAAACTATTTCATTTTTATTGAAATATTATTTACAGTTATAGGCAAGGCAATTCATAGTGGTCCACTACCATCACAACTTGCTATAAATTTTGGCTTACGGCGAAATAGCTCATTTAATACTTTAAGAAGAGTATTCAAATTGTGGGATGCTGCTGACTTTGTTAAATCTGGTGTTGAAGTAATGTTTTTTATTTACATATTAGAATAGTGTATCAAAAGTATGTTCTTATTTATAGTGATTTCCTGCTTTTTTAAATGTAAGCCAATAACCTGTTATTTAGTTATTTAAATACCTTCTGTGAAATCCCAGTCTTACATATGTTGCATTAAAAAAAATCTCAAAACTTGCATGAAGATTTGATTTTTAAGGACTCAATATAATATTTACAGTTAATGTCAATATTTCTTGGTGTGGTGTGATGCTTTATAAAACATTTGCCTTTGTGGAATAGAAGACTAAGTTAAGCATACATAGTATTATTTCTAATAATTCTTGTGCACACTTTACATCTTTTAATATGACTACTCTTTCCCTTTCCCATGATAGGAATGATATGTTATGTAGATAAATCTCCCAAAATGATGAAACCAGAGTCTGATATAATCCATGGTTTGGTTTAGTTAAGTTTAGTTTAGTTTGGAGTAATACAATCTACCTAATTTCTAGATGAAAGGCTGCCCTTAAGGAAAATGAGATACTAAAATTACACAGATGTTCCACATCAGCATTAATGTCATGCTAAATTGAGCTTGGCATTGCTCTAAGCATCATTGTCACAAAATCTTGGCCTAATCAAATGTTGTTATTCTATTTCCCAATTTGTTCATCTCAGAAAATTATACTATGCTTAAAACTACTAGCATTGCCATTAAGATGTCATTTTTAAAACTTTCTTCCTTCCAACATGAAACTATCCAAAAACTACCAAACGATGGAGCTTGACTATTTAGGTACAGGATTCCAGGGTTTTGAATCTTGGGGGTTATAGGATGAATGTTTATGGCCATGTGGAATATGATTTTAGGAAGTAGATCCCTCTTTTATTAGCTTTTATTTAGCAAAAGAATAGAATATTCTACTTCAAACTGAACTTCTACTGAAGAATCTGTAATTCACAAAATGCTTACAATTCAAACTGTTGTTAAGGCTGCTTTGAACAAGAGAAGAATGAAATTGTTCTGAGATTATGTTTAGGGGAAAACAATTTAAATTTTAAACATGTAAACACTGGAATTTCTACTTGAACATAGAGTACTTTTTGTTGTCTGGGATCTATTGATTATAGTTGATTCTGAATGGCTATACTGATATCACTTATGTGATTTAAGTCCACTAGCACAGCACTAAAGAGCAGCATTGATGGAATCCCGTAGTGAAATGTTACTCTTGCATTGAAGAGAGACAATGCATGAGGGTAGAGCTGCTGAGATTGAGATAGAATTAATATTTATAACTGCTTGACCAAAAGTTATACGTTTGTTTATAAGAACTGAAAAAACTAAACACTCTCTAGCAAATACATGTGATGATATATAAATGTTTAAGGTAGCAAGTCTAAATAAGAATTCTTGTTATCCTTATCTAATGTGTTGATTTAACTGTGCTTCCTAGTTTTAGAATCAAATGTTTTCTATAGTTTTATATTTATGTGACAGAATGTATTTTTACTTATTTTTAGGCTATTATTGAAGATGATGTCACTAAACGGTTTTCTGCAGAGGGTATGTAAAAATCCTGAAATTTTATAAGTTATTTCCAAGTTTTTAACTTCACTTATAGAATTAGTTCTAATTATGGCTGCTTAAAATTGCTTAAATAATGCTTTGTGTCAAGTAAGAATAAGCTGAGGGTGCAGTTTTCCTTCAAAAATCTACCCAAAGTTCAAAACCCGTATGTAAGCTGAAGTGAAAATTTTTTTCCCAAAAGCATTCAAATGTGTTGCTAAGAAACGAAAATCATCTGCAAGCAGGTAAAATAGGAGAAATATTTTCCAATCAAATTGCTTTAAATTAAAATGTTAGATTGATGCTTCTCAAACCTGTTTTGTTAGAGCATCCAATTTTTTAGTACTGCAGAAGTGAAGATTGGTCACACCTAGAGACAAATAAAAGAACATCAGCATGTTTTGAAAGTGGCAAGAACAAACAAATTACTCTGTAAATTTTAATTAGCTTCATGCTTTCCTAACTGCTTATCTAGATTACTGCCGTGGTACATGATTTGATATTTGCAGAGCTAGATCATGCAGCCAATGGTATTTTTACGTAGATGCTAATGACATGTTTCACATCTAGTAACCCTATATAAACATAAATTTTTTTCATAAATTTAAGCAATAAAAGCTTAAAGAAAAGAAAAAATGCTATGTTTGGCAATTTACTGATTCTGGTTTATGCAGAATTGAGTTTATTAAAAAATTAGCCAATCTGCTACCAATGTAGTACTGTTATTTAAGAGCAATTATCACACATCTAAGTGTTATTTTAAATTTATTTTTCAATTTTTGTACTATTTTTCATTTTAAAATCTTTGCAAGCTTCATTTACTTTTTGTTCTTTAATTTTTTTTAACCATTTCAGTACTTTTTGTATTCAATGGGGAAAAAAAACATCGCCAGAAAACATATGTATTACATCTATTCCATGGATCTGTATAATAGCCAACCCCAAACTATACTTTTAGTATTTATACAACCCTAATTATTCTCGGCTTATACACGGAAATATGATATATATATAACAAATTGAAAATTGTAAACAGTGTTAATATTTCTTATTATTCATAATTTAACCATAAAATAGTTATGAATTTATAAAAGAGCATAAAATTTTTTAATTATAAATCAATATGAGAGCATAGAAAATGTGGTGAAAGATTTTATGGTCGTATTCCTTTTTAATTCAGGTTGTACCATATCTACTTCTAAAATTTATCATATATAGTTGATAATATCATGTCCCAAAAATTGCATGTGGAATTTACAAATGTTTTGAAACTCTTGAAAGAGCTACATACCAGCACATGTATGTCACATAAGATATTTTATTACTTGAAATTGGAAACATGTCCTACAACTGTTTTGTCTTAGTGATTTCTTCCTCTCAAACCACTATACTATACTCCATATAAAGTTTTTCAATGCTTGAAAATTACATTTTTCCTATTTTTTTCCTCCTCCTCTGGTAAAATCTGTAGGCAGCTGATCTATGCTGATTAAAAATTTGCCACTAAAAAGTTTCAGGAAAATTGAAATGGCTAATAACCAGAGTAAAGAAAAAGAAGTATAATTGTAGTTTGTTGTTAAAACTCTTTTTAGCTAAAATATTGTCCTTAGTATGAGTTTTGAAAAAAAAAAAAAAAAAAAAAAAAAATTCCCCCCCCCCCCCCCTTTTTTTTTTTTTTTTTTTTTTTTTTTTTTTTAACTCTTCTACTCAAGTTTTACATGAATAATTTATCTTTACAATTTTAAGATACAGCAGAAAAGAAATTATGGTTCTAATTTTAGATGATGAAAATGCAGTGTTATTAGAAAAGATACAAGATTTATTAAAGATTAACAAAAGAAACTTGAAAAAAAAATTTTATAGTTTAATGTATCTAAAAAATGTGTATTTTAAAAATATTCAGTTATCCAGAATTTTGTTGATTCTGTTGTTCTTTCATAGAAAGTGTATAGCTGTTTGGAAGCTTAATTTGATTATCAGATTGAGTAGAGTATAACAAATTAATATTACTGTTAGTTATTTTTATTTATCTAAAATTTTATTTTAGAACTTCCATCCTGGAATTTGTTAACCAGAACAAACAAAACTCATGGATTTGTCAGGTAACTTAAATTTTTTTTGCATTGTTTATCCTGATCAATAGGAATTTATAAATGAACTAAATTTTTCTTTTGATATTATACAGAGTATTTAATTCATATGAAATTGACTAACTAAAATAGTTTAAGGCTTAATTTTTATTCCAAGTTTTTTAAAACAAAGTTAATATATTTTAATCATTCATGGGGAAAAATTTGTTAAACTATCTTAAATTCAGAGAATTTTTTTTTCTTTCAGTTTTAGTTTTGTGTACTTAAAATCTTTAGATTTTACATAAGATGACTTTTTAAATATAAATTATTTTAAGTAAAATAATGTTGTAGGTCTCTAAAACTTGATTATATTGGATACTTTAAATATTAAATAATTTAAAATATGGCTCAAAAATCCTTTTATGAATATTTTTTGAAGCTTGTGTGCAGAAACATTTTATTTCTACTTTTAACAATTCTGTTACCTTTCAAATAAAATGTTTATTTCAATGTTCACACCATGATTGTTTGGGTGTCTTGTATTTTAAACAGTAAAAAATATAATAATATACTACAAAATTGCCACAAACCTGAAAATATCAGGGAATTTGAAAAAGAGAGTAATCGTAGGAATTCTTATGAGATCCTAGGATTTCATGATTGGATTATATAATCACATTATAAACAATCAATAACATACATAATAAATTTTTCTGGTCTTATATCCAATGTGTGGATAATTTTGTGTTATTTTATGATTTAGGTAATAAAAACCTAATTTTAATTTCTTTAAATTTATTTCAAAATCATTGACTCAAACAAATGAATAGAGAATAGTCAGTGGTATTCAATACTGTAAAATGAATTCTTGTAGCTGACAATTTCTATAGCTTATATGCATTTCCTTTTTATTTTTGCTTAAAATATTATTCTTACTGTTTTAAATATCAAATTTATTAGAGATGTTAGATTTAACAATGGTGGGCAAAGAAAGTATAGATGTTAAAGAAAACAGGAATTCTATTGGAAAGTACCTGGAATTTTACTAGAAAACCTGGTATCTAGGAAATATTAGGGAACTTGAAAATCACTTTTTTGAGGCTATTTTGTTATGAAATTTTAATGTTTTCTAACCTTATTTTCTTTTGATATATATGCTTAAGTTAATGTAAGATAATTTGATTGCTATCAATAACCACAATATGTCCTATTGTACATATGAAAGAAAGACAAAATAAAGAATATTTAATTACTGCTCTGTTAAAATAATACAAATTAAATGGATCATTTGACGCTTGTAGTAAATTAGTACTGTTCCATTAATTTTTCTGTACATATTCATTGAAATCATTCTTTTTGTTGTAATAATTTTGATTTACATTTAACAAATTTCAGCTATTGTTTTTCCTTTAAGTTCAGTATTATTATATATACTTCCCTTTATTGCATAATGATATATAAATTCTTCAGTTTCATGTATGCCTCATAATTTTATATTATGTTAAAATATTTTATAGAATACTTTAAATAAATCATTCAAATTATAATCATTCATTTTATAGTTTATACTTTAAATAAATCATTCAAATGTACTTCATAATTATATAATATTTTATTAGAAATTATTTGTTTCTTTTCAGCTATCGACTTTCTATATTATGGGGTCTTGGTTGGGTGCTGCGTTACTGTTTACTTCTCCCAGGAAGGTATATATTTAAGTTTATATTTTATACAGAATATTATGTGTGTTAAAATATGCTGTTAAGAGCATCTTTCACCTAAACATTTTAACTTTCACAAACTGACATTGTAGTTTGCAGAAATATCCTTCATAGTGATTCAATGATTTAAGTTTGTTTTTAGAGGATGCATTTAAGTTCTTTGTTATAATTATGTTTTTATGAAAAAATTATATATAATGTATATTAATGTTGTGAGTCGTAACTCAAAAACGATTAGCTAAAAATGTTGACATTTTGTTTAGGACTGTTATAACATCTAACTGCAATTTGCACCCTGTAAAACAAAAAATATCAATATAATGACTTATCATTCCCAATGTGTACCAATATAACTGGAAAATATTTGTGTATTTATATGCATTTGTTATAATGCTTTTTAAATAGTTGAAACATTGATTTAAAATTCCATTTTTTAGAAAGCAAAAATAAAGATTACTAATTATGGAGAGTAATTTTCATTTTTTATTGTATATTACTGCCTAATACAAAGTAAAAGAAGTATTGTAATTGTGAATTATTTTTCTTTAGAACAAACATCTGTAACAAAATGTATTAAAAAAACAAACATTAATGCTTTGGGTCTCAACCAGAGAGTAGCACTTGAGCTCTATTCACAACATGGTTACATTGAGAAATAAAATATTTGAATATTGAAGACAATGTGCAAATGATAATTTGGATGTTGTGTTAATAAAAGGATAATTATAATAAAAATGTATGATATAGCATGCAAGGAAGTCGTGTGGTGTCTATATCAGATTTTTAAAATTTTGATGAATGTGAGTAAAGTAAAATTGGGATGTTGGTATGTGAAAGGTTAAACATATTTTTCAAGAAGATTATTTTGCATAATGCAATGCTGGGCAGGGACTTAACAGGTAGTGCATTGCTTTCTTGTTCTATAATCCGTGCATTTGTATCCTACTGTTGACAATAGCAAATATTAGTTTCTAGCTGTTTATAATATACTTTATGCAGTATGTTCTAATCTGATCAGCTGAATTATGACTGAATCACTAGGACCCTCCTTATGGGTATAGAGTTTAGGAGTTTAAATCCTGCTGCCAGCATGATGGTTCATAGCCATTTGTAATCTGATTTGAATAGTAGGTTATAGTCTAATTAGATATACTATAGCAAAGAATTGACTGTAGCACTGAAACCCAAACCTAATTCCAGTTTTAATCAGTTTTGGGTAACACGAAGTTGAGCATAGCACTCTTAAATATTTAACAACACAGTGGTCAGAAAATTAAACCAGTAAAATTTTTTTTTCTGAAAAATGAACTATATACAAACTATTTTTAAAACTGTTGTTTTTCATTTACCAATTAAATGTTTCTTGTAATGGTCTAAGTGGGAATGTCATCACTTAAGTATGTGTTAAATTTTCTTTTTCAGACTCTTCATCACTATTATTGGTGTAGGATGGCTTCTCATTTGTACAACCATTATTGGATTTATTCCTGAAGGAGTGTAAGTATAAATATGTTGAAATAAAATTAAATTGATTACCAGCTGTCTTCAATAAAAACCATTCTTTTGGTACAAGTCCATGCAATTGAAACCTGCTGCCAATATAGATTTTCATAGCTATTTAGAATTGGGTTTAAATGTGTTGATTGAATTAACTCTCATTTAGAAAAGTTATCTTCCAAACTGAATGAAACAACTTATTTTGGATGAGTGATAAAAAAAATCGATTAAATATCAGAGTTTAAATTTAAAATAATTCAAGGTTTTATAGAGTTCTCTTTATTTGTATTATTTCATAGAATTTCAAAAGAATTTTATCCAAAAAAGTTAATTTTGTTAACTAATTTATATTAAATTCACCCAATTTTTGACTCTATATTCTTTTATTTTGTAGGCGTTTTAATCAGTTATATAATGTAATTAAGTTCTGAAATAACAAGAACATGCCTGTTTCATTTTTAAAGGGTAATGTCTGTAATCAGTTGTTATAAGAATAATTAAAGATTTATGTAATAGATGTATTTTGTTAATAGGCAAAGTAATATTTTGTAAAATGCAGAATCTAAAGTAGGGTTAAGAAGACAGTACAGGAATACCTAACTTAATATTATTAATTGATTATATTAAAGTATCATATTAGAGTAAAACATGAGTAACACATACATGAGTAAAACATTATTTTTATTGGAAAATAAGTAATTTGTTCTTAACTTTTGTTAAAAAATATTTGTATATTTACTTAAATTAATGAAAAATAATGAAACATTTTTATTGCTTAGTGTTTAATCAAATAAAAAAAGGAAGAAAAATTAAAGTAAAAAATCAGCCAAAGCTTATGTATAATTTTTTTCTCATTTTCTCCATGCAATAACACAGCATTTCTAATTTTTGCATTTTCTAATTTTTGCTTTGTTTCCAGGCATTTTTCTAAAAGTTTGGTCTCATTAGGGCTAATGAAACCAAATTGAAAGAATTAATAGTGTGGCAAAAAATAGACCATAATGCTCCAAACTAACTAACCAACCAACCAGTTCTTGCGTTCTAATGACATTCAATAATTTTTTAAGGTTATTCAATGTTTTTTTGTTTGAACATTTTTCTACTTCAAAAGCCCTTTCTTTTATCTGATTTATCCCTGCAGGGCTGATAGTTCATTTAAATACATGCATGGCATTGTTAGCATCCATTGAATTGAAGCTTAAGTCATGTCCAAGTCTCGCAAAGTTTGCTGAGATTGTATCCATTTGAGGATCAAATCTTCAAAAATACTAATTGAAATTTATATCTCAAATTTCTAATATTACAGCTGGGTCAGTACTGAGTAAAACTGCTCCAAGTGAGGCATTTCTGTTCATAATAAAATTAGTAGAGGAGAAAATAGAAAACTTGAGATTTGAGTCTCTATATTTGAGAGATTTTCATGTACAATTATCAATTACTACCCTAATTATTTGGCAAAATACAGAATTTTTTAGAATCAAATCATTTCAATAATCAGATATTTCTTTTGATATCAAAATAAATTCTTATATTTTTATACTCCTAATTTTCAAATTATTTTTGTTTTATCATTAAAACCAATTATTGGTAGTAAAATTATTTTTAAAGGTGTAAATAAAAAAAAGGCAGTAACACCTTGATTTTTGAATTTAATTAGTACTATGATTAGTTTTTATAAGTTTTACTTTTCATACTAGTGTTCATGGGTTAAAGTCCCACAGTACTTATAGTTGCTTGTGGCTACTTAGAATAAACTTTCAGCAATAGGTCTTGGTCTATTAGACCAAATAACCAAACACTTTCTTGTGACAAAAAATTGACCATTCCAAATCAGACTGTTTTAGACAGGTATATTATTTTATTTTGTCATCTCTAACTACAGGAAGTGTTTGTTAACATGGACTTAATATAAATATTTCTCTGTAAAATATTGTACTGTAAAATTGCTTATTTTTCTGTGGCAAAAAGCAAAAGCTTATATAACAGTTCAAAATAATATCATCTAAAACATAAATATTTGTATTTTTAAAAGTTAGATTATTTATACTTTTAACTAATTTTTAAAAGAAACATTAAATTTCCCATTTATTCTCCGATATATTTCTTGAACTTTACTTTTCAATTTAATAATTTAATGATATTTCAAAATCTGATGCCTACAACATTGTCTCAACTAGAAAATTATTATTTGGAATGTTTGGTACAGTGAAATTTCTGAAAATTATGTTTAAAAACTGTATAATACTATTATACAGGAAATTTCTAATGCAGTAAAAATGATAGAATAACCCAGTGCTGAATATTTTTTTGTGATATCTTTTCCATACATTAAACCATAATAGAATTTCAAGTTATGTTTATTATATTTTTAGGAAAAAATGTTATTTAGTTTATTATTGAGTATTGAGTTAGAAGTAATGAAGATAATTGCAGAATTGCAAAAGTACCTAGATATTTTTTTATTACTTACATAGTAAGTTAATTAACTAAAAGTTTTTGATGATTATTTTTAGCATGAGTATAGTGCCCTATTTTTTGCAGACCAGTTTTGTTACACTGTCATTTTGAAATTATTAAAAATTAAAAAGTTCTAATTAAATTTTTCAACACTGAAGCTTTATTCCTCCCTGTCAGTAATTATATTAAATTATACCCATTAATTATATTATATTTTGGTTTCTATTGTGAAGTAACATGTTTGTAAGTTAATGCAAAATAAAGATTTTGGTAACAATTTCAACTGAATTTCAGAGGACTGAGTAGTTTTTATTTTTAAAAACTATTTTAATATTTTCATATTAAAAAAAAGCAATCATAAGGGATTTAAATATTTTATGAAAATAATAGAAATGTCACTGAGTAATATTAGTCTATCATAATATATTATTAAATTCTTGTAATATGTCCAGTTTTTAATTTGATTTTAAATCTAATAATTGTTATATATTTTGGGATTTATAAAAGCATACAAGTTTAAATTATCAAAAAGTTTAATTTCTTTTTATGATGACAAAAGTTTTTTTTTGTTGTTAAATTGTTTAAATATGTTTCTGATATTTTTAGATTTAAAAAATGGCTGTATAAACATGCAAGCCTCATGTGCTTCAGGATCTTGGCACGATCCTTTTCTGCCATTGTTACATATCATAACAAGTAAGTTAATTCACTATAATAACATTTAATACCTATATTAAAAGATATATTAATCAAATAAGTTTTTGATACCTTGTAATGGTCTGCATATCCTGATACATATAAAGTATTTGATGCCATGCAAGAGAATCTTTTCAATTTTGATAACAGATGAAGGAAATTTTGCTCCTGATTTCATACCTTTCTACCATGTGTGAACCTCCTATTGAGAAAACATCTAAACCCACTGATGTATGGGGAGATGTTTAGTATGGTTCCCTGGCTTACTCACAGTATTCTAACCCTGTATGCTGAAATTTAGGCCTTCTCAGGCCCTAATTAAATATATACTTTCATTTTCACTCAGATAAAATAAATACTTTTAGTCATACAGTAAAATTAATTTGTCTAGGGCTGGTAGCCCATATGGAGTTAAGAAAAAAAATTTGAAATCAATAAAGATAAAGCTGGAATTCGTGTTAATACATTTAAGTTAGGTCTGGAATGATCATACTAAGTTTCTCTTATCTTTGTAGGTTACACTAGAATACTTGGTAGTCATTTCGACGCACAAATGCTATTGAAATACCTATAATGCCTATAAATTTTGACTTTAGTTAATTTCCCTTGGTGACTTTTAATTGTTTTTAAATATCTATATATTTAAAAGAATGCCCTAAAACTGGAACAAAAAATAACCACTAGAAACTGAATCCCCCAAACACTGAAAATATAGAATAAAATTATGAAAAGGGAACATGACTTTTAAGGGTTATATATTATGTTAAAAAATGATTTAAGGAAAATGTTTAGCAAAGACTGACCATACTTGCAAAAGTTACATAACAGAAAATATATTTGCAAATATTCAGCATTTGTTTATACTGAAATTTTTACAAGATACTTAAAATTACAAAAATTTATAAATTTTCTTGATATAAAAAATATATAAATTTAAATCTTATAGTACAAATATCTATTAAATTATGTGAATCCTGTATATTATTATCTCTTCAAAAACAGGCTAAAGTTAAAATGACTCTAGTGAGGGGTCTAGGGATGAAAAAGGAGTAGGTGTTTTAGTATCAAATATTGCCATTGTGTAATATATATTGTCAGAATTTTTTTAAAATTTTTAAACATATTTTAGGAACAAAAACACTGCTGAAAACATGTGTACAACCATAGATTTTGATATTCTAAATAAATTCTTGCTCTTTGTGTTTCATAACTTCATTTCAAAATTTAACCTGATTGTTAATCAAGTTTAAAATAATTGTAAAAAACATTGTAAAGTTCTCAACAAACTGTATATTTATCTTACTACCACTTATAAGCCAAGGTCATCCTAATCAATTTCCATCATCTGGTCCTATTGAAGGAAATGCCTCTCCAGTCTCCTTTATTCAAGATTTTTAAGTCATTTCCAACTGAGTCAAGCCACCTAATTGGTGGCTTGGTCAAGCCACCAATTGGTCAAGCCACCTAATTTAGCCACCTAATTCTCCACTTTTTAGATCTGATAGACTTGGTAAATGTGAGTTTTTTTTACTGGGTTAGTATTCTCTGCTCTAAATAAATGTCCAAATCACCTAATCCTATGACTTTTTATGATTGTAATGATGTCTGATTGTCTATGTTGCAGACTGTGTAAATATTTCGATATATAATAGCGAGAAGTAGGGTGAGCTAGTTGCTTCATAAATTCTGGATTGAAGTGTTTGATTAACAATTAAGCAGGAATTTAAAAGATTCATTTAAAGATTATTAATAAAGATATAAAGTGTTAGCAGTATTTTATTCAGAATTTTAATTTGAAGCAGCATTTGTATAAACAGAGGTTTTGATAGTGTGAGTTGTTTTCGTGATAATTTTATATTAATTAAAAAGAAATCATATTTAAAGACTATAAATCCCAAATAATAGGGTACTGCTATTCAGTGCCAGAGTCTGCGGGTTTCAATCTTGCTGCTGACATAGATGTTCATAGTTGTTTGGAATTGGCTTTAAGCAGTAGGTCCCAGTTTCATTAGCCCTTGTGTAGCAAAAAAATTAGACTATAGTGCTTCAAACCAAACAAATAACTGGAAATCTGTATTCAGCAATTAAAGCTCATTTAACATAAGTGGCAAAACTAAGTATGGTTATTCCAGATCAAAACTGAAGGGATTAATGCAGTTTACAGCTTCTTCTAATTCAAAGTTCTATACAGAGCTACAGAAAGTATCTTAATGGTTTTATCACATCATATTATAAATCAGAGGACTTGATTATGAATTTCAGTAATCTATTTTGTATATATTGCTACCTTGTAAAAAATCATAACTCTAAAAGACCTAGTTTTGAGGATTTGCAATCATTCCACTAGCTGTTATTTAAAAACTTACCTACATGTTTGCTAATCGCAAGATTATTCTATTGTTAAATATTTATAGTAGATGTTTGAAGTTGCTTTTAGAATGAAAGCTACTACTAATAAAGATATTTTCTCATACAATTGCACACTTTCAATATACCATATTTCTGATATAAGCTCATCCATGTATAAGCCGAAAATGTGAATTTTCATCAAAAAGTTATCTAAAGTTCAAGACCGCATATAAGCCAAAATAACATTCTGTAACTTTTAACTATACTGTCAAAAAGCTGAAAATGTCGCCAAGCAGATAAAATAGTGTAGATGTTTTCTACTCAAATTGCTTGAAACTAAAATGCTAGACCAATGTTTCTGAAACTTTTTTTGCTTGGCTTTCAATTTAAGTACCATGGACGTTGATCAGTCAGACCTCCAAACAAATGCAAGGACATTTCTTAGTATGCAGTTGCGAGGAAAAACAAATTTTAATTTTAAAGTTACTTCCGGTGGCTGTTTTTTTATTAATTTCATAATATTATGCTAACTTTTCTAGATTATTGCAGCGGTACTAGATATATGCAGCCAATGATTTTTTTTTCCTTAGGCACTGATGGCAGTAGTTTCAACTCTGGTAACTGTATCTGAAAGTAGAACTATTTCATAAATTTAACAATATAAAGAAATAAAACCTTTAAAACAGCTATTTTTGATGGTTTATTGATTGCTTTTGACTCATGTAAATTACATTTTTCCATTCGCTGTACTTGTGGTATTGCTATTTGTGGCGCAATTATAATACAGGTAATTACTGTAAATTTAATTTCAAATTTTGTGTTTTTTGTGACATTTAAAAATTTTTAAAAACTTTATGTCACCAAACAAAATATTTTATGTCGCCAAACACAAAAAACTTCACCAATAAGGATATAGATACTATACCTTATCAGTATATCAGCCGATCACCCACTTTAGGTTTATGAAAAGCACCAAAAATTCTTGGCTTTACACTGAAATATATGGTATTTCTTATGGGACTGATATAGTTGTTAATTTTATTAGCATTCAGAACTAGAATTAGGTATTTAAAGGTCTACTGTTACATGAAACTGTTTAACTTTAGCAAGCGTTACCTTAAGTAACAAAATATTGACTACTACTCCAAGCTTTCCAACCTCATGTCTGAACTACACTTAGACAAAATGACACCCAAAGAAGATGTAATGCAAATTTACTCCAATTGATACAGTTTTATATACAGGTTTCGACAGAATGCAAAATTTTAAAGTTTGGTGGTTAATAATTGAACGTGTGTTGCTATAGCACATCTTGTCTGTGCAACCAGCAGGATATTTAAGAGGACAAAATTTTGGTTCCAGGTCATAAATTCTTTGTGAATTTCATTCCGTGTACTTGGGTAGGCAGTAACTATGCCTCACATGCAGGTGTGTGAAAGATATGTGCAAATGTCAGCATTTGAGAGAGGACATGTAGTTGGGCACAAAAAAGCCAGTTAAACTAACTGGCAAATCGCTCAATATCTGGGCAGGTTTGATGCCACTATTAGATGATGTTGGCAAGAATAGTTAAGCTATGGCCCAACACAGTGTCAAGGATGTGGTTGGCATAGAGAAGCAACAGAGCATGAGGACCGAGCAATCGTCAAAGCGGCACCCACAGCCTCAGATGCATCATTATCATAGATTGTTTGTGCAACTAGTGCTTCAGTAACGGCAAGGACCATTTATAGGTGTCTCACAGAAATAAGACTGAGGTCACGGTACCCCTTATGCCGACTATCATTGGCGTCTGTACAATGACAAGCCCATTTGCAGTGGTGTTGGGATCATTCGAAATGGAATATCACTGAATGAAGTAGAATAGTCTTCAGTGATGAGTCTGATTTGAATTGAGCCCTGATGACTAGCAAAAACGTGTATGGAAACATGCCCTGACAACCAGGAGTGATGTTTAGGGATGCCATTTTGGTTGTCATCTGTGGCCCCCTTGCAGCACAGCAATACAACGACGAAGTTCTATGCCCTATTGCCTTCATGTCACGCCATCAGGGAGGTACATTTCAAGAAGATAATGACCGGCCCCACGTTGCACAAGTTTCTATTGCTTGTCGTCATGCTTGCTGAACACTACCTTCACCAGCAAGGTCGCCGGATCTCTTTTATTGAGCACGTTTAGAGCATTATAGGTATGGTTGTCCAACCAGCTTGGGATTTTGACAATCTAATGTGCCAGTTGAACAGAATTTGGCACGATATCACTCAGGAAGACATCAGCCACCTCTATCAATCAATGCCAAGCTGAATAACTGCTTTCATAAGGGCCAGAGGTGGACAAACACGTTATTGAGTTTTTCAATTTGTGAAACTCTCTCTCTTTTTTTTTCTTATTTAAGTGTGTATATAAAATTTTAAAAATATATTTTGTTTCCTATCTTATTTTAGAAACTTTTCTTTGCTGGATTATGTTTTGAGCTAATCAATAGAGCTATTTTAATAGAAGTTTAAGAAGTGCCTAATTTTATTTCCTTTGAAAATTTTACAAAATATTTAGACATGATTTATATCATATCAACATAAAATTTCTTTCCAGAGAAAACAGAGCCAAAGGAGGTGGAATATGTGTTGCAAACCATACTTCTCCTATAGATGTAGTCATTCTTGCTTGTGATAATTGTTATGCCTTAGTAAGTTGATTTTGCTTTAATCAAGTAACTTTTAAGCTTTAAAACTAAATTGTATAACTAGCTTTAATAATGGTAGGTCTCACCCTTACTTTCATTTTATTTAGAAACACCTTGGAAAAAATCTGTTTAAAAAAAAAAAAAAAAAAATTCTTTCCATTTGTGACAAGAGAGAAGAGAAATAAATACATTTTTAATGACAGCAATCCCATTGAGTTTTTAATTTATATGTGTATTACTAAAGATAAGTTCTATGTGCAGAATGTAAATTCTCTTAAAAGCTTTCACCACTACTCCTAAGTAGGTCAATAAAATATTTTTTATTGTATAATCCATAAAAAAAAAAGTTTTTAAAAAGATTCTTCGGTTCTGTTTGTTTAGGACATACTAGTACACAAGATATTTTGAGAAAATTTATGAAAAAGTCAAATAATTTCTTTTTAAGCTTTATCATATACCAATGGATTGTCCATCTGTCAATTACAGTCTTTAAGGAGCTTTAAAAATTGATTTAAAACAAGAGTTTAGAAAGTGCATCCAATGGTAATTTGAAACTTTAAAATTGCATGCATTGGTAGTTATGGTTCTCATATTTAAAAAATACTTTTAAAAGGGATCATTATCTACTGATGGGGGTATTGTTTTAGTGTTAGTTAGACTGAGTTGGCATTTGCCAACTCAGTCATACATGCTAACTGAGGGAAGCATTTTTTTGACAAAAAAAAAAAAAAAAAATCTGAAAAACATTTATATAATTTCTCAGGGAGGCCCTTAAAACAGTTAAGACTCCCTGAAAAGTCTTTAAAATCTCCTTAGTTTTCACTCTCTAAAACCTCTATGAATCTTGTGGAATATAAGTTTTTAGTTTTTTTTTCATTTTGTATGCTATTCTAATATTAAGGAGATATAAAAGAAGTTATTAATCTTTATATTTGTATCATTGTTTATGAATCTATTTCTTATAAATCATTTAGGTTGGTCAGATTCATGGAGGGTTCTTAGGATTACTTCAGCGAGCTCTAAATCGTGCTACCTCACATGTGTGGTTTGAAAGATTTGAAATGAAAGACAGAGTTTCAGTTACAAGACGGTTAGTAGACCTACTTAAATTTTTCATTGAACTAACTATGATTTCCCTCTATTTTTTGTGTATAACCATGGAAACATTAATGTTGAAATTTAAAAGTTGAATGTATACACACTGATTGATATTTCCAGTTTTCAAAAAATAGTAATTTTTATATTTAATAATTTACACCTCAGACGTTTTTACTGATGGTCAAAAATTTTAAAAAATTAGTGTTTTTGAAGCATTATGAAAAATTATTTTTTATAATATAAATTTAAAAAAATATTTTTGTTTATTTAAAATATATGATGAATAATCACTGGCATGAATATTTGTTTAAATCAATGGACTGTAACATTCTTGTGTTTGTTGATTGGGTATTTTAATGAAATATCAACATCTTCAGATATGTAAAGATAATTTTGGACTTTTCTGTACTTATTTTTCATACAAAGTTTAGGATTTACATAGTATGTCCATTTTCATAAAATTATTATATTTGTTTCAGATTAAAAGAACATTGTGAAGATCCCAAGAAATTACCTATTCTAATTTTCCCTGAAGGTCTTAAATTTTTCATATTTGCATATTTTCATTTCATATTTAGTAATTGCTTCACTTTAAGATTGTATAGAGAGTTAAATATATATTAAGCTGTTTAATGATACATTTCTAATGGTGCATGTGCAAATTAATAGGAGTTCAGTAATTTAAAATATAACTTTCTTAAACTAGATTTCTGTAAATATCAAAAAATGTACTTGTAATGCTACAACCACTGATTTCAAATTAAAACTGAGAATCAAACCATATCTTCTATAAGACATTAATTAATTTTACTGTACTTAGATGTTTGAATATTGACATATGAGGAAAGTCATTTGCAGAATCTAGAAGCATTTTTAAGATTTTTCTGCCTAAAAATTGTAATTTTTTGGCTGTGAGCTGTAGCTTGAATTTTCTGCCATTGTAGACTTAAAATTGTCTTGTTAATTTCATCCTATTCCTTTTGAGTATCATTACAAAGTTCTTTTAGTATATTTGAATCTTAGTATTTCACTGTTCTCTTCAACATGTCAATTTGATTAGAAGTTTGCTATGTTATAGTTTTTAGATTCTGATGCCCGTGAATTCAAATCTCATTGGTTATGTAGATAAATGCTTTTGATCTTTAGGAACAGACTTTAAGCAGTAATCTATGGTTTGAATTACTTTCAAGCTGAAAAAAATTATTTTACTATTATAAACCAATCCTGTTCCTATTGAGTTTTCATGAACAATGTTTTGGAATTCTGCTTTAAGACTTGATACTTTTATGACAAACCTACTTTTTTACAACTTTGTATGTGATATGTATGTATATGATATTAGTACTATATATATATATATATATATATATATATATATATATATATATATATATATATATAATATATTAGAAAATTTATCTTTATAATTTCAATATCTGAAATATATAATGTTCCACCAATAAATAAACTGTTATTTGTAATATATTATTGATATACTAGTTGCAATGTAATGATTGATTTACTTTTATACTGAATTGATTATTTTACAGTTTTGGTATTAACAAAATTTTCCAATATATTCCTATGGAAAATTTTAATGTATATAAAAAAAAGAAATATAATGAAATGCATTTACCTGTGTTTTGAAATGCTTATATCAATGATATTCATCATAGTTTTTCATGAAGGAAAGAGATTGTGTATCAGACTGCTGAAGTAGTAACTTAAAGTAGTATATAAAATTTTAAAGTTAACTTTTATTGCATTAAATAGCACTTCTATACTAAACAATTTATGACTCTTCAGTTAAATATTATTAATATATATTCCATTCATTTATGCAATTTAGGGACATGTATTAATAATACATCAGTCATGATGTTCAAAAAAGGAAGCTTTGAAGTTGGTGGCACTATTTATCCTGCTGCAATCAAGGTAATTATATATCTTGAACTCACAGCAGTAGGTAAAGAACATTTTCAAACTTTTCATTATATATTAAGTATTAGTACTATGTCCTTTTTAAAATTAATACTCCATAAATGTAGCACACCAAGTGAAAAAAAAATGCTTGATCCTGGGATAAAATATCCTGGGATATTATTCCTTTGATTTTATTTTTTACTTCATGCTGACAAAGTAGATTACAAGTAGCATAAGCTACAATCTATGAATAAGGAAAGATTGTAAAATGTTTTCTTCTGGAAATTTCATTTACCCAATGGTTGGTTAGATTTTATGCCTTGTGAAAGAAAAAGGAATACATATCAGCATATATCAGATTTTGATTATTATAGCTAAGTAGGAATATGATTTTTTTTTTTTTAATTTTTAGTATTTGTCTAGATTTCATAATTGTGACAAGGTAGTTTGATGATTGTAGCATCATTGTTTTTCAGTACTACAGCAATTATTGTAGCTCCTGCAGACAGATATGCCTGCAGTGGTTTAGAAAACAGTGAATATGAACTTGAGTGGGATTATGATTTTTTTCTGGTTAATCTTCTTGCATGTGTCTACAGTAGCATATAAGTCATATTTGTATGTAAAAAGGAGTGTATCAAGGGGATAACGCTTTGTCAGCCTGCATGCATAATTGTCAAATGGACCTAACAATTGGAATAATGGTATCATCACCCTTTGTTCACATAGTCCTGTTGAATAGCTATTTTATGTTGCTGATATTTTAGGGCCCATGCATGTGTCTATCTTCATGATTTCTATTATTCAATATATTATATAGTAATGCTTAAGTGTAATAGGGTTAGTTTTACCAGATTGGAAAATAATCTTGAAGAAATGGAAAGAAATAGTCATAAAATAAGATTTTATTTGCCTGAGAAATAATTATACTCTAAGACTTGGGCTTTTGTTTATAATTTTAGTTAAAGATGCATTTGGTTCAAGTCTTAATTGCACTTTTGAAAGAATTTGTAAAACTTGTTTAATAGGACATCGAAGAACTAAATGTTGTGCTAAAAATTTTAATACTTTTTTAAAGTTTGTGCAGTATAGTTTTATTATACCTTTATGACTCAAACTGACAGGTTAGGCATAATTTTATTTTTGAATTTTCATTAATTTCTGTGATTATGCTGAGAAGCATTCCTTCAGATACTTCACACCTTGAATAGTCTGACAATAAATAATATCTGTTACTGTGATGGGGATTTTTTTTTTTTTGGCTTTTTTAATTTCTGTGGGCAGTATATTAGTTTCTGTAATAAACCATTAATAATTGTGCTATATTTCTGCATGTTTTTTGAGATAGAGGGAGGAATCTGAATTTCTTTGTACTTTCCATAACAAGTTAATTGCTTACATAAAATATTTTAGGGAAAGTACAGTATCCTTTAGTTAGCATTTTAATTAATGCACAATAATTTGATTGGTTCATAATATAAGTAATGCTATTAATCATTAACACTAGGTTTTATATACTGTGAAGAAACATATTTAGCTAATTTGTATGATAGTATGATAGTTCATCACCTATCCATGGTAGTTAAAAAGTTTACTTATTCTTGATCAAGATACCAAATAATTTTATTCTCAAAGATCTGTTAATATTCCTTTACTAAAACTAATACCATAGGGATTTACTTTACAATATATTAATGCTTTAGCTTATCTTGGTAATTTCAAATTCTTTTTAATGTTTTAGTATGATTCAAGATTTGGAGATCCTTTCTGGAATAGCACAGAACAAGGCTATGTGCATTATTTGTTTATGATGATGACATCATGGGCAATTGTATGTGATGTTTGGTATTTACCACCTATGACAAGAGAGGTAAAAAAACTTATGAGTGTGTGTGTGCATCTCATGAAAAGGGTTAACTTTTTATGATAAATGACACTTTTCTTTCTGTTGCAGCCCGGTGAAAGCTCAATTGACTTTGCAAAAAGAGTGAAAGCAGAAATAGCAAATCAAGGAGGATTAGTGGATCTCGAATGGTAATTTTAAATGTTTTAGACACTGACTACACTGTCATATTTGAATTATTTTATAAAATAAACTTTATTTAAAATGGTAATTGAAAAATATTAAGTTCTGAATGTTCAAAACAATAGTTTTATCACATAATGATTTGTTTTAAAGATATAGTTTTTCTTTCCTTGTAATCAAAGTCATATGTATGGTCTACTAGAAAATATTTCAGGAAAATCAAAAGTTAGGAGAAGCAGGAGATTTGAATAGTATTTTGCCCATGTATCATTAGGTAATTATCTTGATTGTCAATGAAAACTGACACCAGTACTGTCCCTATGTCATTAAAGCTGTATGCAAATGAGTTTGCTGTAGCCATATAGTAGCTACTCACAGAAATGAAATGTAAATATCCAGTAAAATTAAGTATTTTAAATGGTATTTTGACAAAAGAATGAGTATTAGAAATATAAACACAGTGGCAAATCATGAAATTACCTCAAAATTTGTGTGATAACAAGCATTTACAGGATTTTTTTCAGAGAATTTCATTATTGGTGTGGAGTCGATGGTCACCAAGATGTTGTTTTCCATGTATATCAATGAAAGCTAGTTGAAACATATATATGAGGGCAGTATAGGAATTAAGCTAAATGCAAGATTACTCTAGTTATAATTGAACTAAAACTACATATTTTTTGTTTATTTTTCAACAATTTCTGTACATTAACATATTTATCTCAGTCTGAGATTATTTTGAACATACCTTCATGGTTCTGCAGTTTGTCAAGTTTCTTGATGTGTTCCAGAAAGGTATTTTTCAAATCCTTCTGATTGGAAAGTATTTTTTTCCTCAAAAATTACTTTAAAAGTTTGAATAAATGAAAATTCAAGTGGTCTAAGTGGAAATAAATTAGTTGTTATAAAACTTCCCTTTTCATTTATGCCCTTTAGTTGTGTTTTGATTTGTTGTGATATATGAAGTCTATCTTTAAGTTTTAGGCACCAAATGTTGACTTCCATTCAGTTAAAAATATTTAACTGACATGCAACTACCAATCTGCAATGAATTTCACTAGCACCTTCAGCTTACAAAAATCTGATAACTGTACATACCTGAGACTTTTTATATTTTGTGATTAGTCATACTATGTTTCATTGCTTTCTGGAAGTTTGTTTTGAGCAAAATATCACTTCAGTCTAACCTACTAAATTCCTAAATAAACTAAGTGATGTAATTTGCATCAATATTGTGTATGTATGCTTTGTATAACAGCCACCTATACCTTTTATTATTATCAAATGTCTTAATTTTGGTTTTTTATTACATAGAATTTAAATTACAAATATACTTTTAAAAATGGCAAGTTAATATTCATGCATTAGCAAAGGTGAAGGAGGCTTCATACTAATTTGTATGTATCATTTGCCCCTATGTTCATAAGCCTTTGGATTTATGAACATAGGGTCCAGTAAGCCTAAACATTGAGATTACCTTGGCTAGAACCCTTGAACTCCACTCTTTCCATTTTGATGTTTATTTGCTGGTTGAGAGTGTCAAAAGTTTACTGGATTGGCATTGAATGTTTACTCATTTACTCGTTAATATTGCTAGAAATAAATGTTAATTTTCATATTTTGATTTCTCATTCATATCTGAATATTGTGCACTATATATTTATATATTTTTCATTAGGGATGGTCAACTAAAGAGAGTCAAAGTTAAAAAAGAATGGAAAGAGTTGCAGCAACAAGAGTATAGCAGGAAAATCATAGGAAATTGAGACATGCATTTATATAAGTGAATCAGTAAACATACCTCATGACATTCCTGTGTGTTGTGAACAGTGCCATTTACTTAAAACAATTTTAATTAGAATTATTGATATCTTATTCATAATTTTGTGATATAATTTTAAGAGCTTTCATAAGAATAATTTATTTTAGATGACATAAATTTTATATATATATGTATATTTCTATTGTAAATATTGAGACCTGTACTTGTATATGATAAATAAACTTTTAATTAGTTAATTTGTGTTGATTAAATAGTATAAAACCTCTTGGTATTGTAATGAATTGTTGGGGTTGATTGAAGCAAATTTCCATACTATTAGGAAAAAGAAAATTTAATTTATAACTTGGAGTAGTCTTTAAAATAGTTTGTTGTTAAAGTAATTTATTTGGCTTTTTCACTTTAATTGTTATATTCATTATACAAAATAATTTCAATGATTTTTCTTAATAGTGTCTTGCCATTTTACAGTCTAACTAATAAACTGTTAAAAAAAGGCAAGCTTTATTTTTAAAAAGAGGTTTGAATTATCTCATCCATAAGTCAAATCAAAGGTACTACATTTTAAAGTGAAAAGCAAATTTTGTAGACATTATGCTCAAACTTAAGAGAGTCCCTCACTCCTAATATTTAACTGGTTTTTAAAACTAACACAAGATAAAATTTAGTAAAAAAAAATTTATAAAGTTAAGTATCAATTATTTGCATTAAAAATTAAATAAAATTATATAAAAAATTCCATACATGATTTTATAATTTTTATTCTCAATGTAACAGGCAGCATAAGACAGTTATCCTGATGTCATAGCAAGAATTACACAAGTTTTAGTTTTCATTTGTAATGCTGTCCCTGATTTAGCTCAACCTGGGTAGCATTTGTAGCTATGGATGGGAGTAATTTGCAAAGTGGATCCTTGTAATTTGGAAGCAGGGACTCAGCAGAAAACCCCTAGGTTTGGTTTGTCACCTCCAGAGGTATTGTTTAAATTTAGAAAAAATTTTGATAACAAACCTATTTCATGTGCTCCAGCTGCCATTTGCGATCATGAGGATGGACTTTGGCTCAAACCTTAAACAGTTAAAAAGTTGAATTTTTTATTTAAAAATTAAATTTTGATTATGTATGTAGTAAAAAAATTGTATATATGAAAGAACATTTAATATAATTTGAGGAATTATTTTTTAACATTAGTTCTTATTAAACTACTCAATTTAAAATCCATCTGAGCCAATAAAATAATTTTGTAAGATGAGGAGAGATATAGGATAACTTCTTCATAAATTTTTTGATGAAGTTTCATATTCAAATAGCTAAAATGAAACTGATTAGGTTTAAAACTTTATGAATAAAATCTTAGAGAAAAGAAATGAGAGTAAAAGATGATTTTTTTTTATACAATATAGTTCTTTTAAATTATAGTTCAAAATAAACCAGAATCACCATTGAAATGCTGAGACTATATGACATAACATGCTTTTACTAAATTTAGAAGTTTTAAAACTTCTACTAAAGAATTCTTTGTAGTAACTTTAGTTGTAACTACCAGATAGTGGAAATTGCATTTCTGAACTCTCATAGAATGAAGGTATTAGAGAATTTGCTTAGTTTCTATTGGATTGAATGCATGTCAGGGAATTAAGACCCAGATTAATATATTACTCCTAGATATACCTTAAAGACTGAGTTTATTTTAAAAGTGGGAAATGTAGTCAACTTTCTTCAAGTAATTATCTATTGATAGCATCTTTAACACGTTGACTCCCATGGGGTTCACCAGTGACCGGTACTCGACTTGTCTACAGCGCCGTGGGGGCCACCCCCCACGACCAGCGACGCTGCAAATAATAAAAGTACATAATTATAGTAAATATGGATACTGATAAATTTTTCGATAATACCATTGTTGTTATAATGGTTTGAAGAAATTAATGCAATATAGAATATACAAAAATAATTTTATTAGTACATGAAAAATATACATTTTATCAGTGCATATTGCAATGAGTAAGATTGAAACGTTCAAGGCGAAGAAAATGTGAATCAACGCAGCGGAACACTGTCACTACTTTTTAAGTCAAATTCTTTGCTACAGTTCTTCCTAGCTGCTTTGAATGCTAACACTTAGCAATCGAAGCACGATTGTTTGAAAAAAGGGACAATCGTAACAATTGCCTACCGTGCCGTGGGAGTCACTGGTGACCCCCACTAAAACTGCTTCAAACATGATTTTATAACTCATTTTATCTGTTGCAAATAATATTTCAGCATATGCATCACATAATGAAAAGTTCACGTCTGTGCCTTGGGCAAACCATTGAGAATGTGTCTGGCAGTCAAGTTGTAAGAGCTCATGGAATTTGAAAAATTATTTGATTAAATTTTGGGATATAATTGTGATTTGATTAAGAAGAGACTTTTGATTTGAGCTGATTGACTATAAAATTTGTAGAAGTCAATGATTGATAATTGACAATCTGCAAAAATAAGTTTCATATTTTCTGACTGAATATTTTTAAGTATGTTTTCTGCTATTAGCCATAATTTTTGGACCAACCAATATGACATCTTTGAAATGGCCGATTCTTGTCATTTGTGAAGCTCTCATTTTCCCATCATCAGAAATAAATATTTAATAAATTAATTTTAAGTGCCCAAGGAAACATTTTATGGTACTAAAGTACACTATATTTTAAAATAGTGTTATTGAACAGAGACACGTGTGAAGATCTCTTCTCAGCAGTCTCCTATGATAATGTTTATAATATATACTTTAGCTGATAAAATGAATCCTATACTAATATATGAAGTGATTACGATTCTACGTGCCATCTTGTAAAATGTTAGTAATGCATATCTAGGTATTGATATCCGTTGTAAAGAGTACTATAGTTTTTGTCTTGTTTGATGCATAACAATATTTTTTAACGTGATGGCTAAATAGACCGGATTTGCTGTTTAAAGTTAGCTATATCTATCCAGGCTAGCAGCAGGATTTAAATCTATAGAGTAATATACCGAAAAGGCATGGGTCTGCCCACCTTAGCTACTTTAAGTCTTATCTTTTTTATAAGAGTCGCAAAGTTTACTAACCTTCGTGACAGTGAGGATTTTCTCACTCGAGTGGTAGTCAGCATGAGAGCATGGAACGGTATACGAATGGTGAGCTTACAGACGTGCAATTAGTTTGTGAAATAGTCGAGGGCAATGGACAAGCCACTTCACGCACTTATCGAAAACACTTCCTAGATAGACAGCAACCACTCCAGAGTTTTTTTGCACATCTGCAGCAATATTTGTGCAAATATAGGTTATTAAAAAGTGGCAGGACAAATGAGAGCAGACCACGATCGACGTGCTCGATTGTTGGGGAAGAAAATATGTTGGATGCCGTGAAGACATCAAGGGCCAGCATATGTTCCATCGCCTTTCAAATAAAAATGTGTCGTAGCAGTTTCCAGCGTGTTTTGAACGCAGACTCCTTCCACGCCTTTTGTCTCTTAAGGGTTTAATTACTACTCCCTATGACAATTCTAAACGTGTGTGTTTCGTACGGTAGTTTCTGAAGAATATGCTCGATATGTGAATTTCCCAGATTATATGTTGTTCCCTGAAGAGGCCCTATTTAATAGGGATGGCGTATTCAATCACCACAGTCCCTATTTGTGGACTGAAGAAAACCCGAACAGTTTGTGGCCCAACATTGTTTCAAAGTTAATGTGTAAGCGACTTCTTAGTCTGGCCGTACCTTTTACTATACAAATTAACCGCCTCGAATTATCTGATATTTTTGAAGCCGACTTCCCGACTTGCTTGACAATGTTCCACCAGTTGTGAAGCTGTGAAATGAGATTCCAACGTGATTGGGCGCTTGCTGATTTTGAACTGGCTCTTCATAGCCATTTGAACAGGTCATTCCCGTATCGATGGATTGGGCGTGTCGGACCAGTTCCCGGATTAATCGAGCCTTAATTTCTTACCGTGAAGAGCCATCAAATGTGTCGTGAAGCAGGATCCCGAGGAGTCTAAAATGGATCTCGTTACAGGACTCTCGTCTGCGCAGCTGCTATAATCAAAGACTGTCCCAGTGAGTTCCCCCGTGTTCGGTAAACAATGCTTTGTTGATGTCAGGCATTTTAGCGTCTGATGATGCAAACTTCAAGCTGTATTCATGCCGTACACTATTTTTAGTCATATTGTTTAATAAATGTTACAAATTAATCAGTCTCTTGTTTCGTTTTCAGAGCAATTCTTCATCCTTATGATATGCCTTACCTTTGTGCGTGCGTGCGTGCGTGCGTGCATGAGTGAGTGAGTGAGTGAGTGAGTGAGTGAGAGAGAGAGAGAGAGAGAGGGGCATCGGGACCATCTATCTACAGCCGATTCTGAATGTCTCCGGACATTCACGATAACTATGGGATTCAAACCCACGGATTCTGTGTCAAAAGGCCATCACAATTTAATTACAATAAAATATATAATGAGCAGAATTTTTTTTATTGTTTGTAGCATTTAAGAGAAAATTATTGTTATAGCGATTTTTGCTCCAAAGTTACATTGAGGGGATGTAATTCTCGAGACTTGAAATAATATATTGTAACATGTTAGGCAATTTTTAATTCGGGGTTATTTTGATACAAAAGGTTAATGGACATAGAACCTTTAGACATATAAAATATTCACCAGAATAGCCTTTTTCGATTCTCCGTAAAATAAAAAATTCTGATTCTTTCAAAATGAAATTTTTACAATTTTTTTAATAAACTCTAACTTAAAAATATTTATTTTTGCCATTTCAAGTAATAAATTTTCATATCTCCATGTACACAAAAAATGAAAAGTGAAAATTTTATAACTTTTGAAATATGTATATTAGAAACTAAATATTTATTTTAAGTTGAAGATAAATATCTTCTTCATTCTGTAAGCTTAAAGTTTTAAAGATATATGGCATTTTAAAATTTAAAACGTTAAGAAATTGGAAATTAAAAAACATTTTTGCTTTTGTTATGCTATAAAATAAAATGCATCGCTCGTACTAATTTGAACATGACCTGATTAAAGTACTGGATGTCGTCCTGTTCTCCCTAATTTTTGGACCTCCAAAATTTTATATCTGCTTTTTAAAACTTTTAATTGGCAAAATAAAAAAAATCTGTGGTTGATTCTTGAAACAATATTTCAAAAAGCTTTACTTAGAAAGTTATATAAAAGGAAATGATAGTTTTTATTCTTATTGAAAGTTATAAAAACCAAATGTCAAATTTATACTTTTTTAGAACTTATAAATTTCCTTATAGTATCGTGTAAAGAAAGCTATTATAAAATATACAGATTGACTAAACGTTGTATAGAACTTCATGTGTGGACTCCGAATAAACACCAGGTCCTGAGCTCAACTGTCTTGATTGGATCGTGAATATGATTGAGTTTCACAGAATGCAAAAGCTAATTTGCTTCTATTTAATATAAAAAATAGTTTTAAGTTTACATATTTCAGTGTATGTATATACCGGGTGATCAAAAAGTCAGTATAAACTTTAAATACCGGAATATAACCGGAAAATTAACCAAAATAAAAAACGATTTGCAGGGTTAGTATTGCTAGGGTATGGGATATTTTTTAAAAAAAGGAAAAAAAAATAGCTCAAAAAAGTCGAAAGAGGGCGCTGATGTACACAAGTCAAAGAAAAAGAAATGCAAATAACAAACAGAATGCCTCCAAATCTCTTTATTACAATAGTATGTGACATTATGACCACATGACCACCACCACCACAAGGGATAACACACTGCAGGCGAGTCACAAATCCAGCAACGGCAGAGTGCAGAAGGTCCGGTTGTATGCAAGACACCTCTCGGCGGATCGCATCTTTCAGTTCAGAGAGATTGGATGGATTGGATCGATACACCCGAGATTTCAAATATCCCCACAACCAAAAGTCTGCCGGGGTCAAATCTGGAGACCGAGGAGGCCATGGGAACCTGAAACGCCTGCTAATGATTTTGTCTTCCCCGAATGTCTGGATCAGGAAATCCTTGACCGAATTAGCAGTGTGACTAGTTGCTCCATCTTGCATAAACGTGACGGTAGATAGCGCATCTCTTTCACTCAAAGCTGGCACGACATTACCACTCAGAAGTATTAAATAACGCTGCGCATTCACAGTATCCGTTTTCCACCCATTTACTGGTCACTCCGTATCAAAGAAGAAGAGTCCTATGATGAACGAACCTGTGAATACACATCACACTGTCACTTTTGGAGAATGCAATGGTTTCTTCGTGTATTCACATGGATTAGACTTTGTCGAAATGCGACAGTTATGGGTATTAACGTCACCATAGAGCGAAAAATGAACTTCGTCTGTCCACAAGATATTAAAGACCCAGCTGGCATTCTGTTCGATTTTGGAGAAAGCCCACCTCGTAAATGCTTCCCTCTGTACAGTATCCGCTGATAAAAGTTGATGGCACGACTGCAGTCTGTATGGATACAGATCAAGGATTCCAAGGATTCCATGAAGAATATTGAGTAACGAGGATGGTGGTAAGCCCAACCGTCTGGCAGCGTCACGAGCACTGCTCTTTCATGCAGCTGATTTGGACGCTAATACTTCAATTTCGGCTGCAACACGCGGTGCACGTGCCTCATTTAAACATGGTCGTCCGGTTCTTACACGATCCTCCAACGTTCCAGTTTCCTCAAATCGATGAACAAACTTTATGAGGCCTGTCACTGTTAAAGGCCCTTTTCCACTCCTGACATTCTTCTAAATTCGGAACTTACGGAAGGCAGCGGTCGCTGATTACTGGTTGACGTAACAACTACACCAACAAAACTTCATCCTTCGCACTCAGCATCCTTGTTCGCATACGTGGTTTACAGCGGTGAACTGGTTGTGTATTTATAAGAGCGCAAGTTCTTATAACAGTCTCATTTGCATATTTTCACCGAAGTCGCTCGTACCAGCGCCATCTGTCGGTGGTTTTTGAGTTACTGTTTTTTTCTGATTTAAAAAATTCCCATGCCCTAGCGATACTAACCTTCAAACTGTTTTATTTTGGTTATTTTCCCGATTATTATGAATTTTTAAAGTTTATACGGATTTTTTGATCAACCCGTATATATATATATATATATATATATATATATATATATATATATATATATATATATATATATATATATATATATATATATCTATATACAGGCTGTCCGAAAACAACCGTATAAATTCTGCACATCTAGATTCCTCGTTCGGAGTACATAAAAACTGCCCAAAGAAACGTTCTGTACGATCCATAGTTTATGAGAAAAATATGGAAAACAACGTATGACGTCATTTCCGGTGAAAGAAAAAACTTTATTGAATATATCAACAGCAGTATGTGCACGGGCATACTCCCTAACAGTTCGTAAGGAAATTTCCATTACACATGCCGTACACCGTACACCAGGTACATGTCGCAGTAGTCACGAACGGAATACATGGCCACCATACGCAGACTACCGGTAGCTGCAAGAAGCAGCATTTTAAATACCAGTTCAACGGCGGCTTAACGTCATTCCATGGCTCGCGCGCATGATGACGTGATATGCGCGCCTAACGTTTTAAACATCATCGTATGGAAAGATATGCAAATACTATTGTTGATAGTCCAATAAAGTGTTTTTTCTTGCACCGGCAGTGACTTTGTTTTTCGCATTTTTCTCATAAACTATGGATCTTACAGGAACGATTCTTTGGGCAGTTTTTATGTACTCCCAAAAAGGAATCTAGTTGTGCAGAGTTTATGCGGTTATTTTGGCACACCCTGTATATATATATATATATATATATATATATATATATATATATATATATATATATATATATATATATATATATATATATATATATATATATATATATATATATATATGTATATATATATATATGTATATATATGTATATATATATATATGTATATATATATATATATATATATATATATATATATATATATATATATATATATATATATATATATATATATATGTATATATATATATGTATATATATATATATATATATATATATATATATATATATATATATATATATATATATATATATGTATATATATATGTATATATATATATATATATATATATATATATATGTATATATATATATATGTATATATATATATATATATATATATATATATATATATATATATGTATATATATATATATGTATATATATATATATATATATATATATATATATATATATATATATATATATATATATATATATATATATATATATATATATATATATATATATATATATATATATATATATATATATATATATATATATATATATATATATATATATATATATATATATATATATATATATATATATATATATGTATATATATATATAATATATATATATATATATATATATATGTATATAATATATATATATATATATATACATATATATATATATATATATATATATATATATATATACATAAAGTATATATAGTCACATAAAGTCAATAAGTAACTCATTGCTAATTCCCTGCACAGTTTTATTATATACATTACACTACACTTCTTACAAGATTAGCACTTGTATCTTAATGCAGAAGATTTAGCATTTTAATGCATTGAATCCAAGAAAGAACAAACATGGAGAAAAAAATCATTTAAAGATATCATTTGTTAAAATCATCCTCTTTAAATAGAATTTTACCCGTTAGCAACTTTTGAAATATTGATGATACATATTTCAAATTTCGCTTGGTGTAGGAAGCTTAAAACAATGTTTGAGCATAAAAATATAAAAATCTATATTTTGACCATATTTAAGGTATCATGTTCTCTTAAATCATGATTTGGATGTGGACTAGTTACCTTTATAAAATGATTACTTAGTTCAACTGTCGAATCTTCGTGAGAAAAAAAGGTTAATGCTGTGGCATTAGTGATCTAAAATTAAGTCCTTCCTAAAAATAAACAGTAGAATCACTCACTTGAATGTCTTCAACACATTTGTAGCAAATCGACTTGTACTATTTTTTGAAAATCAAGAAATCGTCATTAACGACTCTGAATTTAAAAATTTTTTTAACCCTATACTGCTTAATTTTTTTAAACTATATTTTTTCACACACAGATCTGATCCCAAACAATGTTTTAAAAAATATTAAGAAGTTTTTAACTTTTTACTGTTTTTAACGAAAAATTGCTATAATTGTTCTTATAAGACTATGTTTTAAAGTGCAAAAAGGAGTGGAATTAAAGATAAGGAAAATAACTACTGTATCCCAAACACTTAAATTTTGAAGACGGTCACTCGACAATGTCAGTTTATGTGAATAATTATTGAAAAAAAAAAAAAACCTTTAGACGAACTAGAATTAACACAATGTATGCGGTACACGTACTAGTATATTTTTTGACGATTGATACTTGAGCGCAGGACACGTACTAGTACGTTTTCTGACAATTGATACTTGAGCGCGGGTCACGTACTAGGACGGGTTAGTGTAATAACATTGTTTGTGGGTACAAAAATAACGGTATATACAGGAAAACGAAGCCGAATGTTCTTGTCTACTACATAGATTCTGGAAAAATTTAGACAAATAAAAACTAGTTTTTACATTATTAGTTTTATGATTGCTCTTTTCATTTTTTTATAATGTAAAAATGTTTATATGTAACATAGTTTGAAAAAATTAAAACTATATACTACTGTTTCTATTTGATTTTTCATACTTACGATACTATTATAAATTTATCCATTAAAAAATATATTTCTTTTTACAAAAATCTTATGGTTGTTATTTATATATTTCTATTTTTCTATTTATATATTTTAATATAAAATATGAAATGTTGGTTAAAAAATTAAATAATTTTCGATCTATTGAGATTTAACTGAATAACTAAATTTACGCTCAAAACGCCCGCTGCCGGTACAATTCAGCTGCGAAATGTACCCGCATACAATGTGTTAATAATGTAATGAAAATAAAATTTAATGAAGGATAATTTAGTGGAAAGATTGTGTGGATGGTCACCTGCTGTAACAATAAGTTACATTCGGTTCAGCTCTTTTTACCTCTTCCCGTGGGTCATCGTCGGGGATATGCCGGGGCAGGACCGGTTTGAACTGCAGAGAAACTTCGGACTTCTCCCAGCCAATAGACGTTCGCTTGGGGGATTTTGGGGGATTTTGACCCCCACCCGCCTTTCTGGAGTGGACCCCTGTTTTTTTCTCCGAGAGGCAGTCTGATTTTTTTTAAGGGGACAAGGTTGTTAGTAACAACCTTGTGTTGCCAACCATACGATAATTATCGTATATATACGATAACTTAGGACTCTGTACGATGAAAAATATCAAAATTATGTGGCATAATTCTGAAAAACTGTACGATAATTTCCTGATTTCTACGATAAACCAAAAGTAGACTAATGGAGATTTAAAAGAACAGGTAATTTAACTGTAACTCTATAAAAAGCAACAAAAAAAAAAAAAAAAAAAAAAAAAGAGAATGTCTAATTAATTTTTTAATCACTTTTTCCCATCAAATAATTATTGTTGTAGATTTTAGAGCAGCTTAAGAAGCATGTTTTGAGGTGCTTCTTCATTAAATAAAAGTAAATAATCCTGTAACAGAAGTCGAGAAAGGCAACCTGTAATGTGTAATAATAAAAGGGAAAGTGTCAATTATAAAAAAAAAATGTATATTTGTGAAATTGAATATGACCTAGGTACTAATGTTTGATTTTATTTTAAACGAATATAAAATAAAGAATTTTAAAAATGGTTAGGACCAATGTTTTTATCTGTTAGTTATTTAAAATTATTTAAATCACTGTTATCCTTAAATACACAAAACGCAAAATTGTTAAATGCAAAATTACTGAATATTCACGATTATACTGGAGATATTTCTTTAATGATTACATAATTATGGATAATTAGAAGTAAATTTGCCTTTTACTTATTCTATTGCAGTTTTCACTAAAATATGGTATTTTTAGTAATTAAACCGAATATTAAATAATAATCGGCTACAAAGTTACATAATGGTAAATAATAAAAATTTTGCTATTTCTATGTTTTTCCACAATTTTAAAAATCTATCTGATATTAAAATTCAATTGATTAAAAATATATCGTACAAGCGCCCTCTATTAACACTATTTTGAACTAATTACAAAAATGTACGATAATTTATAAGCCAAAGCTATAATTTTAGGACCTAGAATCCATAATTTTGCCAGTGAAGGTTGGCAACACTGGTTGTTACACGAAGAGTAGAAGGCGAACGGCTGGCATCCACGGTTTGTGGGAGAACCCTTTGGAAAAGAATCTTCGCCCTTTTTTTTAGGACCGATTTAGGACATTGTATGCGGGTACATTTCGCAGCTGAATTGTACCGGCAGCGGGCGTTTTGAGCGTAAATTTAGTTATTCAGTTAAATCTCAATAGATCGAAAATTATTTAATTTTTTAACCAACATTTCGTAATTTATATTAAAATATATAAACAAATATATAAATAGAAATATATAAATAACAACCATAAGATTTTTGTTGAAAAAAGATGTTTAGGGGATAAATTTGTAATAGTATCGTAAGTATGAAAAATCAAATAGAAATAGTAGTATATAGTTTTAATTTTTTCAAATTATGTTATATATAAACATTTTTACATTATAAAAAAAATGAAAAGAGCAATCATAAAACTAATAATGTAAAACTAGTTTTTATTTGTCTAAATTTTTAAAGAATCTATGTAGTAGACAAGAACATTCGGCTTCATTTTCCTGTATATACCGTTATTTTTGTACCCACAAACAAACCATGTTGCTACACTAAGCCGTCCTAGTACGTGACCCGCGCTCAAGTATCAATCGTCAAAAAATATACTAGTACGTGTACCGCATACAATGTGTTAATTCTAGTTCGTCTAAAGGTTTTTTTTTTTCAATAATTATTCTGCTCAAGAGCAGTCTTCGATTTACAAATGATAAGTTGATTCCAGTTGTATTCCTTAGGCATTTATTTAACTTTATAAAATCATTTAATCAAGACCTAGTTTCCGTGTGTTTCTTAATGAGTTTTAATTTCTTCGTTCTCAAACATTAGGCCAACGTAACATTATTTTTACACCTGCATCAACCAATGAATGGATGCCCACCAACAGCTGTAATATCAGAAGAGCAAGGACGAATTTGCAAATTTATTTTTGCGTTGATTTTTTAATGAATTTCATCAAAGAAAAAACTACGAAGTTATGAAATATTTTTTTTTTCAAAAAGCTTTCTTTAAACCACTGCTCTAATTCATTGTTAACCTATGAAGAAATTATTTCTTCGGATATACAACTTGTAATTAAAAAAACAAAATTAAAATAACAAACTCTACTAAACAAAATGGAAAATCCTCTAAGATTTTGTCTGACTTAATTTTTTTTTTTTTTTAAGAGAGAACAAAATATATTATAATTATTTGCGAAATGTTTCAGTATATTCTGTTTGTACAAAAATACAAAATTTTTAACTCACACAGTTTTTAAAAAATGAAAAAGTAACTGACGTAGAGAGTTTTTTGTTCTGCTACGTGATAAATCTTGATTAGAGAAATCTTTAAATGAAACCCGTTAATCAGTAGAAATATTTTCCCCATAATTTAACATTGACCTAAAGTCGTGCCCCCCCCCCCCAACTTTTTCCCCAAGGTTTCCTTTACATGGCAAACACCTAAACGAACTCCTAAATAAAATATCTTCATATAACGACATAACAAAATTACAATTTTAACTTCTAAAAAAATAGTAACGTAAAAATAAATTATAAATAAAGCATTTTGATGTTTAAAATAATATCTATTGAAATTATTGTACCATGTTTTAAATTATAAAACTTTTGTTTTTCAATGTTACCAGTGATATGGGAAAAATTTCCACGAGCGCTAATTTCCAGTCCATTTCTTTTTTCATGATGAGGCTCACTAAACGAAACAAGAAACTTGGAAGAACATGAACAGGACTTCTACTAAACAGGAAGACTTGAAACTACTTCTGTAGGGTGATCAAAATGCAGTATATAAAATCGGTATCTGTTTATGTAACCAAAATTTGCAGTATCATTGATCAAATAGCTGTGGATTATTCAGTAATTTACTCCTGTATCAATATGGGTTCATCTGAGTAAGTGGGTTCACTTGCTATTGGACCAACACCATATTTTGGGCTAACCAAGTGAAGAATAACTTAAAATCTTTGTCTGAAATCAGATTAAAGTGTCGTTAAGTGTCGATAGCAGATATGCTAATTTTCATCTTGTTTTAAGCAAACTGCTAAAAAAATAGCTACCAATTTATTTATTGCTATTTATTTAAACTTTCATAAAAATGAAAATGGGTCACAATAATTTACTCCAGATTAAATATTTCATCTATCCACAAATGTTGTTCACTCAATCCAAAATTAACTTTTATGTACCTTGTACACCCTTAGTGGTAACACAGACTCTTGGGAGTACTTAGGAACTAAGGCTTGTAAATTTACTGACTTTTCATTTATCTGTAAATCGGTAAGAGACATTTTTAATACCGGTTTATCAGTGTTTTTTGCAGCTAATTTTTTAAACAACTTAAAAGTAGGTATAGTACCCTAAATACCTATAATATTTTTTTGTTCTTGCATATAACGAAATATTCAGTAATAAAATGAAATTATTTACTAATCCATTTATTGAAGAAAGGTTAATACACGCTATAATTGAAATGTAAGCACGCAAAAAATAATTAATAAATAAAAAATACAGATTCTATAAATACATTTTATAGCGTACCATTTTTTAAAAAGTGTGTTTGTCCTAAAAAGATTAACCTGTCCAAAGTTTTATTACCCAGCAAAGACCAAATTTTGGTTGAAAACAGTTGCTAAAAATAACCTCTCGGGCTCCGCACTCCTTGATCGGATGGTTTTGCTCAATACGAATATTGTACATTAAAAATAAATAAAATTTTTTAAATATTTCTCACTTTACCAGTCGATTTATCAGTATTACAAGCTCTAATCAGAGCCACTTTAAGAAAAACTGACCTAAAGTAATCCAACGTTGCCGATATCAATTAATTTTAGTCCACTCGACCATCTGATCCTTACAGGTGGTTCATAATTTAAGAAATAAAATAGTTTAAAATAATTTATTTTTACATTGTAATGCGAACTCTATGCAGAGATCAGGGTGGTAACTAGGTCCTTTAGCACGTGTGGAAAAAAAAAATAAAATAAAACTGGATTGCTCTCTTATTACCATATATAGTGAGAATATATGTAAATATGATTTTTTTCTATCATATATTCAGAATAAAATCTCAAAATATTTTGTTAATTCTTAAAATATTCCTAGTACATTAATTTTTAATTTTTTTCTATTTCTTCCTCATTAATACTTCAAAATATTTTAAAACACTTTTCAGGTATTATTTTGCTAATAACCTGAATAGATTTTTGGGGGGAATATTTTTTTATTTAAACACTGAATTTTCATAAAAAATTGGTGAATTTCTAAATTTAAATTTAGTTGTAATAACTATAATGAATTTAAAATCTAAAATGAATACCCGGATTAGTATTAAGGCGTAATAGGAATGTTTGGTAAGCATTTTGTAAGAAACTATAAGAAGTTTAGTCTCTAGAAGCATTTTAAAAAATAAGAAAATTTATAAAAAAAATCCTTTTTAAACTCATTGGATTTTATAATAAAAATAAAACTATTTTTCAACTTTTCCATTTTTCTACTCGAGGCGAATCGTTCTCTTTCGGAACCGTTTTCTTCATGGAACGGCACCCCTAAGACTGATGCTTTCGTGGCAGATTCCACCTTTGCCATGCCCTTCTTACGGCCCTGGCAGAGATTGCAAAATCATGTATAGGGCCCGATTCAAGTCAAACGCGTATCTCTCGTATATCACCTTCCGTCTTCAAACTTGCGAAGATAAGGAAGTTTCTTGTTTGGTTTGACTTGGTTTGGAGCTCTACTGTCTACTTTTGCAACACGAAGACTAATGAGACCAGGACCTACGGCTTAAAACCAATTCCGAACGGCTACGAAGGTCCATGTCACAGTGGGATTCAATTTCATTAGTCCTCTTGTTTCAAAAGTAGACCATATAGCTCCATAGTCTATTAATCCTTTTGTGGGCCGTGGGAAGATTACTTCCCACCTACACGATCGTACAAAACACAACTGTGGGAAGCGCAAAACCCATTCTAAAATATTGGTCTTGCTATTGGAATGACGGGAAGACTAATTCCCGCTTCGGTTTTTCGCTGTCATCTATTGTTCGATTGATTGAATTAAATTAGCAGTTCTGTTTTGAAAGTTTGGAAACGTCGAGTGAGAAATAAATGGCCCACGAAAGGGTTAAAGTGGCTCATCTTTTGAGTATTCTTAAAATTTTTTACCGTGTATTTTCTATGAATCAGATGATACATTTAATCCAGTTTTCTTTTTCTTTCCCACACGTGCTAAAGGATCTAGCACGTGTGGCTGATCTCTACGGCCCTGATCTCTGCATAGAGTTCGCATTACAATGTAAAAATAAATTATTTTAAACTATTTTATTTCTTAAATTATGAACCGCCTGTGAGGATCAGACGGTCGAGTCTGTTAAAATGAACTGGTATCGGCAAACTTGGATTACTTCAGGGCAGTTTTTCTGAAAGGGGCTCTGATTAGAGATTGTAATAGCGGTAAATCGATTGGTAAAGTGTGAAATATTTAAAAATATTCTATTTATTTTTAATGTATAATATTCGTACTGAGCAAAACCATCCGATCCCATGTATATATGAATATGCAATCTCTGCATAGAGTTCGCATTGCAATGTAAAAATAAATTATTTTAAACTATTTTATTTCTTAAATTATGAACCGCCTGTGAGGATCAGACGGTTGAGTCTGTTAAAATGAACTGGTATCGGCAAACTTGGATTACTTCAGGGCAGTTTTTCTGAAAGAGGCTCTGATTAGAGATTGTAATAGCGGTAAATCGATTGGTAAAGTGTGAAATATTTAAAAATATTCTATTTATTTTTAATGTATAATATTCGTACTGAGCAAAACCATCCGATCCCATGTATATATGAATATGCAATCTCTGCATAGAGTTCGCATTGCAATGTAAAAATAAATTATTTTAAACTATTTTATTTCTTAAATTATGAACCGCCTGTGAGGATCAGACGGTTGAGTCTGTTAAAATGAACTGGTATCGGCAAACTTGGATTACTTCAGGGCAGTTTTTCTGAAAGGGGCTCTGATTAGAGATTGTAATACCGATAAATCTATTGGTAAAGTGAGAAATATTTTAAAATTTCTATTTATGTTTAATGTACAATATTCGTACTGAGCAAAACTATCCGATCAACGAGTGTGGAGCCCGAGAGGTTATTTTTAGCAACTGTTTTCAATCAAAATTTGGTCTTTGCTAGGTAATAAAACTTTGGACAGGTTAATCTTTTAAGGACGAACACACTTTTTTAAAAATGTTAAGCTATAAAATGTATTTATAGCATCTGTATTTTTTATTTATTAATTATTTTTTGAATGCTTACATTTCAATTATAGCGTGTATTAATCTTTCTTCAATAAATGGATTAGTAAATAAATTCATTTTATTACTGAATATTTCGTTATATGCACGAACAAAAAATTATTATATGTATTTAGTATACTATACCTACTTTTAAGTTGTTTAAATGGTGGTTAAGGTGTTTCCTTAAGGTGTTATATATATATATATATATATATATATATATATATATATATATATATATATATATATATATATATATATATATATATATATATATATATATATATATATATATATATATATATATATAAAATTAAAATAAGGTGTTAAATTAAGGTGTTTCCATCCGATCAACGAGTGTGGAGCCCGAGAGGTTATTTTTAGCAATTGTTTTCAACCAAAATTTGGTCTTTGCTAGGTAATAAAACTTTGGACAGGTTAATCTTTTAAGGACGAACACACTTTTTTAAAAATGTTAAGTTATAAAATGTATTTATAGCATCTGTATTTTTTATTTATTAATTATTTTTTGTATGCTTACATTTCAATTATAGCGTGTATTAACCTTTCTTCAATAAATGGATTAGTAAATAAATTCATTTTATTACTGAATATTTCGTTATATGCAAGAACAAATAATTATTATAGGTAATTGAATAATTAGAATTCTTTTCCAGAAATTTTTATTAATTGCACAAAAATAACCAAGCTTTCATATATATATTTTCTGTAAAATTAGAAATTTTGAAAGTTTCAAAAGAAGTTAGAAGTTTTGGTGTTAGAAAGACTACAAAGTTAGAAAGAGTTAGAAATTTGTAAAATTAGAACTTTTGAAAGTTTCAAAAGAAGTTAGTCTCTTTATTTTGAAAAGAAAAAATATTGATCAAGTATACCTGTAGTCAAACATTAAAATGTATAAACTTTTTCAAAAATACCATTTTACGATATTAGTTTCGTATTTTGTTACTAACTCTATGTAGGTATTGTATAATTATATGAAGGCTATTAAACTACTTTTTTACGCATTTTTAAAAGAATTACTATAACCATTTCGACGTGCCACCTATAAAGTCGTTGTTTTAAAGCATTTATTGATATTCTGGAGCAAAGAGCGAACAGGGAGAAAATCTTTAGCTATAACTATTATTTATTTTTTTAACGGAGTCTTTATAAATTTCATCTGAATGATTCTTTGGTAACGTGCCAAAATCTGGGCGACAATTTTATCTGAGAGGAACATTTGCTAGTAGAAGGGGCTGAGTTTCATTTTTCTTTTTGGGTAGCTCTTGTACCTATCCTACATTTAGAAAAAAAAAAAAAAAACTTAACTGTCATAAACGAGCGAGATAAGAATTGATTTAAATTCCTTAAATATAGTGCAGTGATGCATTTATTTTATTTAATAATGCACTGACTCTGCAGCTCTTTTTCAACGTGAATCGATATAAAGCTGGTGTTTAAGCATTTTTGTAACGATTTTGGATATATATATATATATATATATATATATATATATATATATATATATATATATATATAATCCATTTTTTTATAAAACTCCTTGACAAGGAGAAAGCTCAAAAGCTAGCAGTAATAAAAATGCAGTCGGGCCGACATTGAAGAGAACAGCTCAAGTCTAATTTAAATTTTATTCCAGAGCAGCTACAACACACATCTATTCTACTGGACAACAAAGAAAAGCCACAGAGCTCACTCTGATTGAACAGAGGTGCACCCAAGAGCGATGACAGAAAGAATTTTCCCTCTGTAAAAAACAACTTAATAAGCGAATTAAATGCAATATCAGCAAAACGCGAAACCATTTGCCGCCAACAACTGGGAAACGTGCTGAATAGACAGAAAGTTTACAGTTTTAGGATACAAAGCTTTAGGAAGAATGTTAAGCGGAAAATATTCCTTTGATTAAACTATTTAAAGGCTGCGAAAAAGATTTAAAGGAATTAGTATGGGAGAGAGGAGGTTTTTAAAGAAATATTAGAGTTAAATAATTTTGATATATTACACACACACACACACACACACACACACATATATATATATATATATTATATATATATATATATATATATATATATATATATGTGTGTGTGTGTGTGTGTGTGTGTGTGTGTGTGTGTAATGATATTTTAACCTAAAACTAACCATCTTAATTATAATCGTATTTTAATATAAATTTCTGGTGATTCTATCCGTAAAGTCGTAACCTTTGGTGAAACATCTTTTTTTCCTTTGGTTTCTCTTCCTTATATAAGGCCTTTATATAACTTAGTTTCACTTTGCCTCGAGTCACCACATGACTAACAATCAACACACTGATTGGCTAGCTCGAACCCCTATATAACGACATGTACCTGCATTTCGAACCCAGGAGCCCTGGAAACAAGATGCTAAAATAAATTGCAATTCTATTTTCCAAATATCTGTGTGCGAGCCGAACGATGGCCGAATGGTTAGGGTGCTGGCCTTTGGAACCGGAGTTCGTGGGTTCGAATCCCACTACGGCATGGATGTTCATAGCCGTTCGAAATCGGCTTAAAGCATTAGGTCCGGTCTTATTATGCAAACCAAATGAAATATCTGTATTTTCTTTTTCAGACACTCGACTGCACATGGGTATCTTTCTGTGATGAGTTAAAATTCCTGTTTTATATATATATATATATATATATATATTATAATATATAAAATATATATATATATATATATTATATATATATTGTATTTATATATATAATGTGTGTGTGTGTGTGTGTATAAATGATATAAATATATATATATAAATATATATATTATATATATAATATTATATATATATATATATATATAATACAAAGATAACAATTTTCTTTTATAATATTTAATTTGATAGTTATTTTGTTAAATTATCATATTACATCTTGATTTCCAAGATGAAAGAGCCGTTCTTAATAAATCAAGATTGCACTATATCATCTATTGTAACATATTAACAAATGGCTGTTTAATTAACATTAAACAGCCAATTTATTTTCAATTAAACTATAATAATATGGGAAAGATCATAGTTGGAAGTATGCATCTATTTTAGGTAACTCTTTTAGATTTTCAAAGTTGTTTATCACATTTTTTGTACATATATAATCGATTGTTACACAGATTTTGTTAATTTAGTTGGAGGAAGTAGGGACATGTTATACATGGATAAACTGTCTGCAAATACTGAACCAGTAGTCCTTTTTCAGGCACAGCAAAAACATTATATTCTTTTCTCAAGAATTGTTTGAGATGGAATCATATTTTTCTCTTCATGATGAAAAAAAAGTCAAGCATGAGGGAAAAAAAGTTCAAGTGTTTTAAAGTATAGAATATCTATAATAATATAGTAAAAGAATTATCCCGAAATATTTCAATTTCGAAAAAATATCGTGGAATGCATATGTTATTTTGCATCCTCCATTCTGTATAAACTACTGTTCAGCCCTAATAGCATAAAATTACAAAATTCTGTTAAAGGAAGGATTGAAAGTAATTCCTTTCTTTATTAACCAGTTTTCTATCCCCAAAGAAAAAAAAAAACATCATTTAATGACCTTCTCAATAATGATACACATGGTGTTTCCTTTTAAATTTTTGCTGTCTGAGATTTTGGGCATTGAGCTTAATTTATATGCTATTGTTTCAGGGACTTTGAGATTTTATATTATTTATCCAATTAGTAATTTCAATGGAGGAACAGGATAAATTAATCATCTATTTCTTTATCTTGTTGAGGTAAGTGTTTTCTGTTTATTATCAACTAAAGATTGTTTGACTGCCTTTTGAGGGATTATAAGCATACAAGTAAGTAAGTAGATATGTAAGAATAAAAACTAAGGAGCTAATATAGGAATCTAAAAGAATGCGTTGGAGATTAATGGAAAGTCCCCAAGACGGTGTCCAATGAATATAACGGCTGTTCTATCCGGTAATAGGAGAAAGTAAAGGTTCCGACAAGGGTTTATTGCTAGAATTCAGTCCCAACACCCCAAATCTATATCAGGGGTCTCAATATCTAAATGAACGTGTATAACCCCAATGTGTTTCTAAGTTTTCTTCTTTTTAACCTCATCTCTGAATAGGGCCCGATTAAGATACTTTTGTACCCAGGGCACAATCCAATTTTTGCGTCTTCCACCCCCCATGCAAATTTATAGCGACAAGCTACTATCATCATTACAGTCATATAGAAATTATAACATTGAATTAGCAAGCAGATTTAAGAAATTAGCATTAAAGTAATATTCAAAATCAAAAACATCAAATTTTCATTTTACGTAATCATTATTATATCTTTTTAGCCATGCTAAAAACTAAGAACCTAGAATGACCCACTTTTTTTATTTTCTACCTTATCATACTCACAAGCTCTGAGGTGCCGAAAATAAATATTAATAATAGAATTAAAAATCATTTAAATTGATGAGCTGATTAAATGGTTTATAGTGGTATCTTGCTAATAATCTGTCTTATAAATATGCAATAAGCCATAGGATAAAAAGAGCACCAGGTTCGTTGAAGGAATTAATTATCAGGTAAATAACAGTAAAATTAAAGTAAATAGGAAACAATATAGTTCATGACAAACACAATTACCTCATACAATAATTTATTAAAACAATGAAAGGGGAATTGTGCATGTGGATTAAAAATTATACTGAAGAACTTCAAATGAACAAGATATCATGAGGGAAATGAAATTACTACAATGACGTTGACATAAAATTCAATTGTTATGTACAAAATAATGTCAAAGATATTGATTGAAATTTATCAGGACTAAATTTTTAGCAGGTAAAATTTTAGCACAGAAATTAATATCAACTACTGCAAATTATAATAACCACATTATAAAATGATAAAGGTAAAAAATTATAAATTTCACCAGGAGATGAATACAAGAAGATATGCATACAAAAAGCATTAACTAAAGCAGTAGTAATACACAGTTGGCATAAGAAAAAAAAGTCATCAAGTAAGTAGCAATATATAACAATTAGTGCATTAGTAAATTAGTACAATTAATAAATTTTCGTGCCCAAGGCACGTGCCCCAAGTGCCCATATGATAATCAGGCCCTGGCTAAAATTGACCATTCGTGTATAAAATCACTTTTTAACCGAGGGTTGAGCCAATTAAATTTTTTTAGAGCTGTAGTGGTTACTTCAGGAAACTCTAGGAGAAAAAGCGAACACACACAAGAGGAATAGGATGCCAGCAATCGAAAACGGCCTAGAACCATTCTTAATTTTCAGTTTTCCTTTTTCTCATTTATAAAAAGTAGTAGAAAAATATAAACCATAAAACTGATACGATACTGAACTGATATGGTTCTTGTACGATAAAAATCATTATAATGTTTTAAAAGGGTATATTACAATCAAAGACATTCTCTATCCTTTCTTTTCCTGTTCAATCTTCCAACTCTTCCTAGAAACTGAGAGAAAATGCTCAAATTACTAGTTTTTAGAAACTCGGGGATCTAGAAGTACATTTCATGTCCTCCAATCACTTTCTGCTTACTAACCATTAACGACCACTGTTTTTGAATGATAAGGCAAAATCACAGTTTTTGAAAGGAAGGTCCTGAGAAGTATCCTTGGTAGTGTGAAAGAAGAGGGCATTTGGTGAGGACATATGATTTCGGAAATCTATAGAACATTTAGAGAGCTCGATATAATAAAAAATATTAAAATGAAAAGAATGAATCTCATGTCATAAAGATGGAAAAGGGAAATCCGTTGAAGAAAGTTTTCGTTGCCAAGCCCTTTACGTTTCATAGTAGAGAGAGGCCGAAACTTCGTTGGATTGATTCAATTGAATCAGATTTTAAAGCAAAGGGAGTAAAAACTGGCAGGAAAGGACGTAGAGTAAACTGTCATGGAAGAGATACAGATGTATGATATTTGTGTAATCGATATTTTCCCTAGTCTATGTGCCACAACAATACATTATTGGTAAAATATTGTACTAAGCTGTGTTACAATGTAATGTCATGATCTTATTTTGGAAATATTGTAATTTTTTTATTTCAATCATAGTACAGTTCTCAAATAAAACACAGAATTTAAGTGGATCTACGTTTTGGTAGGACTACTCTATTACGCCTTATAAAAGCAAAAAACAGATTAATATAACTTTATAAAAAGTAAGTGTTGTAATGTACTTACAACATTAACACCAGTGTTCGTTTACAAAGGGGAACCACAGTAAAAATATGATACCTTATATTTAGATTAAGACATTTATTCTGTACACTATTTACAAATTGTTATCCTTGATTACCATATAACATAACCAGCAATTATTTATGTTTTATATTCATATTTACACCATAATTATTACAATTCTCTTTAGCTATGCGTTATTCCTTAATCACAATATTGAATTACTAACAGAGGCCTAAATGACCGTTATGAATATGTTAAATCTGTTTTACCTCCAGTACAGGCACAGGGGAGCAGGCAGGGGCTTTCCTCACGCGGTGTGTCGGTCCTCCAGTCAGTACAGGGGATCAGGCAGGGGCTTTCCTCATGCGGAGTGTCGGTCTGGGCTTGGGGCGCACTGGACGGCGGTGCTGGCGAACAACGCTTGGGATTTCGATGTCCAGCTACTCTTGAATCCCGACTTTGACTCATTTCTTAACTCTCTTTCCCAACTCCTCACCTCGGTTTCAACGCCCCTTTTTCTTCTTTCCCAATCACCTGTTTGGTGAAATTTTCCCACATCTGCACCCCCTTCGGGAGTGCAGGTGGTTTCATTAAAATAGCCCCTTTTGTAAAAGCTGACATTATTTTTAGCCCCTGCTCCCATAACTCACGGTTACATCTCTGTGCGAGCTTGACTGTTATGCTTGTGTCATTCCGTGATCTATACCTTCTCTGCAGGGGTCCCTACACTCGAAGTCAACAATCGGAGTCCTAAATTCTTCTAGGAAATTTCTCCCACAGCTGTGCATGCACCTGCTGACCACCGTGGGAAAGTACCTCGGTACAGTAAGTATCCTATTTTTATATAAGATTTTATAGATTACATGTGCATATATATCAAACCTTTTATAATTTACCCAACAATTTCAAAATTTCAGATTTTATTTTGTTATAAATGCTTTTGAAATTATAAATTAAGTATAAATTTTTTTATCTAAAATTTGCAGGCCCTGAGCCAAAGCATCGTTTGCTCTGTCGGTAAAAGGGCCTTAAATGAAGTGCTTTACTCTTACTGTCATTCATCTTAGTCATTAGGATAAGTGGGAGAGTACTTTGAGATGACCGTGGGGGCTGAAAATGAGGACTTCGTGAATCCTTTCCTGGTTTAGGAGGTGTTATAGGAGTGATTGTATTTTCCCAGTTTTCTTCATTCTATAAGAAAGGAGCCGAATGAGCAGAATGCTGCTCTTCGGTACCTGAGTTCGTGGGTTCAAATCCCACTACTGACATGGACGTTCGAGCTGTTCGGAATTGGGTTTAAGTAGTAGATTTTGATCTCATTGCTCCTCTTGTAGCAAAAAAGTATACTATAGCGCTTCAAACGAAACCCAAATCTATAAGGAAAGAGTATTTTGTGACAAGGGGCAAGTAATATGGAGAAGAGAGATAGACGCAGCATTTAAGTTGCAAGTAATGCAATATTAAACTGTAAAGGCAACACATTAATAAAAAAGTTTGACCTTCAGAATTAATAACTAGTGGTGCTAGCAGTGTTATATAAAAGGTGTACAGTAAAATGAAATATAGGTGCAGCAATACTTCTGATATTGAATGAGATTTGTACCTTTTGATTTCTTCTTTCAATACCTGTCTTTATTCTTATAGATCAGATGATTATAGGAAGAAGTAAAAAATATTCTGTACATAACGAGCTCTTAGAGTTTTTACTCTATATATTTGAAATAAAAAAATAGTGTGCGTTACACGCTAGTAAATATGATATTAGTATTCCGTCTATTTCTCCTCTCTCTTGTTTAAGGATCCCAATATTTTTTTCTGGATCTTACAGACCTTAGTCCACCTCTGAAAGATATTAAGCATCATAAGTGTTTGTGTTTTGTATCTACTATTTAAAAATGACACAAGGGCGCTAAATATCTTCAGTTATTCAAGGATGTTTTATTCTTCTCTTCATCTCTATAAAGGCTGTAACGTATCCGGTCCCTGTTTTAGGTGACAGAATGAAGAATCAGGTGTGTCTTGAATAATGAATTTACTTACACCTCTGCTATATACGTCATTTCATAAATACAAAAAAAATTCTGATCACAGGTATGTTATTAGATACAAGTAGGCTTGAGTAGAGACGTGCAATATCTAAGATCTGACTCTGCCGAAATATTGGTGAACCGACGGAAGAAACAATCGATAGCTATCGCGAAAGTTCACTGAAGTAACGAAGGTAGAAATTATTCTCAATTAGACGATATATGAAGTGATCACAACTGGTTTTCTTAGAAGAATATCGAAACACAGCTAGAGTTCCTAAGGGAAATATGCAAGCCATCCTGAAGAGGATTATTTTAAAAAGGAAACCCAAAGCACAGGATAACGTTCTCAATCTCAGCAAGATATATATCCCAAGGCGGAATTTTCACTAAATAAAAAATCTCCGACGGAGAGACTGGTCAAGGAGACCTCCAAATTAGCCGACGCTGGCTACTTTTTAAGGAAAAGATCCCAAGGTGGGATTATAGAAAAAAAAACTCCGATAGGGAGACTGGTCAAGGAGACCTCTGAATAAGCTGATTGCTAGCTAACTAACTTCTCTAAAAAAATCTTCCCTCCTCTCTTTCTAGGGGAGGGGCCTCTAAGAGAGGAGCCTCACCCACAATTTCTTTATTGGATCATCTAGCGATGACCTCACCTTCAACCCACTGGATTGGTCTGTGTTAAACAATCCCCGGCCGCAATCCCAGAGGTCCCTGGAATTCGTAGAGGCTAGATCCAAGTCGTGGCTTGTAGTTCCGATGGTGATATTTCTGGCTGTCAGTCAAGGTTCCGGGTTGTCTGCTATATTGTTTAGCTACTATAGGGCACAACAGTCTAGCCATCGTGGTACCAGGGGAAAACAATCCGTTTACATCCACACAAGCGAAGTCCACCTCTCAAAGCAAAGTTCTTTGATATCGGCACACCGCTAAATCACGCCGTTACAAGGCTGGCAATAAGAATGCTTTAGACCACATTTCATGATAATAAACATTTTATGCCTAGAAAATTTATATTTATTTAATTTTTTTCTGTGTATATACATTTTCATTAATGGGGAGGGGGCAATATAGTTTAGCCTCCTTTTGGTGCTCTCCAGGCAACGTTTTTCATGACAAAGTGAACTACAGCTTCGGCATGTAATCCTCTGCTTCCCACCTCGGTTCATCTGATGTAAATCTTTGGATTTTAGCGTATTGCAATAGGATTGAGTTGGTTTCTTCCAGGCTAACATCTGACCATTGCAATCCAAATGGAAATAATCAGAAAGATTTCCTCGATAAAAAGGGTGCTACGTTCATTCACAGTACTAAATGAGACAACTCTTTCCTTACCACTAAACTATGTATTAAACAAATTCGGAAATCAACGCATTAGGCTGAAATCTTTTCTAAAACTGCTTTTCGTCTATTTACCGAGCTTGATTGCTTTGTTGGCCATATATATCGACTTGGCATTCTCCCCTACCTGCCCCCTGTGTAATAATAAAAACAAATAAATAGACAAATGCTTACCTGTGGAGTTCTCCATAGAGAAACAGAGTCATCAATATATTGAGAAACGAGAGGAAGGGGTGATAACCATCTGTTATTGGAGCTGTTTTGATGCTACTTTTTTAATGTTTTACTATGTTGTTGTTGCTGTCGTTTTCTTTCTTGTTTTTATACTTGTTAATAGTCCCAAACGTTGGAAATAATAAAACATTTGTACTGACTACAGAATGAATATATGCCATTCATATAACTAAAAATTTTGGTAATTCTTAATGACTTATTAGTTATAATGTCATTCCTCTACTTCAAAATTATTCTTTTTCTTTAGTTATACTTCTGTTTTAAAAATTAGAATTTAATACCATGTATAGTTTATATATTTTCAATGTTAATTTTGCTATTGAATTCATTGTGTAGTTACTACATTACTCATTCAAGGCTATAAATTTGTTCATTATATCATTTTTTAATTATTTTGATAGTTAAAATCCCATTGTGTTATGATACTCAGTAGAAGTATACATACATAAGAAAATATTGAAGTATCATTCACCTAATGTCTCCCTCCGAATATGATTTCTGGCTACAGCCCTGGGAAAGGTTAGTATAAGAAATTAGTTTAAAACTTTATGTTACTGGTCTAACAAAATAAAGATTTCGAAACCCAGCACAGACCTTTCCAAGGTTAATTTTGAGACACAATTCGCAAGTATATTGTAGAGCGAATAAAAAGAATCTGAGTATGGGCCAAATGATTGCATATTGTGCCAAATGTGTCGTTTGTTGACTTCACCGTGACTTCCGCCGAAATTATGCCGCTGTGAGAGAGAGCGAAACTGCGGCCGCTATTTCTGTTCAGGGGATCTTTTTGTGAAGTCGAGTCAACAGACCTATATGTCTATAAATATATCAAACAGAAATTCTTGAAACGAGCACCAGGTTGCTCTTCTCAAATTTTGTCTTTTGTATCTCACGGTTATAGGAGCTACAAATTGGTAAATATGCTGTTTTGACTGATTTATGTTATTAGTTTTTAAACAAAACTGATTAAAACTAAATGAGTCTTGGATTTTATGCAATAGTTATAGATCTGGTTTGTGGATAAAAGTCTGCTAAGTATTTAACGCTTGTTAATCTTAGATTTGGCTAGGATGTTCCCACTGACACCTTTTCAATTATATAATGTATCGTATATAAAGGATGAAATAAATTTCGCGCGTTCATGCTTGATGAATAAACTTTATTTTCTGTTCCATGATTATACATTCAACATTTCTTCTATATTGTTACGTTAAATTAGCATATATTGTAAATGAAATGTATGTTTTACAGTATAGGAAACTTCTTTAAATTTTGCTATCATAAATAGCACGAAAGAGGCATTTTCTACTAAAGAAATGTATGTACATATTTTCCTTAGCTGATGATTTAACATAGTTTAAATAGAAAAAAAAAACCCTTTTTATAAAGACTAGATGAAATGTACTAAAAATTTAATAAGCTTTTTGAATTGTGCTTTTAAAAATAAAAATAATTTAATTTAGAGTAGTTATTTTACTTACTCATGTAACCTACAATTTAAGTATCATTGGTTCATGCATTTTTTTTTCAGTGCTATTTACTTTTCTCGTAAACTTCATACATATTATTACTTAAAAGTAAGCATGTGTCAACATGAGTTGCACTATAACCTATAACCACCATATAACTACCTATGCTGGTGGTAACCTATAACCACCAGCATTGATAACACGAGTTGACACAAAATTATTTTTAAATACTGCTATGTATGAATTTAAAAATGACAAATAGTTTTCTTTTTCTATTCCTCGTCTTATCAGCTATCTAAACTTTTTTAATAATTATTATTCCATAAAGGTTTTTAAATAAAATAACTTTGAATTAATTTTATACACATCTTGTGCCGTTTTCAATTTGTTACTTATAGATTTATGTTATAAAAGTTTTTAAATTTGGTTCTAAAATAAAGGAAAAAGAATTGTGCTTTAGTCGAAAATCATCTCACAGTACAATTGAACTTTAGTCTAAAATAATCTCACAGTACAATTGTGCTTTAGTCTAAAATCATCTCACAGTACAATTGTGCTTTAGTCTAAAATCATCTCACAGTACAACTGAAATTTAGTCTAAAATCATCTCACAGTACAATTGTGCTTTAGTCTAAAATCATCTCACAGTACAATAGCTGAAAACTCTTATTTAATAACTATTATTTTATTATATTCATTTAATAGAATAGCTGTGAAATAGATTAATATGCGTTTTTTCTTGTTTTTCAAGTGATTATATATCTTACATTTGTATTTAAAAAGTTTTAAAATTTAGTTCTACAATGAAGAAAAAATGACAATGCTTTAGACTTAAACAGTCCCATAACAGAGTTTTGATAACCCTTTTTTATTAATTGTCATTTCGATAAGTCCCTTAAATAAAATAGTGGTGAATTAATTTTATAAGAGTTTTGAATTAATTTTATAAGCGTACAGTGAAGAAAAGATGACAATGATTTAGACTTAAACAGTCCCATAACAGAGTTTTGATAACCATTTTTTATTAATTGTCATTTCGATAAATCCCTTAAATAAAATAGTGGTGAATTAATTTTATAAGCGTACATTGAAGAAAAGATGACAATGATTTAGACTTAAACAGTCCCATAACGGAATTTTGATAATCCTTTTTTATTAATTGTCATTTTGATAAATCCCTTAGATAAGATAGTTGTGAATTAATTTTATAAGCGTTTTGTTTATCTTTCGAGCGATTAAATATTACAAATTTAAGATCAGAAAGTTTTTAATTTGATTCTACAATAAATGAAAAGTAAATAATACTGCTTTGGTCTAAAGTCATCCCATAACAAAAAATGAGAACACTCTTTTAGTAATTATCATTCAATTAAATTCCTTAAATAAAATAACTTTGAATTAATTTTATACACATCTTGTGCCGCTTTCAAGTTGTTACTTATACATTTGTGTTATAAAAGTTTTTAAATTTGGTTCTAAAATAAAGGGGAAAAAATAGTGCTTTAGTCTAAAATCATCTCACAGTACAATTGTGCTTTAGTCTAAAATCATCTCACAGTACAATTGCTGAAAATTCTTATTTAGTAACTATTATTCTATTATATTCATTTAATAAAATAGCTGTGAAATAGATTTATATGCGTTTTTTCTTGTTTTTCAAGTAATTATATTTCTTACATTTGTAGTTAAAAAGTTTTAAAATTTAGTTCTACAATGAAGAAAAGATGAAAATGATTTAGACTTAAACAGTCCCATAACAGAATTTTTTAACCCTTTTTTATTAATTGTCATTTCGATAAGTCCCTTAAATAAAATAGCTGTGAATTAATTTTATAAGCGCTTTGTTTATCTTTCGAGCAACTAAATATTACTAATTTATGGTCAGAAAGTTTTTGATTCTACAATAAATGAAAATTAAATAATACTGCTTTGGTCAAAACTCATCCCATAACAAAAAATGAGAACACTCTTTTAGTAATTATTATTCCAATTGTTAAGGATCCTAATTGTTAAGGATATATATAAATATATTATCCTAATTGTTAAGGATAATATATTTAGTAATTATATTATCCTTAACAAATATAAGGCATGGACTTCTACCTAAACCATTTATTTTTCCATGGGAGGATTTTTTAACTTTCATTAATAAAAACATTTAAATAGGGAGTTTTCGAAGTTTTAAAATAGCCATTGAACACTGCCAAAATATTGCAACTCTATTCTTAATTAAACATTTGTCTTTTCCGTGACCTCAAAACATCCATGTACATTATTTTCCATTAAAATTCTCATGTTAATTATCATAAAAGCTTTCATAGTTTTTTTTATAAAAAAATAAGTAAAACATAATTTTAAAATATTTCGCTTTCATTTAAACAACTTTTTTTCCTGCTATAAAAAATTTTGGTACAATAAAAAAAGCGGGGATGTCCATAATGTATAATAAATTCAATATATTTTTGGTGTCCCCAGCTTTGAGGGTCCGTCACAAAAACTGCTAATTTTTCAGGGTGTCACGAAAGGAAATTATATAAATGGAAGCTGTTTTTTATAAATATTTTTTTACTTATTTATGTTATTCTTTTTAGTTCTTATTTAAATGAAATAGTGTTTTCAAAAGATTTTTTTTAACTTAATTTAATATTGCTCTTCTCGGTCTTTGATTAATATTGCATTCAAATTTTCAATCATTCTACTTACTATATAATTAAACTATTAATTAACTAAAAATTATTTATTATTACTTACTATATAATGAATTTGACAGTTGTTCATATTTACAAAAACAGATGGTACCACTATTCCAATAAATTGCTCTTTTTATTAAATCGTAAATGATATAATTAAATTCCTTTAATAAAATAGCTTTGAATTAATTTTATATGCGTCTTGTTTATATTTTAAGAAATTATATATTGTAAGTTTATGGTAAAATCTTTTAAATTTTAATTCTACAATAAATAAACAAAAAAAATGACAGAGCTTCAGTCTAAACTCTTCCCATAATAGAAATGCTAAGAGTCTCTTTTTAGTAACTATTATTCCATTAAATTCGTTAAATGAAATTAATTTTATATGCGACTTGTTTGTATTTAAAGCTTTTACATGTACATTTGAGTTCAAAAAGTATTGAAATCTGGTTCTACGGTAAATGAAAAAGAAATGAGAGTGCTATGGGCTAAAACAATCCCATACAACAAATATTGAGAACTTGTTGTTTTTAGTAATTTTAATTCCATTAAACTCGTTAAATAAAATAATTTTGAATTAAATTTATATGCGTATTGTTTGTCTTTCAAAAGATTACATATCGTACATTTGTTCTTAAAAATATCTAAATGTGGTTTTATAACAAATTAAACATAACTAACAATGGTAAGTCAGAACTTTGGCCTAAAATTATCCCACAATGTAAATGTTGATAACACTTGTCATACATACTTATTTATGAATAAATATACCTCTTCATAAGTTCGTTGAAATCTTAAATATTTCTATTATAACTATTACAAAAAAATTAATTTTATATGCGTCTTGTTTGTATTTAAGGCTTTTACATTTACATTTGGGTTCAAAAAGTATTTAAATCTGGTTCTACGGTAAATGAAAAAGTAATGAGAGTGCTATGGACTAAAACAGTTCCATACAACCAATATTGAGAACTTGATGTTTTTAGTAATTTTAATTCCATTAAACTCATTAAATAAAATAGTTTTGAATTAAATTTATATGCTTATTTTTATTTTTCATATTGTACATTTGTACTTAAAAATATCTAAATTTGGTTCTGTTGTAAATGAAACGTAATTAACAGTGGTAAGTCAGAACTTTGGCCTAAAATTATCCCCCAATGTAAATGTTGATAACAATTGTCATACAGACTTATTTATGAATAAATACACCTTTTCATAACTTCGTTAAAATCTTAAATTTTTCTATTATAACTATTATAAACAAAAATTAATTTTATATGCGTCTTTTTTGTATTTAAAGCTATTACATGTACATTTGAGTTCAAAAAGTATTTAAATCTGGTTCTATGGTAAATGAAAAAGAAATGAGAGTGCTATGGGCTAAAAACAGTCCCATACAACCAATATTGAGAACTTGTTGTTTTTAGTTATTTTAATTCCATTAAACTCGTTATATAAAATAGTTTTGAATTAAATTTATATGTGTATTGTTTGTTTTTCAAGAGATTACATATCGTACATTTGTACTTAAAACTATCTAAATTTGGTTCTGTAATATATGAAACATAAATATGTCAGATCTTTGGCGTAAAATTATCCCACAATGTAAATGTTGATAACACTTGTCATACATACTTAGTTATGAATTAATACACCTCTTCATAAGTTCGTTGAAATCTTAAAGGTTTCTATTATATCTATAATAAACAAAAATTTGCTAAATAAAAGAGAAGTAAATTATTATACAGATTTTCAGTCATTTAATAAACTACTGTTACTTCTATCGAACACAAAAAGTGTTTGCTTTTATCATCAAAACTTCCCTTGATAGCAATATATATAGATTTGACTATTTGCTTATATTAATAACAAATAATAACAAAATAATTCCCAAATAAAATTTTATTCTTCAAAACAAGTTGTGATCTGATGAAAGTAGATCCCCATTTTGCATTTGAAATCATTTGCATTAAAAGAAATAGTTTAATTTTTTATACAAGATTCTCGAGTAATAGAGCAAGAAAATATTTTTCATTTTAATTTCAAAGCCGAAATTATGTCATTACGTAAACAAAATAAAGCATTTATGTTTTTTCAAATACTTGTAAAAATTATCAGACTGGCGCCATGAGCATTTTTGGAGTTGTGCCTGATTTTTATCGATTCTAGATCGAGTTTTCCTATATATATGATCCCTTTTGTATACATTTCAGTGTAAAGATAAGTTTTTCAAAATATTATTCTTGAACTTTGCTACTAACTTAATGAAATTAGAATTCAACTTCTTTACTTAGCAACTCTCGGTTGCAATGTCTTGAGTATTCTTTTTGTTGAAACTTTTAAAACAAGTTGTAAGTCCTTCCTGTGGATTGATCTCTGGGAAGAAACTATTTCAAGTTTATTCGGAGTAGAACAGTAGCATCCTGTAGCGCATCTTCAGTAATAGACAAAGAAGCAATATACCAGTATTGCTCGAATATTATTAAGGATTTCCTTTGTTCCTTTATTAGGATTTGAATCGAAGATGAATTTTCAAGGTAATTTATGCGTTTATTTTAGTAATCGTAAGTGTGACTTAAAATATTTTCTGTAAAGGAGCTGATGAGAATAGTTAAAACTAGTTACTAGAGTTACTAAATTATGGTAATATTTCTTTGAGAGTATTAATTTACTAATAAAGCTATTTTTCTAATTTTTCCACGAAAGCTCAAATATTGTTAGAAAATTTTCCTTTAAATAATAAGGTATAATAGTAGGTTTAATAAGTTTAACTGTTTTAGTTATCATTTAAGAGGATAAGAGACTTAGTAATGATCATAATCGTTCAAATATAAGATAAATACTTTTAGTTCCTTAACAAATATAAGGCATGGACTTCTACCAAAGCCATTTATTTTTCCATGGGAGGATTTTTTAACTTTCAATGATAAAAAAAAATTAAATAGGGAGTTTCCGAAGTTTTAAAATAGCCATTGAACACTGCCAAAATATTGCAACTCTATTCTGAATTAAACATTTGTCATTTCCGTGACCTCAAAACGTCCATGTTCATAATTTTCCATCAATTTTCCACTAAAATTCTCATGTTAATTATCATAAAAGCTTTCATAGTTTTTTTTTATAAAAAGATAAGTAAAACATAATTTTAAAATCTTTCGCTTTCATTTAAATAACTTTTTTTTCTACTATAAAAAATTTTGGTACTGAAAAAAAAGAAGGTGGGTGCCCATAATGTATAAGTAAATTCAATATATTTTTGGTGCCCCCAAGCTTTGAGTGACCGCCACAAAAACTGCTAATTTTTCAGGGTATCAAGAAAGGAAATTATTTAAACGGAAGCTGTTTTTTATAAATATTTTTTTACTTATTTATTTTATTATTTTTAGTTCTTATTTAAATGAAATAGTATTTTCAATAGTTTAATTTTTACTTAATTTTATTTTGCTCTTTTCCATGTTTGGTAAATATTGAACTCAAATTTTCAATCATTCTACTTACTATATAGTTAAATGAATCTTGCAGTTGTTCATATACAGAAAAATAGATGGTACCACTATTCCAATAGATTTAATTTAAAATAACAGTTTATTATTTTTTGTAACGCATATATCATTTAAAGATGTAATCAAATGACACTGTTGCATTTTGTGTCCAATTCCTACACACGCATTATATATATAGAGAGAGAAATAGAGAGAGATGTTATCCAAGAAAATTAATGATTTATGGATTTGAAACTTAAAATTACTGTATTACAACATACTGTCTTAAAATATGTAAATTTTATTTTCTTTAGAATTAAATTTTTAATTTCCATCAGTAAAGTACTAAATTTTTTAATATATTTAAACAAGAATAAAAAGTTGAAACATCCTTCACGAGAAAAAGTAAGTAATGAAAAATCAGGAATCAAATATACTTTTTAACACTAAAAAGAGCTAAATTCTTAACTTTATTTTGTAAACATAATGGGTAGATGACCTCTTGCACCTGATCATGCTATTAACTGTAGAACGCCTGTTGGAGTCATTTCGATATCCTCCAAGAATGTAGGCTGCTTCAATATACATACATACATACATACATATATATATATATAATAAAACATTTATTATTATATTTATTTTTTTATTTATTATTATATTTATTTACCTCTATATATATATATGTATATATATGTATATATATGTATATATATATATATATATATATATATATATATATATATATATATATATATATATATATATATATATATATATATATAATATATATATATATATATATGTATATATATATGTATATATATATTTGCATAAACATGTATACACATACAAAAATGTGAGAAGTATACAGTAATTATACGTTCTAATAAATTATATATTATCCCTTATTGAGTTTCCAGTGATCTGGAGAACATAAAAATGAAATGCATATCATATATATATATATATATATATATATATATATATATATATATATATATATATATATATATATATATATATATATATATGCAAATATGCATATGTACATGCCAGATCTAAAAAAGGGGTAATTAGAAATTACTTGAGTTATAAGCGATTTTAAAATTGAACTCTTTTATAATAATAAAATAAATGAAAAAGACCCACGGTCGCATAAGCTTTTAGGATAATCTGGTCTGGCGGAAGCATTTTGGAACAATTTTATGAGCTTGCAAACAGTCAGTTAGCGCGTTGACATGGAGCAGTCAACACTTTTTCCACGCTTAGCTCCTCCACGAGAAATGAAAATGCCGCAAGTTGATTTCAAATAGAACTATGAATTAATAAACTTATTATCAAGAAAGACTGTTTTCCATTCGCCTTAACATTGGAACACGGTATACACACACACACACACACACACACTCACACACACTCAGATATATATATATATATATATATATATATATATATATATATATATATATAATATATATATATATATATATATATATATATATATTATATACACACACACACATATATATATATATATATATATATATATATATATATATATATATATATATATATATATATCAGTTGACATTCTTTGCAGTAACAAGTGTCAATGTACCAGGTGTTCTAGAGTTAATTCAGTAAACTAATTTATGTTTAATAAACTAAAATTTATGTTAAATTTAAATAAATCAATTATTTTCTAATTTGTCTCTGTATAAAATATCAATACCATATTAATCTACTTCAAATATTATTTAAAAATGCGTATTTTTTTTTCGAGCCAGATGAGGTATCCCCCAAACCATATTGATTTAGGTATTATATGAGTCATCAAAGTTTCAAGACCACTATATTGGATCATTAGTTTTCAGAACTAAGGGAGCTAATTCTCATGTGGGCAATGAAGAAAACTGCAGTTTTTAGAAAAGTGTTTTGAGTTTATATCATATAAAAGCAATCCTGGTGTATATTTCAGTTTCTAGAATTCCCTTATTTCAGTAGATAAGGTATAAAGTAGTACATAAATGCATCATTTTTCAAACCTTTTAATCATTAAGTAACATGTCCAAAAATTGATTTCATTTACACAGTGAGTATTAAGGTATCCATCTACATTCGGAGAACTTTTTTCTATAAAAGTAGAAACTAGTTCATGTTTTTACATTTTTAGATTTATTTTTTATATTATCATAGAGAATTACAGTTAAAAAATTTATTCCCGGAGAAGTTTTTATAAAATTTCTAATAAATGAAGAAAATTTAGTAAAAAAATCAGGTTTTTTCAAAAGGTCTAATATTTTAATAAATTAAATTATTCCAATATTTTTGGATGCAACACAATTCTTATACTCTTGACTAGTGAATCACCTAAAATCTTTGCTTAATTTACATTTGGTAAAATATTTTGGTCCTACAAAATCATACACATTGATTTTTTTAACGAATTTTCATTACCTTTATATCTAACTATGAGTGTAACATCACTAAAAATTATCCAAATTTAAAGCTTTTAGGTCATTCACTAGTAAATACTATCAAAAGATTTCATAATAATTTTCAACAAAATATTAAGAACTTTTTGAGAAATCACATTTCAAGTTTCCACATTTTATTAAAAATACCGTTCTGAGAAAAACGCATATGAAGTTTATGAAAGCAACTTTTGCTATTAAAAAATTAAAATACATGTTTAAAATTCCCCACACTTTCTTGCTTCAAAACTTTCTAATTGACAAGTTGCTAATTATTAAAAATACTAAAAAATGTTTAAACAAATCTTCATGAAAATTTAAAAAGTTTTTTCCAAAAAATGCTCTTTAAAAGGCTTTAAATTCACAGCTTCCGGTTCCGAAGTCGCTACTTCCGTTTAGTTTTGACAGTTGTCACTGATGTTTAAACAGCTGTAACTTTTCTGTAAAATGCCGTAGAGACAAAATAAAAACAGATTTAGAAGCCTAAAAATGGAAATTTTACAATAGAGAAATAAAAAAAATTATGGTTTTGGCAAAAAATGACGTTTAACGTAGACGGATACCTTAAAAGACACTTTTGTTGATTGTTGCTATCCTGCAATTAACACAATTTGAGCGTAGCATTCATAGCAAGTGGCAATGCCAAGTGTATTTTTCATTTCGAAATTTCATTTGTAATTCGATTAGATTAACATGACTAATGTTAAAATAATTTTTGGATTTATTAAACTAAATATATCACATGATAACTGGAGGTTTCAGAGTAAATTTCTCACAAAAGTAGTTTCAAATTCTTTATGTAAAGATAATTTTTCTGCAAATTAATTTACAATATTTATAAGAAATACGTATATTTTATTTGTAGAAAAATTATTTGTTTTTAGGATTGTAAATATTTTAAACTTTTGGGTATTACCGGCATATAAACTTGAACTGTAAATTTTTAGCGAATAAAATTGATATAAATAAATTTCGGTATATTCAGTATTTAACATATTAAACAATAGTATGAATACTAACTGTATCAAATGATACTACTGTATGTACTCTATCGAAAAACAATATAAACTGTATAAATACAAATTGCAAATTTATAGTGAAAGAAAAAAATCAATATGTGTATAAATTTCGGTTAATTCGGTATTTAATACAGTAGAACTTCGGTATAACGACCCCCTGTGGGACCAACATCATATGGTCGTCGTGACGAAAGGTCGTTATAATGAATTGAAAAAATAATAAAAAAAATTGAGCAAAGAAATGATACAACAGTACATACCTAGAGAACAAACACTTCTATTTATTTGTATTTCCATTACTGAATTTTTGAAAAAAAGTCTGATTGATGCCTGTTTCAAGTTCACTTAGGAATTTTTCATTATTACTGATTCCATATCCGTTAGATTTTGAAGGAAATCTACAGGATTAAATTGTCCTTCAAAATATTGACGCAAGGCATTGATTGTTTTGAAGGCTTTTTTTTCCTTCACTTTTTCAAAAGCTTGGACGATTTCTTTTCATTCGTCGAAATCGCAGATTTTTTCATTTCCAGTAATACGGGCAATAAAATCGTCCTCATTCAAATTTTCTCCGCAGCACTGTAAAGTTTCGTCTACGGCAACTAACTCATTAAAAGTAATTGAAGATTTAGTTCTCCCCTTTTCGTCACGGCTTCTCCCCTCCTTTAAGCAAACAGAAAGAGAGAAGTACAGGTTTCTTGAAGTTGCACCACAGTACAATAATTTTGAAATAGCCCACTTGCTCATGAGTTCTGCGGACTAAAATTGGCGGTCGTTCTAACGAAAAATAATACGCTTGAGGTCGTTGTAATGATTCAAAATTAACATTATTCCTATGGTAAAATAATTGGGACTTTTTAAGATGGTCGTTCTAACGAAGGGGTAGTTGTATCGTGGGGTCGTTAAAAAGAGGTTCTACTGTATATCAATATTTTTATCTCCCAAGCACAGCCAAATCTATGCCACGGACAAATGTTCGGATTGCCCGAACCTAGAGCAGGCTCTGGACTTTAGTACGTTGCTCCTTAAAATGGTACAGGCATTTCTTTTCTAAAATCACACCCATATTTTGGTTTCTGCTTTACAGCTCTTTTTCAAACTGTTAAATCATTCTTGGTCGGTGAAGAACAAACGATGATTTGCAGCTAGTTGTATTTTATTTGAAGAGATCGCCGATCCAATAAAATAAAAAATAAATCATAAAAAAGCTGGCTTGAACGGCTCAACGTCATACATCCTCTTGACTGAAAACACTGGAGATGAATTTAATGGACTTCATTTACTGGTATTTGCTTATAGATGAAAGATTTTCGTCTCTCTAGATGTATGTTAAAGCTAAGGAGTAGCCACTGTAAGTAAATTATAAATTATTTTTACTCGACTTTATATTTATTTTAGTAGTTGGTACTATACTTCACCAATTTCTCCAAACAATTAAAATTATCAATGTGTCAAAAAATGAACAAAATTTCACCTTTTTAGATTTAAAAAAAAAAATCTTTAATCTTTTGTATCCCCGTGTTACAGATCTGTAACATACCCAATCTGATCCGTGTTACAAATCTGTAACATACCAAAAATTGCTTTTGTTTGTACAGTGAGCATTAAAAGATAATTTTTTATTTCTGCTATGCTACAATACTCTAATTAACTACACTAAAAATGTTTTTTATTTAATTAGTTTATAAAATTAATTAAATTAAAATTTTTTTTTTTTTTAAATTTAAATAATTTTAAAAAATTTAATTAAGTTATAAAATTATTATTAAAAATTTAATTAAATTTTTGAAAAAAATAATTTTAAAAAATTAACAGACTAAAATAAAAATGAAATTTACTGGTAGAAAAGTGTTTTCTACCGACAAAATAAATAAATTAATAGATATATAAAATCATATTTCTTATGTACTATTTTACGCATTTATTTTACAGAAAAACTATCTTTACGTAAAGAATTTGAATCTATCATTGCGATGAATATACTTCTGCCGTATCCACACGTTTCTAATATTCAACAACTGCAAAGCTTGTTTCAGTCTTAGTCCAGTTCATCCGATCAAACAATGAATGGAACATTGATGTGAAAATTAAATCATCATTTGGTATGAATTTTACTAGGAAAGTCAGTTAATTGCAGTGATACATGATAAGAACACTTAACAAAACTATCTTTTAAATATCCTTGTATAAGTGACATTAATCTTGGGGTGCGTTGCAGATTTGTAACTCGGTGGTACAAAGGATTAATAAAATTTTATAAAAAATTGTAAGATACTTCATATATTTTCTACTCTTATAAATTATAAAATTATCCTTCACAATTTATTATAATTAAAATATAGAACAATTAGTTTAGAATAATGTTATATCGGGTTCCGTAAGATTTAAAAAAAAAATCTACTCACTAGATAGCTAGCCTGCTTTTTTTTTTTTTTTTTTTTTTTTTTTTTTTACGTATATTTGCACTATCTGTGTTTTTCGTCATGCTACAATACTCTAATTAACACAATTTGCTCGTAGTATCTTTATCATGTGGCAACATTAAATTTAACTTTTGCATCAAAGTTTCATTTTCCGTTTGAACATGGAAGTAAAATTAGAGATTATTTTACGTTCAAAATGCAATCTCTTCCATAAATATAATTTATAATACTATATCTTTATAACATACAAGATTTAAGACCAATACATGAATAATTTGTGGGAAATTTTGTTTGAAATCAAAAAACTGAAAAATACTCTAAATATTTATTATTAAAAATTAAAAATATAAAGAAAATAATTAAATTGTTTCATGCATAAGTCGTAACAATTATGTGCTTACAGCCCTAAGCAAAATTTCAATTAAGCTATTGGGAATAGTTTTTAAGATACCTTGAATATAAATCTAACTTAGGCTCTACATGACTTCCCTGTACGCCTATGATACACACACACACACACACACACACACACACACATATATATATATATATATATATATATATATATATATATATATCTTTATTTTGTATGACGCGCCATCAGCGTTATTATTTGCACATTTTCTTCAAAATTCAGTGTAGGTTTCTTTTCTCAAGGTTAGCATGTTTGAGTAAAGCTTAAGAACTGCCATCTCGCGTAAACCCGTAGCGTTAATATTCGTTATATTGAGACTTTTACTAGATATCTCGTTTCAAATCGAAATTTTTCACGATTACAATATTTCCTTCATTCCATACCAGGAAGTAATAAAGAAGAAAAACACAAAAGTATTCTTTGAAAATAATTATTTTTTTTTATTTTTTTTTTTTTTGTAAGAATGAACTTTAAAAGCACTGTTTTCATTGTTGTGAATTGATTGTTACAACTGCATATAAATACGTCGATATCTTTGAGTTACATTGTTGTAGATCGGTAGCGCTCATGGCCGTTGAAATTTTTCGTTAAATGGAGTGCGGATTAGTTTCTAAAAACAAAATTTCTACCTTCTATGGCTAATCGTTTTTGGTTTGGCTTTGGTTTTTGGTTTGGAGTGCTACGGCCTACTTTTTGCAACACGAGGGCTAATGAGACCGGGACCTACAGCTTAAAGCCGATTCCGAACGGCTACGAACATCCATGCCACTGTGAGATTCGAACCCACGAACTCCGGTACCGAAGGCCAGCACCCTAATCAATCGGCCATCGTTCGGCGTTAATCGTTTCTGAGTTTGAGATAGATACTTACGTAAATACAGATTCCAAGACAAAACTAGTTATAACAAGTTCTAAATGGATACTTGAATTTTCAAAATTCATGTTTCCTTGTACTTACATACACACGAACACCAAAACTTGTCTCAAAATTCAGTTCGCTATTCAGGCATGGCCAAAATAAGTATTCCCGTTGAAATTTGAACATTGAAAAATTTGTCCTTTACTTTTTCCAAGATAGTAGAAACATGAAATCTGAGTAAAATCATTTTAAAGTTTAAAATACATACGTCCGGGTCATATCGTGCTAATAATTTAATTCGTTATAATTCACGTTAAATTGGAGATAGGGTAAAAGTAATGTTATCAAAATAGGAAGAAAAGTTTGGGTCTTAATGTATGAAAAAAAATTAAAAGTAGAATTCTTTGAAAATTTAAATCTTCAAGCCCATCAAGAAAGCATATGCGATAAAAGAAAACTTGGAACAAAAATAAATAGCCTTTTATTTTAACAATATTTTTATTCATATTGTTATAGGGTACTTAAAAGTGTGTTTTTAGTATTTCTATGTAAAGTGTTTGTATATTTTCAATTAAGAGACATTTCATTTAAGTCTGGTTTCATTAGCCTTCGTGTAACGAAAAGTAGACCCAAGTGCTCCAAATGAAACCAAATTGAAGCTATCCAAGATAAATAATTACTCTAAAAGGAAATTTAAGGGGTAACAGAAAGTAATTCTTGTAACAGAAAGGTTGTGGGTTCGGGGCATAGCCAACCTAAGATCCGTCGTGTTCGTTAAAGGTGACAGGGGCACAGTGGTGTACGCAGAATTTTTTCAAGGAGGGGGTTCATACTTTTCAAGGGAGGAGTCATAATTCTAAAAATTAATAACCTGTATAATTTCTAAGAAAATTTTTATTTTTGCCCTTTTGTCTGAGCTCAAGGGGGGTGTTTAAACCCTTAAACCCCCTTGCGTGACGCCCCTGCAGGGGCATATAAAATATGTTCGTGGTCACAATGTCCTCAAGTTCTCAAACGATACCTCTGGGGGGTGGCATGCCAAGCCTGGGGGGGAGGTCTTCTGCTGGCCCCTGCTTCTAAATTACGAGGACCCAGCAGAGGTAATTGCTGTGGTGTAGTACATTTCTGTTCTTATTTCAAAGCCATTATTAACTCGAATTTGCTTTATATTGTTTTTAATTATAGCAAAATGCCACTGAACTGTATTACAATATTCAAATATAGAACAAAAGACAAAGAAATATGCTAAAATATATATATATATATATATATATATATATATATATATATATATATATATATATATATATATATATATATAATATATATATATATATAAAATACAAAGTAAAAGAATTTCTCCATGTGCTACACCTGAAAGAAAAAATTGCCACTCTTTTATTTCCTTCTGAACTACTCCAGCAACCCTAGACTTTTTTCAGTATCCTGTGCTCATGCGTTCGTTGTTCCATTGTCCCGTGGACAATGCGTCCTTTCCCGGCTCTATCCAGAAGAACCGAGACTCTAAGGATGATCCTGAATGGCCTCCTGGAGACCAATCACAACTCTCCAAAAGTTGATGAAGTTTAAGTGCAATCGTTTTCAGTAATGTTGCTCGTGTCTGTAGCATTCCTCAAGCTACACGTGATCCTCGGGTGATGCTGAATGAGCAACAACTTTTCAGACATGTCTTCTCATAAATGTATATGTGCCTGTATTGCCAGTTGCATTTGAAAAGCAATTTTCGCAACTCTTTCTTCAAATATTATTCTAAAACACAGAAAAAAAATTATGTGGTACAGAAGAGTCTTTTAAAAGAATCAATAGTAACTTATTACATATTATTTTATAATATCAGTAAACTATAACCAACCAACCCATAAGAATACTGTACCTTGAAAGAAAACTGTCACAACTTACAAAAGTCTAATTTTGAGAAAACGCTGCCTTTCAATTACTGGGCATTGAAAATTTACTATTTTTTTACTCATTACAAGAATATTTTACCATAATAGAGATAAATGTATAATTTATATTTGTAATTAGCCTAGGGCCGTAGCCAGAAATTATATTCGGAGGAGGACACTGTTTTTTGTGAAGAATACTTCAATAAAACTACAGATATTTTTATGTATGTATACTCCTAATGAGTATCATAATACAATGTGATTTTAAAATATCAAAATAATTAAAAAATGATATAATAAACACATTTATAGCCTTGAATAAATAATGTAATAACTAAACAATGAATTTAATAGTAAAATTAACATCGGAAAGATATACATGGTATTAAATTCTAATTTTAAAAACAGAAGTATAACCAAAGAAAAATAATAAAAGAAAATAAAAATGTTCAAAATTTTACCTCTGTATTATAAAATATGCTCTTTTTGAAATTTTCGCCAAATTTTCACAATTTCTTCCGATTGTGCAACAATATTGTGATGAGTTACCAAAAGTGCTATTTAGTCTGCTCTTACTTGTTGAATACAGTTTACACCTACTGTTTAACTTAGTGTCACTGTTTTAAGCACATTGTTGTCTGTGAACAACTAGGCAGATGGCACACCCACACACATGTCCATTTTCCACGAAATGATCTTTAAGAATTTCGGAGGGGGGGTGGTCCCCTATATCCCTCCCCTTGCCTACGGCCTTGAATTAGCCCCAACACTCAAAACTTGGATATGCGACAATTTTGCACGTAAAGATATGCATTTCAGTACTATTTGTGGCTGTTTAGTATGGGAGAACAATGAATAACTCAAGGTTATTCAATAATGTAAAAGTGAAATTTTTTTATTAATTAACTATTAACGGAACAAATATGTTTATAAAAGCAAAAGTGAAAATTTCGTAGAAGTAATCACAAATTAAAATAAAAGTTATTGTAACGTTTAGGGATTGCTTTTTTTTTTTCAATTAACTGTGGCAATTCTTTCCTGACACTATTTTGACTGTTTGAATATCACTGAATAAACAGTAACATCTGTCACATTGGACAACTAAAGCACAGCTGAAAATGCGACAGTGTTGCACAAATCCCAGAACAAATTTCTAAAGTTAAAAACTAGCATAAATGTATTCTAATGAGAAGTAAGTTATCTTTGTGACTTATACGAAAGTTGATTTTTACATAAAAATCTTTTGTAACGTATCTAAACAATGAGTAAACAAAGTTAAATTTTTGTGTTTTGATGGGGTTTTTTTTCCAAGGCAGCTATGTGGTGTATTTTTAATTATAAAGTGACTGTAGCAATGCTTTTTTTTTATTATTATATTTGCTATTTGTCTTGGTACTAACAAGATCCACCAATGATAATTGTAGACATATGACTTTTGAAAAAACAATAATAACACCACGTTGAACAGCGGAAGCCAACTGAAAATTTGATATTAATATACTAATTACGGAAAATGTTAAGAAACTTAAAATATAGCATAATTCCACTCAAGGAGAAATAAGTTACCTTTGTGATAGTTTCCCACATGAAAAGATATATATTTTGTAATATATTTATGCAACGAGTAAAAAAATACAATCTTTGAGTTATTACAATTTTCTCTCAAGCTAACAAATAGTGCTTACAGCTTATCAATTTCTCTATTCATTCGCCTTACATACTAACTGTTAAAGAGAGTAAGCAAGATTTTTTCAGCTGTGCAAATTCTACAGGTAAGGCAGATTCAGTATTTCTTTTAAGATCTGAAAGGAACGGCTGTTCTTTTCGAGAAGACAATCTTTATGCATATTTATCATATTTTATAATTAAAATATGTAATGCATATGTATGTCAGCTATGATAAAAAAACTTGATCAAAAGCTATGATCAAAAACATTTTCAAATGTTTAACCCTTAATTTGACAAGATGTTTTTTCAAATATCGATTAAAAATATATTTAAATAAATAATAATAACAATAATAATAATAATTTAAATAATAATAATTAATAATAATAATAATAATATATAATATATTTAATATATTATATATTATCGATAAAAATATATATTTATTATAAAGATTTTATTTATTTGATTGTTCGTTGTAGCGGACTTAGCCAAATTAAGGGTTAATAACATTATAACAACATATTAGTATGAGTTATCCTAATATTGTTATAAAGTTATTAAATATTTGTAAAATAACCATATAAGATTCAGCTATATAAAGTATATTGGGCCATAGATCCATATTATTATATAAAGAGGAATATTTTATGTTTGTCCGAGATAACTGAAAAAAATACTAAACGCATGGTAACCAAATTTTTACAGAATTTTGTAGTATATCAGAGATTTTTCAATAAGCATTATACATCTAAAATTATCCTAATTCCCATTTTAAACATCAAAAATATAATTTCTTCGGGCCACAATGCAAACAATTGTTTTCGTAATTCATTATTCGTTTTACTTGCATGTTGGTGGCTCAACTGTAAAATAAATAACCTCCATGAATATTACTTGGATTTTATTCGAAGTTAGACTATTTCCTCTTTTCTTCATTTACATTCGTTGTTCGTTATTCAAGCTACTCTAATTTCTACTATAAGTATTACCTATGTTTTATTAGAAAATTTTACTTTACATTCAATTAGAAGAAGTCCAAGGAGTGTATTTCAAGTTAAAATGTGCTATTCGTTTTCCTTAAATGTGTTGTTTTGTATTTGAAATACTTTTTATTGCTGGGAGCAATAGAATCTGAAGCTTATATAAATAAGTGAATCTTACTGATCCAGATTCGAAGGATGGGAACAAAGCAATTAGTTAATTTATATAAAGGGGAGATTTTTCTTCATATAAAATATTTTTCGGACTATGATCTGGCATGACATGGTTTTGAAGTACTTTCGTAATCATAAAGTTTTCTGTTTAATCACCTGCCTACTTTCAGCGAATAAACTCGTTAAGAAAGAAAACAAGACTGCTTTTATAATGTACTCATGGGTAATGCGGTAGTAAGCCTCATATTAAACGTTAAATGGCGTTTCACCTTTATATAATAAGAAAGAATTTTAAAGTTAGCTCATATTAATTGGTACTCGTAAAACCCTTTAAAGAATATTAAAAGGCTAAAAAATAAAAATAAAAAAGCAATATTGAAAAAAGTTTCAAAGTATTATTTTATCAACAATGTATTTGTATACCGTGAGTCCCAAAATTGAGTATACTTAAAAGTATGAAGTATATTTTTACAGACTAAGTTTTCGAGTAGAAATATCGTGTATAAAGATCGTAAGAATATAGTGTATACTTTTGATTTCGGATAAACATCATGGGTGCTAAAACACAAAATTGTGGATATCGTAGTATGCGAGAACTAATTACTTAGTTCAATCAAAAACTCAACCTAGAAACAATCTGTTTCGTTTCAATTTATCGCTGTGTCTAGTGCCTTAAATGCAATTTTTTCCAACATAGGTTTGGTTTGGTTTAGTTTGGAGAGCTACGGTTTACTTTTTACAACATGAGGGCTAATGAGACCGGAGCCTACAGCTTAAAGCCGATTCCGAACGGCTACAAACAGCCATGCCCAGTGGGATTTTAACCCATGAACTCCAGTACCGAAGGCTAGCACCCTAATCATTCGACCATCGTTCGGCTTCCAACATAGGAGATCAAGAATAATCTGGGTAGAAAGCAAAATAGTAATTATTCTTTAAAATGATGAATTTTAGTACACAATTAAAATAGAGTTAATTCATTCTTTTTCATGTATGGCAGGTTTTGAAACGTAAATTTAAAATTTAAAGCCCGTTTAACCATAACTGCAACACATTCATTACCGTCGCGGAGTGATGTGTGTTGAGGTAATCTGTTTAAATTCTTGTAGAGTCACATCCGTTAGAGGGAGGTTCCTTTGAAAGAAATCTGGAGACCTCATAATAAAAATGTGCTCTTTTGATCAATTCTTTATTGACAAAACTGGAGGCCATTTGTGAGAGACATGATCAGATTAGAGTTGAATATGCAGGATTACAGTAAAGAAAATTTAAATACAATGTATTCCCCATCTTCTTTCCAACTATAGGTTTTGAGTCTGACATACAAATAAATATTTTTATCGTATCAAATGGCTTAAAACGAGTGCTTTAGTGACTTAGTTGAATTGGCAGTAAGTTGCAGATACTAACACTTTATCGCTTCAACAACCCTACAAACCTTCAGGTGTTGGATTGATTGACAATGACCAAATCGGCAGGACACTGCCACTCCCGTGGGCATGAATCCTGCCAGGGCAGTTCCTAGGCTATTGGCTGTCTGCTTAAATTCCTAAGATTGCCATCCCCGAAAGTGAAAAAATACTCAATAATAATACAATTTTTATTTCATATTCTAAGTACTTACATTGGTATTTTCTAACCAACTAAATAGTAAGTTTTGGTTTAAGAAAAAAAAAAAAAAAGAAGAATTTGTATTTATTTATTTATTTTTATAATTTGTATTTATTTATTTTTATAATTTGTACTTATTTATTTATTTTCATAATTTGTATTTATATATATTTATTTTCAAACATTTATCCCGTCTTTCTTGAACTATGGAGTTTCATCTCTGCTGTTCTTTGATGCTGTTTTGACATTCTGTAATGTGACTAATGCTATTAACATTCGACCGGAAACAACATAACATTATTAATAGTAGCCTTACATTATTAATGTATTTTAGAGTATAAAGTTCGCTAATCTCTACATCAGTCTACACTCCAGTGTAAATTATGACAGTTTTAATGAATTTAAGATATTTAGACATGGTGTCACAAAAGTACGGCCACCCCTGATTTTCGATTCTGCTGAAAAAATATTCTTAAAATTAAGGTAGTGTTTCAGTTAGAACTGCGAGCAGTGGAAAAAAAACCAGGTTTTAAAACTCGGGAAAAAATAAAAAAAAATAAAAACTGGTTTTGGGGTAAAAGGAATTTTGAAAACTTTTAAAACATGGGAATTTTGAAAGTTAGTTTTAATAAACCATTTTTTGGGGTCAAAGTTTTTTGAAAAATTTCCAAAACATGGGAATTTTGAAGTCGCTAATACCTATGACACAATGAGAACCACCATTTTTTCTGTCTTTGTTGTAGACCTCAAAAGTTGATATTTTCACAAAATTTAATTATTATATGCTATGAAAAAAAATTGAATAATTGGGATTAACTAACTATATTTGGCAAGGTATCATGTTTAGCATGAAAGTATGAGTGTATATTTCCTTTGAGAAATATCCAATATTTTTATTATTACATAAATATTAGGCAATAATCTATAGTGTCACAAAACCCATGAATATTTATTTTCCTTGGATAACATTTCTCTCTCTCTCTCTCTCTCTCTCTCTCTCTATATATATATATATATATATATATATATATATATATATATATATATATATATATATAATGTGTGTGTGTAAGAATTGGACACAAAATGCAACAGTATCATTTGATTACACGTTTAAATGGTATATTCATTACAAAAAATAATAAACTGGTATTTTAAATTTAAGATATTTATTTTTATATTATAAAATGAGGGATAAAAGTTTAGCATAAAGCAATTTACATAATAAATAATAATAAAAAATAATGTATATAATTATTATATTAACAATTGTGTTTAATAAGAGTAACAGGGTAATTAATTACATAAGTACTGCTATAAAATCATTTAAATGCTCATTGCTATTATTTCTTGATTATATATATATATATATATATATATATATATATATATATATATATATATATATATATATATATATATATACTGCCAAAAGTAAAAAAAATCTCTTAGAAATAATATGCTAGTTCTTAAATAGCCACTGTTGAAAAAATAAATGTAAACATTGTTAAAATGGTTTCTTCCCAAAGTTCCCAAAATTCCGGGTTAATTCCCCAAAATTCCCGGATTTATTCCCACCTCTTCAAAATTCCGGGTTTTTTTACATCTCTAGTTTCAGTTCTCTAAATAAAATGTATAATAAGTGTATACACATTTAAAAAAATACAAAAGAAATTGCAAATAAGTGCTTTAATTTTTTCATTTAAAAGACCAATTCAGATGTATTTTTAATACGTAAAGCAAGTTACTGGTGAATACACATTACAGACTAGAACAGCACATGTACCACAAAATCTAGTAGATATTTTTAACCCAAAATCTAGTAGTTTAGTCCTCTTTCAGCTTGTGCTGCGAACGATCTACTAAGTTTTTAAGCGTAGTATGAATTGTTTCGCATTTTTGTTTAATACTTTACCTGTTGTAAACATGTGTACTTATGCTTAATTTGGATGTTTTTGTCTTATAATTTATAAGCTTATTATAAATCTTATATGTTCAGCACCTCTCCCTCACTTACAGAAATGTTTAATTAAAAATTAATTTATGAACATTATTTCAGTTTCCTTTACTTGTGAAGAGTATCTGTTTAACTTTATTCATAATAAGTTATGAATAAAAAATGGTTCAATGGATAGGACGCTGCTCTTCGGTTCCGAACTCGATGTTTCGAATCTCTCTAAATGCTTGGGTGTAAGTAGCCGTTCAGAATCGGTTTTAAACAATAGGTCCTGATCTCATTAGCCCACTTGTAACAAAACAGTTGACAGTCGCGTTCCAAACCGAATCGAACTATATCCATTTATAGGCATAATGAAGTATGGTGTGAAGCGCTACGGTCCACTACTATAGAACCTCGGTAAAATGACCCTCTGTGGGACCAACATCATATGGCCGTTGTAACGAATTGAAAAAATAATAAAAAAAAATTGAGCAAAAAATTATGTAACAGTACATAACAGCGCATATTTGTATTTCCGGTACTAAATTTTTGAAAAAATGTCTTTGATTTATGCCTGTTTCAATTTCATTTGTGAATTTTTCATTATCACTAATACCATATCCGTTAGACTTTGAAAGAAATCTTCAGAATTAAATTGTCCTTCAAAATATTGTAGGCTTCTTTTTCATTCACTTTTTCAAAAGCTTGGACGATTTCTTCTTGGTCGTTAGAATCGCAGATTTCTTCATTTTCAGTATACAGGCAATAAAATCGTCCTCATTCAAATTTTCTCTGCAGCAATGTAAAGTTTCGTCTACCACAACAAAGATAATTGAAGATTTAGTCCTCCCCTTTTCTTCACGCCCCTCCCCTTCTTAAAACAAACACAAAGAGAGAAGTACAGTGTTTTTGAGGTTGCACCACAGTACAATAATTTTGAAATATCCCACTTGCTCATGAATTCTGCGGACTAAAATTGATAGTCATTCTCACGAAAAATAATACGCTTGGGGTCGTTGTAATGATTCAAAATTAACATTATTCCTATCGTAAAATAATTGGGACTTTTTCAGATGGTCGTTCTAACGAAGGGGTCGTTGTATCGTGGGGTAGTTAAAAAGAGATTCTACTGTATTTTGCTAATGAGACTGAGACCTACTGATTGAAGCCAATTCCGAACGGCTATAAACATCCATTCCAGAGTGGGGTTCGAACTCCGGTACTGAAGAGTAGCTCTTTACCCATTCAAGCATAATGAGGAAAAATTAAATTCAAATTGTTTGGTAACCTAACTGCCTTTTTTTCAAGGCAGTTAGATTTTATAAATACTCCTAAACTCTTAGATATTAGAAACATGTAATTAAAAATAGAAAAAGAATTTTAGAGAACAAAGTAATTCTTTACTATGTGTGATAGTTTCCTTAACTGATTCTTTTTTATTGGATTATGTTACGATCACATTTATCCATCCTTAACTACTCCAAACTTTTTTTACTTTAACCAAAAATGTTATTTTATGATGCTTAAGAAAACACATTTTCTCACTATACATGTAAAAATATTCACCATTTATCGAAAAGTAAGAAAGACATAATACCTTTAAATACAAAAACATTCATTGTAAAAGCCTGTTTTCGATTCATCATAAAATAAGAACTTTATTACATATATCAGATTTTCTTAACTAAACTGTAGTCGAACGATGGCCGATTGGTTAGGGTGCTGGCCTTCGGTACCGGAGTTCGTGGGTTCGAATCCCACTGGGGCATGGATGTTCGTAGCCGTTCGGAATCGGCTTTAAGCTGTAGATCCCGGTCTCATTAACCCTCGTGTTGCAAAATGTAGACCGTAGCACTCCAAACCAAACATAACTGAACTGCTTTTCATGAGATCTTTTGCGATCATATTTTCAATCTTTGTATTTTACTGACTAGTTTTAGAATAAAGTTTGTATTGATTCTTTACCAACATTCTAACTTAAAGCAAACTATTTTAGGTTTTGATATTTTTTACGTTTTCAGTGATACATATTTGTTTAAATATATAAAATATATACATAGTTAGACAAAAATTTACGTATCCACAATATAACTTTTGAAATATATAAATCAGAAAATAAACTTTTATATTAAACTGAAATACAAAAACATTCATTGTAAAAACCTGTTTTCGATTCATCATAAAATAAAAACTTTACTACATTTATCAGATTTTCTTAACTGAACTGCTTTTTATGAGTTTTTTTTTTGCGATCATATTTATCAATCTTTGTATTTGACTGACTAATTTTAGAATAAAAGTTTGTATTGATTCTTTACCAACATTCTAACTTAAAGCAAACTATTTTGGTTTTGATATTTTTTACGTTTTCAGTGATACATATTTGTTTAAAAATATAAAATATATACACCGGTGTGCAAAAATTTACTTATCCACAAGATAACTTTTGAAATATATAAATCAGAAAATAAACTTTTATATTAAATTGAATCTAAATATAATTTCTTATCTGAGATCCCCATCTATGTTAATATTAGTAATATATTTTGTTTTTAGCATAATAAATGCTAAATGTTTTAAAATTTTCAGTTTTTCAATAGCTTTTAATTTTGACTTAATTTAAAATCTTCGATACTTCTTAATTTAGGCTTACGGAATAAAAAAAAAATTAAACTTCAATTTCCTATAAATTTTTAGATTCTAATTTATATATATTTCAAAAGTTGTCTTGTGGATAAGCGAATCTAATTTTTTCATTTCATATATTTATTTTATGTTCTTTTCTTCTATTTACATTATTACATATACTGAAAATACATATTACTGAAACTAAATACTTTTAATACAGAGATATTAAAGAACTCGTAAAAATTTATCTTAAAATGAATAGTGCATTTTATTTTACGATAAATCAAAAGTAAACAGTTATAATGAATATATTTCGGTTTGAAAGGCACAATAAAAGATTATATAGGTACTATGACCCCTTAATCTCACTCAATTTATTCCATGAAAAAACTGCTGAACTACAACTCCAAATGAAAAGGTCAATGAAAGGGTACTTAGAGGCATTCAGGTTTCGGGGATCAATATTTGTTACTCTTTTGCAAAAGTGTCGCAAAGGAATTTATTAATCTTATAATGTGAATATGACCACATATGAAGAATGTTAATATGACCACTTTTGGAATAGCAAAGTTGTGTGAAAAAATGGTTGGCATAGGCTCTCGATGAGGGAAGTATTTTCGTTTCTACTGATATTCATGGAATGGTTACGATATGGAATTTGCCAGAAATATACAATGTGGAAGTAATTTTTAACACGTTTTTCTGACTGCACTACGTAAAAAGTTTCATAAATTTCCTAAACACACTTTGCTGTAAAAAAAATCACTTCCATTTATGCAAATGCAAAGGTCATCGGAAGGGTACTTAACAGTCTGATGTTTCAACGATCGATACTAGTTACGTTTTTGCAAATAGTTTCACAAAGTCATTTAAAAATCTTAGACGATGTTGAATATGACCATGAATCTTGATGACAGCAATTTTGAAAGAGCAAAGATTGTGTGGAATAGTTAAAATAATACTGTGGAAGTAATATTTAAGGAAAAGCATTTTCTGACTGTACAAGTAAAAAGTTTTATATATTATCCAAAAGTTAGGTACACTCCATTTATGCAATGAAAAACCTCCTGGATGCTGAACAGTCATTGATGTTTCAAGGATCGATACTAGTTACGGTTTTGCAAATAGTTTCGCAAAGTAATTTAAAAATCTTAGACGATGTTGAATATGACCACGAATTTTGATGACAGAAATTTTGAAAGAATAAACTTTGTGTGGAATAGCTAAGATAGACACTTGATGAGAGAAGTTTCTTCGTTCCAGCTGATATTCATAGAATGGCTCACGACGTGGAATTCAGTGCAAGCGCCCGAGGTCCCCGCTTCCTAGGGGAGCCCCAATTCGAAGGTATTTATTGGGCATCTCTATCCAGCGCTGTAGCTAGAAATTATATTCGGAGGGGGACCAAAGTGAATGACATTGTTTTTTTTTATGAGTGATACTTCAGTATAACTGGAAGTTTGCTTTTATATGTATACCCATTAATAAGTATCATAATACAATGGGATTTTAAAATATCAAAGTGATTAAAAAACGATATGATGAAAAAATTTAAAGTCTAGAATGAGTAATGAAGTAACCACACAATCAGTTTAATAGTAAAATTAACTATGAAAACTATACATGGTATTCAATTCTAATCTTTAAAACAAAAGTATAACCCAAAACAAGAATAATTTTCAAAGAAAATGAACATGTCAAAATTTTTTATCTGTACATTACAAAATATGCTCACCTTGAAAATTTGCAAAAAATTTTAGAATTTCTTCCGATTGTGTATCAATATAGTGATGCGTTGTTAAAAGTTCCATCAATATGCTCTTACTGGTCAAATATAATTTGCACCTTCTGTTTAATTTAACATCACTAAACACACCATTGCCTATGCACAGTTAGGCAGATGACACAACCATACACATGGTCTATTTTCTTTCCACGAAACGGTCTTTTAGAATTTCGGAGGGGACCGGTCCCCTAACCCCCCCCCCCCCCCTCTTTGTCTATGGCCTTGTCTCAATCTAAATTTTTTTTACTTATAAATTTCAATAGGTTTAGGTAAACGTCTTTTAAAATTTATAATGATGGGAATGTCAATTTCTGGGATCATTTAGAATGAAGTATGAAAAGATACTTAGTTACTTATTTTATACGTATTTACATCCACTTGTTACAAGGTTACTATTACAAGGCTACAAGATTATTATACAAATTAGCAATATCAAATTGGTAGTGAGATGTATTAAAATATAGGTTTTTACAAAAAAGGATTCAGTAAATGGTATTATATACTATACAGTTCGGCAATAAATGTTATAGAAAACAAAAAAAAAGTAATTTTATTAAAAGTCATTAATTAGTTTTCTCCTTTCGGGAACATACTAAAAAAGCAGCTAAATAAATCGATGACAATTTTGTTAATTTCCTTGAAGTGAGTTTTAATATAAGTTTCTCTGTAGAGTGGACTGTAAAATTGTAGATGTACAAAATTGTATCTTTTGCTCATGCGCAGATGAAAGTTATTTCGTTTAACAGTCCATATCTCACCGGGTATTTGATATATTCATTTCAAATTTTAGTATAATATTATTGCTGTTTGTCAAGTATTCTGTAAACTTTTTTCTTAATCTGACTAAAATTTGTGTATGCATTGAGCAAAACAATTTACAAATAAATAGACATCTTTTAAATAGACATTTGTTTAAGCAGGATTAAATGTTACTTTTCGCAGGAAAATGCACACAACAATTGCGTATACTAATGTTTGTATTTGGTAAGATTTACAGATAATTTACAACTTCTTCTGGTGCAGAGTGAACCAACTTCTACATTTTATTTATTTATTTATGTATTTATTTATTTATTTATTGGTCTCCTAAATGCACTGGTGACACATTTTCTATAAAAATTGTGCGAGGAAATGCATTTACCACTCGTGGTTAAATGTTTCCAAGTACTCAAATGATTCTTTAGAAAGTAAAAAAAAAAAGTCAAAAGTAGAAAATGGTTATGTAATTGTGAGCGGACTATGTATATCACTTGCCTTTCCTTGGTTTGAAATAAATATTTAAAAAATTGTCTTGAACACCTAATAATTGTAACAACTTTCGAACAAGAACAGGATAGCACTCTAGAGTTCAACTACGTGAAAAGCCGAAAGCAATAGCAACATTTATAAAACAAACACTTGTTAAACAAATTAATTGGAAAACAGGTTTGATAAATTAAAAGCATGATAATAAAACATCATGAAAAGCTAGATGGGGGCCCATGGGTAGGATACTACCTTTCATAAAGAAGTTCATCTATCTGTCCAAATTCTACGGCTAGTATGAATGTTTGTAGCTCTTCGAGATCAGCTTTAATCCTAGAACACTACCCTGTTTTTATAGAACTTTGTTGTTACAGTAGAACTTCGGTATAACGACCCCTGTGGGACCAACATCATATAGTCGTTGTAACGAATTGAAAAAATAATAATAAATTGCGCAAAGAAATGATGCAACAGTACTTACCTAGATAACAGTTCTATTTATCTGTGTTTCCATTACTGAATTTTTGAAGAAAAGTCTTTGATTAACGCATGTTTCAAGTTCATTTGGGAATTTTTAATCATCATTGATTCCATATCCGTTAGATTTTGAAGGAAATCTTCAGAATTAAATTGTCCTTCAAAATATTGACGCAAGGCATTGATTGCATTGAAGGCTTCTTTTTCATTCACTTTTTCAAAAGCTTGGACGATTTCTTCATTTCCGGTAATACGGGCAATAAAATCGTCCTCATTCAAATTTTCTCCGCAGCACTGTAAAGTTTCGTCTACCTCAACAAACTCATCAAAAGATAATTGAAGATTTAGTTCTCTCCTTTTCATCAAGCCCCCTCCCCTCCTTTAAGCAAACACAAAGAGAGGAGTACAGGTTTCTTGAAGTTGCACCACAGTACAATAATTTTGAAATAGCCCACTTGCTCATGAGTTCTGCGGACTAAAATTGGCGGTTGTTCTAACAAAAAATAATACGCTTGGGGTCGTTGTAATGATTCAAAATTAACAGTAATCCTATGGTAAAATAATTGGGACTTTTTAAGATAGTCGTTTTAACGAAGGGGTCGTTGTAACGTGGGGTCGTTAAAAAGAGGTTCTACTGTATTACGTCTATAAGACGACTTTTTAAATATCTATTTTAAAGCATGGAAAAGCAAATAATGCATACGCTTTCATTTAATAAATGATTTATTGCACAATAAAGTGATTTTTAACTTTTAACAATTTATTCTAAAAGAATAAATTGTTAAAAGCTATATATATATATATATATATATATATATATATATATATATATATATATATATATATATATATACACAGTGTTTAATTTGATCACGGTTAACGTTATCGAAATCACTTGGTCCCGATTTTCTCTATTTATTTGTATGTTAAAATTATCGCTTTATGTGATCATTGCATCGATTAATGTTATCAGTTTTTGAACCTTATTTTAACTGGCAAAAGAATATTCACAATGTATTCAGAAGGAACCCAAACTTTTCTTTCCCTTCGCTCCTGTTTTAATTTCTGAGAATTCTCCCTTTTCCACTTAGGGAAATAGGGAAATGATAAAAGAAGTGGGGTATTACATGTTCCTGGAATTTTTCAGAAACGCGCACACCCTACTTGTTGTCAGATAAGCAGAAGGCAACACATTCTTATAGGAAATAAGAAGGAGCGCATTCACAATTTTAGCCTTGCTCGCATACATGCAGCTTGTGGATATGGAAGCCAGAAAGCGAATGATTTAACATTAAAACGAAAGATCGAAATTTTAAATCGTTATGAAAGGTTACCAAAAATAAGTCAGCACAATGCTGCAACACAGTTAAACATTTCTCAGCCTAGAAACTGCATTGAAAGAGTTGAAACGTGGAGTATAACACCGCACCGATGACTTTAAAAAACATGATTACGAACAAATTATTGAGCAAAAAAATGAAACTGTTGAGGGGTTAAGCGGAGTACTGTGTGTGTGAGTGGGTGGGTAGGTAGGTAGGTAGGTAGGTAAGTAGATGATAAATACATATTTCCTGATATATATTTCTGTACTAAATTCATTCAAAGTGTTTTTATTTGTTTCTAAATATTAACAATATGCATTAGTATTATGCAAGTTAAAATATCCCCAACTAATAAAAAACTTTTTGTTTTGCTTTAGCTGTAGACGTACCTAATAAAAATATACCCATTCAAATTTGCAACGTGACCCACGGATTTTTTTTTTTTTTTTTTTTTTTTTTTTTTTTTTTTTTTTTTTTTTTTAACATGCTCTGGCCCAGTTCTAAGATAGTTTGCCGACCTCTGATGCCTACAGTATGCAGCTCTAAGTTCATCTAATATAATCACTGCTTAATCCTAGAAACATTATCGTTACGTCTCTGAGATATTTTGTAATTAAAAGAATAATTTGTTAAAAGCTAAAATCATTTTTTAAATGAAAGCGTATGCATTACTTGCTTTTCCATGCTTTAAAATAGATATTTAAAAAGTCGTCTTACAGACGTAATATCAACAAAGTTCTATAAAAACAGGGTAGTGTTCTAGGATTAATAACCATCCCTCGTATAGCAAAATGTTGATCTAAATTAATCAAGTCAAAATTGACGAATTTTGCTTTGAAGATCTAGAAGACTAAGAATGAAATTTTACTTGCTATGGCATTACCTGTTATCACTTCTGATCCATAGCGGTTGTGCGATTGGAAATATTTACATTAGATTAGTATTGGGAAACCTTTAAACGATGGAGAGCCACTTCAAGTGGCAGCAGATAGATGGAGGCCGCACTCATTCCATATAGACGTTAGGAATTGGGAGAGGGATCATAGTTTTAATTTCTTATAAAACTATATGCACATCTAAAGATTGAATAAAACATACTTGAAATCATAAACTTATTTCAATAGTTCGCGGACAAAAATATTTAATACAATATACGCATTTCTTTTTATATATTTTAAGGATGTTATTTATTTAGGATCTACTTTAACGTTGGTCAATCATTCCTATTTCTTCCAGCAGCTTAATGCTGAAAAGAAAGCTATATTAAATTATATATCTATGTTTAACTGTGCAGTGAATGGTGTTTGTTAACCCTAGAAAAATAATTTACATTAAATGAACTTAAGTCTGAAGAAGATATCTTAATATTTTTTTAAGTTTTGTAAAATGAGAAATATGTGATACCAAGATATATATTTTTGTGGTACCAAGTTTCTTTAAATAGAAATACAAATAATCCTTAGTTTTTTTAACCATAACACAATGGAAATATATAATGATACATAACCACTTACACAAAGATATCATACACACAATCCAAAATGTACAAGTCAAATTGATGCGCAGTTCTCTTTAATGTACTATAAAATATGCTTATATCACTAGGGTTAATTAAAATTTCCACAATTTGATATTTGCATATACATGTGCAAAATAAAATCATGATTGGTACATATATGTTAAGCCTTTAAAGAAAGGTTATAAAATTGCAAAATATTTCCTCATCGGTCAAGAAGGCGTTTAGCCATACGTTGCTCACCTTTGCATTGGACACCGCAAAGCTTTCAGTGGCGGAGATACTATAGAAGTAGGTATTTATTGCATAAACATTAAGAAGTTTATAAAAGAAAGTAGAAGTATATAAACGCAAGAAGTTTATAACCCCCAATATTTATTCCATAAACATTAAGGGTTTATAAACTCAAACTCCAATTTTCAGTAGCATAAATCTGATAAGTTAATTGTTGCTTAAAGTGTAGAAACGTGCTCTGGATGGGCACCATTTCAATTATTAATTTTTTTAAAACAGATATACCGGATGCTCCCAGAGTAGTAGGCTTAGAAATAGTAAAAAAAGAAAAAAAAGGAGGTATTTTCTTCCTTATAGAGTTAAATCAAAACTGATAAGCTTTAATATTGCATGGAAAGTTGGAAGTCTCTATATTCGAAGTAGTCGAATTTAAACAGCCTAAATTACTTCGAAATTTTCAGATACATTATGTTTGAATGAGAAAACATAAATTTTATAAAAAGAAATAATTTAAAATAGAGAATGATTTACAATTCACATAATTATATCTCATAATTATATCTTGATTATTGTTTTCTTATTTCAGTTGGCTGAGCAAAAATGCTTGAATCCATTCCTCACGAATATGTTACTTACGTGGTTCTACTTTTTAATACAATTATCTTCCACATTCTAAGAAAAGGTCTACTGCTCGTCAGTCCTGCTGGTGTCAAGATTGTCATTGCAGAAATCATAGCTACTCTAGAATTATGTGCAGATTGTGCTGAATTAGGTAAGGTAATTTTTTAAACTACTGAAGAACAAACACGACTACTTCCATTTTTTTGTAAATTTGAACTAATATTATTAAATACAGTAGAACCTCTTTTTAACGATCCCACGATACAACGAACCCTTCGTTAGAACGACCATCTTAAAAAGTCCCAATTATTTTATCATAGGAATAATGTTAATTTTGAATCATTACAACGACCCCAAGCGTATTATTTTTCGTTAGAGCGACAGCCAATTTTAGTCAGCAGAACTCATGAGAAAGTGGGCTATTTCAAAATTATTGTACTGTGGTGCAACTTCAAGAAATCTGTACTTCTCTCTTTGTGTTTGCTTAAAGGAGGGGAGGGGGCTTGACGGAAAGGGGAGAACTAAATCTTCAATTATCTTTTGATCAGTTTGTTGCGGTAGACGAAATTTTACAGTGCAGAAAATTTGAATGAGGACGATTTTATTGTCCGTATTACCGGAAATGAAGAAATCTGCAATTCCGACGACGGAGAAGAAATCGTCCAAGCGTTTGAAAAAGTGCATGAAAAAGAAGCTTTCAATGCAATCAATGTCTTCCGTCAATATTTTGAAGAACAATTTAATTCTGAAGATTTCCCTCAAAATCTAACTGATATGAAATCAGTAATAATGAAAAATTCCCAACTGTACTTGAAACAGGCGTCAAAGACTTTTTCAAAAATTCAGAAATGGAAATACAAATGAATAGAAGTGTTCTCTAGGTATGTACTGTTGCATCATTTCTTTGCTAAATTTTTTTTATTATTTTTTCAATTCGTTACAACGACCATATGATGTTGGTCCCATAGGGGGTCGTTATACCGAGGTTCTACTGCATACGCTTGAAAGAGTGCACTGCTTACAGGTTATTTCATGAATTGCAAAAGTTTTAGAAACACTTAAAATCAGTCAAAGTTGCCTAAAATATTAACAGTTGTTCGATTTTCTTCTATATATGTACTCTTATTTATTAATAGACCAGGTAGTAGTTGAAACGCTGCCTTTTGGTACAAGATTCCTTCTGTTCAAATTTCACTGCAGGTTTTGCAGCTGCTCATAATAAACTTTAAGAAGTCGGTCCACAACTCTTGTAGGCAAAAGTTGCACTGTCTACAAACCATATTTAAGTCATTTCTTTAATAACTTGCTACAAATGCGTATTAACGTCCAAACGATAATTAAAGAAACTATTCTTATAATAAACTAGTCGTTATGCATTTAAAATTGGACAAGACAATTATTACAAAACAGCATGAAGGTTTATCTTAGTAAAATTGCAGTTTTAAGTGTAAGATAAATGTCTGTGTATACATTCTAATCAGTGTATAGTTTGCACTGACAGTTAACTTCAAAATTAATTTCTATTAAAAGACTTCTCAAGTAGCCATCATAAGCAAATCGGTGATCTAGGTACAGCTTTCATCCTTACCGTAAAAATGTTTTAGCACCATTAACCCATTAAAGCTCGAGTCATTTTTGTCATATATATATATATGTATGTATATATATATATATATATATATATATATATATATATATATATATATATATATATATATATGTATATGTATATATATATATATGTATATGTGTATATATATATGTATATATATATATATATATATATATATGTATATGTATATATATGTATATGTATATATATGTATATGTATATGTGTATATATATGTATATATATATATATATATATATATATATATATATATATATGTGTGTGTGTGTGTGTGTATGTATGTATAAATGTTATAATTCTAAGTTATTATGGACTGCATAGAATAAAACAAATAAGAACCCCTAAAATATTTAAACCCCTTTCAATATCACAGCTTGTCTCTAAGAGATGTCATTTTTAAATTCATGTGATGCTATTTAATAAAAAATAAATAAATAAAGTTAATATGTGATACATATTAACCCAGTATTTTAAAGTGAAGCTTTAAAGTACTGGATGAAATTTTAAAGTGCTAAAGTGAATCGTTTATAATAGATAAAGCTATTTCCCATGATTTCAGTCGATGTATCTGCCGAGGAAGTAAATTTATGTGTGAGGCTTGAAAAATCATAAAATGGCAATCCAAATGAACAACAAAAAAATTATGAATAATAGCAGATGCTCGAAAATTTGGTTGATTGCTATAGGAATTTTGATCTATCTTGGCTGATAAGGAAATCTCGTTCAGAAAAAAAAATTAACTATTTTAGCCGTCTCTAAAAGGGGACTATAGGCAATGTGTTAAAACGCTACTACTATTGGGAAATGGATGTTCTTTAGAAATGATTATTCGGGGCGTTTTATAGCAAATACGAAACAATTATTGCTTTCAATGTACCCTAGCAACAGCGTGGTGTTTCTTTAACAGTAAGATAGGTGAACATATTCTATGCTTTGTTCAGATTGACAGACAACAGCAAACTCAACTTCTATTAAGATATTCCTCTAATAACCGTTAATCAGAGTTCGCTGTTCTGGGGTTAGCTTTAACGTTAGCCCTATAAAAAGGTCCTGTTTCCTTAAAATGATACGACTATTGGAAATGCTGCTGTTTAGAAATGACTGTTCGGACCATTTTATATCGCAAAACACTTATTGCTTTCAGGTATTAAAATTCTTAATATGCGATAAGATTCCGCACAAGTATGATCCCTAAAGTACAAATTAGGTAATTTACAAACTAGGAGTATTTCTTAAATTTGTAACCCATATCTTAATTTAAATCACCGTGGAAAAAAAAAAAAAAAAAAAGCTGAACGAGGGCAAAAGGTTAGGGCGCTGATCTTCGGTACCAGAGTTCGTGGTTTTGAATGGCACTGTGGCATTGATGTTCGTAGCCATTGAGAATCGGCTTTAAGCAGTAGGCTCTGGTCTCATTAGTCCTCGTGCTACAAAACGGTAGACCGTAGCGCTCCAAACCAAACGCCATGGAAAAAATTCAGAGTATATAACCTAATTTATTTACTCAAGCTATAAATGAAACGGTGGTGTTAAATATTTACTACAAATTAGCCAATATTATGTGTGCCAAACAACAGTCGAATGGGTAGGACGCTGCTCGTCGGAACTCTGAGTTCGTGGAGTCCTATTACTGGCTTGGATGTTCGTAGGTCTCCGGCTTTAAGCAGTAGGTTATGGTCTCATTAGCCGTCGTGTAACAAACAATAGACTACAGGGTTCCAAACCAACTCAAACACCAATATTGTATAGTGGTTAGAGTGCCATGCTTCCCTCTCCCCTCGTGTGAGCTTGGGTTCGAATCCTGAGTAAGATTTGGTTGTATTTGTCTAAACATAGTGATGTTGATCGTCTATATCAGTGGCTCCTAAAGAATGCACCCTGTAGTACACAAAAGATATTTGTGCACAAATATAAAAGAAAATACAGTTACTGTATTACCCTGATTCTTTACGGATGTACCACTCTTTTGTCAACACAGCATTTTTATGTTAATTAATGGGAAGGAAGGTTCTGGTAAAGAGCAGTCCCCTACAGAGCAAATCAAGGTGTTGACACAAGTAGAAAACGTTATTACCAGATTTCTGTCATGCTACCTAGTTTTCAACAAACTTTTTGTCTTTATGGTACCAGAAACGTAGAAACAAAATTCCCATTTCAAGTTAAGCAATTACAGACGGAGTTTGAAATCTTAACAGTCGTAGTCTGTAAAGGCTTTAATAGAGACTGTGGTAATCATCTTGTATATACAGTAGAACCTCAGTATAATTACCCCCTGTGGGACCAACATCATACGGTCGTTGTAACGAATTGAAAAAATAATAAAAAAAAATGGAGCAAAGAAATAATGCAACAGTATACACCTAGAGAACACTTCTATTTATTTGTATTTCCATTACTGAATTTTTGAAAAAAAAGTCTGATTGACGCCTGTTTCAAGTTCATTTGTGAATTTTTCATCATCACTGATTCCATATCCGTTAGATTTTGAAGAAAATCTTCAGAATTAAATTGTCCATCAAAATATTGACGCAAGGCATTGATTGCATTGAAGACTTCTTTTTCTTTCACTTTTTCAAAAGCTTGTAAGATTTCTTCTCCGCCGTCGCAGATTTCTTCATTTCCGGTAATACGGGCAATAAAATCGTCCTCATTAAAATTTCTCTGCAGCACTGTAAAGTTTCGTCTACGGTAAAAAACTCATCAAAAGATAATTGAAGATTTAGTTCTCCCCTTTTCATCACGCCCTCTCCCCTCCTTTAAGCAAACATAAAGAGAGGAGTACTGGTTTCTTGAAGTTGCACAACAGTACAATAATTTTGAAATATTCCACTTGCTCATGAGTTCTGCGGACTAAAATTGGCGGTCATTCTAACGAAAAATAATACGCTTGGGGTTGTTGTAATGATTCAAAATTAACATTATCCCTATGGTAAAATAATTGGGACTTTTTAAGATGGTCGTTCTAACGAAGGGATCGTTGTATCGTGGGGTCGTTAAAAAGAGGTTCTACTGTATACTTAGTTTGAAAGCGCTAATAGTGGATGTTATATGTAAATTACTTATTTTTAGATAAATTCATCTAAATAAAATTCGTAATTTTTTTATAAAGATGCTTGATATTGGAGGATCCAATACTGGTAATGAGCAAAAGTTAAGCAAAAGTAAGCAATTAAAATCACATCGTAATTTACTTTTTTATTTGCTTACAAGTAAGAAAGCTAGAGTTCTTACCAGTTAGGAATCCCTGGTCTATATATATATATAGCACATTCTCAATAAAAGGCTCAATTAGCTCGCTATGTTTCATGGTCGAATTCATAAAGGCAAGTGCACGTCCAAAAATATCCCAGTCGAGAATTTTTCTAACGTAGAATGTTAACAGCTGAATTTACTGATAAAAAATGTTATAAAACTTTCAGGTTTTGAAGTAAGATGGGCTTAATTAGAGAAATATGAAAAACTTCAGAAAATACTCTATCTTTTAAACTAATTCCTTTGCGATTTCGCATATCACATAAATAACTAATCTTGGAGTAAAATAATGCAGTGAAAATTACAAAAATAGAAATTCGTTGAACACTGGAAAAAATGGTAAAGAAAAAATTCAAGGCTATTTCTCTTCTTCAAACCCTTCTTCCGTTTATAACTTACGCGAAATCTGTTACTTATTAAAATACTTGGCAGGAAATTTAACGGTTTGAGTTTGCAAAATAAGTTAGTGCGTGCAAAGCACGAATCATTCTCTTTTATAGTTTTTTTTTTTTCTGGTTCAGTTATAAACAAACTATAAATCGCAGTTTAAAGTAATTTCCTACAGATTATATTATTCTCAGGTGCGCAGAAATTCGTTAATTATCAGTGCATAAAAACATCGAACAGTTTTCAACCAAGACATATATAAAATTATGCTATTTGAAGGGAAAATGGTGTCTTCATTAAGAAGTTAATCCTTTGTATCTCAACATTCTCGACTTAAAAATTATTTTCTCAAGTGTCAAAATACGCCATTTCTAACATGGAAAAAAATACTAAAATGTTAAAACATAAGAATAAAAATTTATTAGCAAAAAAAAAGTGTATATTGTACTAAAAGAAAAATATTTTTATTAATTTCTTATAATTAGGGATTTTGAACTTGTAAGGGCTCGAGAGTCACATTGGTACATTGCATATTCGCGGGCTGCACTTTCATAGTTGGCTAATTTTAGTATAACTCTGTAAGTAAGACAGTATGAAATAATACGCATAGTTTAATTAAAATCAGAGGTTTGTCATTTCATTTGCTTCACACGTTGACTACCAGATGCATTTTCGATGGTTTGCCCAAGGCGCCGATGTGAACTTTTCATTATGCGATGAATATGCTGAAATATTATTTGCAGCAGATATAATGAGTTATAAAATCATGCTGAAGCAGTTTTCGTGGTGGTGGTGGTGGTGGTGGTGGGGTCAACAGTGACTCCCACGACGCGGTAGGCAATTGTTACGATTGTCTTTTTTTTTTTCCAAACAATCGTGCTTCGAATGCTAAGTGATTACTCTCATTCTTTAGCATTCAAAGCAGTTAAGAAGAGTTAGATCAAAGAATTTGACTAAAAAAGTGGTGACATATTGTTCCGACTGCGTTGATTCGCCTTTTTTTGCCTTGAAAGTTTTATTCTGACTCGTCGCATTAAAATGTGCCGAAATCTATGCAATTTAATCTGTACAAAAATTAAAAGTCGAAAATTTTGAAAATTTAACTAACCTACGAAGCCTTAAAGCAATTCATTTTGGAGGTGAATTACAAAGCAAAAGAAATTCAATCACAGTTCAACAGGAATAAATTCCATGACTAATTAATGTGCTTGGTTTGGTTTGTAACGCAACAGTCTAACATTTTGCTACAAGAGGGCTAATAAGACAAAGACATTGATATTTCACAACGGGTCGTCTACTCAAACGAAGACCACAGCTGTCTGTAGCAGTTTTGCCGCCTTGGACAAAAATTTAAAATGTTGCCCTGTCCCTCACGTTAAAAAAATCACTGCTAAAAGAGATAAATGGTTGAAAAATACAAATTTAATTTTGAAAAATGAATCTCTCTGTCTGCCACGTTTATTGTCAAAGAATGCAAAATTGTTAAATCCGTAGCCATATTTGGTGCAAAATCTATAGTCGGTTTGCTTTGTTTTGGCTTGGAGAGCTACGGTCTAAATTTTTGCTACATGAGGGCTATAGAGATCAGGACATTGATAACTCTTATATTGTGGCCTACCCCATTGAGTGTAACTCCAGGACCGACTCTAGCAGTTTTGCCGCCTTGGACAAAAATGTAAAATGTTGCTCTTTCCCCCATCATAAAACTACTATTAAAAGAAATAAATTCTTGACAAATACAAATTTAATATTGACGAATTCCTATCTCTACTTACCACTTTATAATTTGGGGGGGGGGGGAGAAAGCAAGATTTGGTGCAAAACCTAGAGTCGAAATTAATTTTAAAACTTCAAATGGATTTCCTTCTTTCCTCAATAAGGCCGAAATTGACACTTTTCCACTGCTTATATCCCATGCTTCTCTTATTGGTCAGCATTACTTCCAAATGTTTAGAGTTTAGAGAGCTTAATATATATATATTTAGGGGTATCGTTTTCATTATATGTGTCATATAAAATTTTAAAATTATTATTGGGGGTACTCATTAAATCGAATCTCCATTCAAGGGCTGATTCATCTATCATAAAAAATAAGATACTTGTACTGATTGGAATTTCAATTAAATTGATAAAAAATAGCAAAATATAATTATGTTCCAGACTTCCACTCTATAAAGAATTATATTTTGCAATATATTTTTATAAATTATTTTTCCTAATAATAAAGTATTTAACAAAATCGAGTCAAAATGCCACTCCGGACAGGGGTCAGGATTAACTCTCTAAGGGGATTCGTAACGATATGCTGGAGAATACTCTTAGTTTTAATCATCCTTATGAAGGTAGATTTTTGCTCATGACTCTTCTATCGGCCAACCTCAGAGAGAGGACATCTAGACCTCAGATTTATCCTGCACCTTCTCCAGATGTACAAGTCGGCTACCAAGTTCAAAATTGGGACTCTGGAGTTCCAGCCCCATAAGCTGACCTCTAGGTCATCTCACAGTATAGACCAGACTGCTTAAAAAGGTTCCGAACAACTATAAACATTCATTCCAGCTATGGGATTCAGACCCACGAACACCGTTATCGTAGATCAGCGCTCTACCCACTCGACCATCGACTAATTAATAGAAATTAGATAATCAGGGGCTATTTTGTGCAACAGATTTAAATTGACATTTCTAAAATATTGATTTAAAGGTGTTGCATACGAAGTTCATGGCTACGTCGGACTTGGCACTGCTCTCTTGTTCCTCTGCTTCTGGTGGTGTACTGTGTGGGGAGATGCTGAAGCTTGTCCTTGTGGTCCAGTTGAGGAATGCATCTTCGGAACTGGATTTGACGCTGAAGTCATCAAAAAGCTCATTGGCCAAAGCATCGGGGGAGCTATGACCACATTGTAAGTACAATTTAGCAGTATTTCCATTTTCAAAAGGTATACAACAAGAAATACAACAGGTTTAATTTTCAACGAGGGATAAATGGGGTAAAGTCACAAAATCATATCTATGTAGCATGGCTGCTGGGAGAAAAAAAAAAAAAAGGAGTATTAAACTGGAACAGATAGTAATATACCTCCAAAAATAAATGTTATAAAAATTGGTGGAAACTATATAAAATTTATTCAACAACTAAGTTGAAGCTTTAAGAAAATTAAATGTAAGGACGAAATAATATAATAGTCTATGCTTTTATTTTCTAGCTGGATGCATTACATCTGGTCATTTCACATGACTCCAGAACACGAATCCTTGCATAGTGCCGCAGAATGCTATGCTGGACTACAGGTATAATTTAAGTACTTATCTTTATGTCTAGTTTTTTTAAATTTGAAACAGTAGTACTCCATACCAAACCTACTTCTGGAAAATAAACTCAATTTTATTAAAATGAAACAAACTATAAACCATTATTTCATTCTGAAGAACTTATCAGTAAAACAATGTTATCCTACCTAAGTAAAATAAGAAATATTTGAAATTGTAAACAAAAAACTTGAAATGGAACAAAATAAAGCTGATTGGTAAGGTAATCTTATCAGCGACGTCTGTCATACGCTCATCCTACAGTTTCAGTGTTTTAATTTTCGATCGCAGACGGACTGTTAGCCGGGAGCGCATTGGATATTTTTGCTAAGTCGCTCTAAGCAAGTTGTAAGCAAACATGGACGCGACAACATGGATACTTTTCTAGTATATTAATGTAGTATCTTGTTTGTATAGACAATAAAGCAGTTCATCAAAAATTATTCAGCAAGCACCCGACCTTAGGCTGCATTGTCATTCTTATTTCTTGTTCCCATGGCTCTTTGCTTGCGAATGGTTTCACCAAGTGTAAAACTTCGTGCTAAGCAAGGGTTAGCACTTTTTGGTTTACGAGTATTTGTCCTATATCTGAAATATATTTTGAAGTTTCAAGGGAAACACACCACATCTTAAATAAAGTTTTCGTTCAACTAAATAAGTTTTAATAGATTTGACAAATTTTTGTGGCCAAGGCACATCTAAGGCATTATTTGGATATTCTGTAAGGGAAATTGAAAATGCAAAGCATTTAAAGTAAACTAAAATAAAACGTTATAGATTAATATACTATGCGATCTGTTGGGTATTGTATTAAACAAAGGGTTAAATGTAACGTGTGTAACCCGTATTAATGGAAATAAACAAACGTACGACAATGTTCTGCCAAAGGAGTAGGTACGAAAAAACTTTTTAAAAATTCATCAACAAAGGAATTCTTGTCTTCCGGGAGACTTATGGTTCTAAGCTTTCTAATTTTGTATATTTTAAAATTATTTCTTGACTGCTAAGTACCTCTTTAAATGTATATAACACTCAACGTCTTGTTCCAGGTACATATGGCTCTTGGAGCATTGATTGAAGGACTCATAACATTAATTAGCAGAGTTGTTGCATTGGAATCTTCTTATTGGACTCCTGAATTATCAATATCTGCTAATGCCATTGTTACTACCATTCTTGTCTTAGCAGGTAATAATACTACATCAAACATTTGTCTCTTAGATTTTATAGTTCTATAACACTGTGAAACAATATACGCCATAATTAATACTTCTAATTTTCTTTTTGTGCGTTTTGTTAGCAATACAAGATAATCTCAGTTATAGTTGTAGTGAATTTAGTATTAAAATAGAAATAACAGTAAAAAACATTTCTCTTTTAATAAATATAGCTTATATAAAATCGCAAAAAAATAGTTTTGTCCATACCTCACAGGTAATGCTTTATGTGCGCAGCATGAATTGCCTCTAAAGTATGAAATATTCTTAACAACATGCCAAAAGAGCATTTAAGAAATGTGATTAGGCTGTACACTTTGAAAAGACTGATTTTAAATTATTAGTACTTACAATTATTTGTCAACACACAGGTTACGATTTTATAAATGTGAAATGTTTATGTTGTATATGATCCATTATGAAACTGTTTGTCACGTGTTCTGTTTGTTTTTGCAGCTACAAGTACCACTGGAGGATTTTTCAATCCCGTACTAGCTACTGCTTTGACACTTGGATGTAAAGGCAACACTGTAGTAGAGCATTTTGTTGTCTATTGGTTGGGATCATTCCTTGGAGGTTTCATTGGACGGTATATATACCAGCTCATGCATCGTGCCGAAAAGCTCAAAGATTTGTAAAAGTTTTTTATTACCTCGTTACTGTTTCAATGTTAGGAATAAAGGATATTTTATTTTACCTCATTTATGGTTTCTTCTTTGTATTATAGTACTTTATCCTCCCATCCTATAAGTGTTTCTAAAACTAAAATATTCTACCCTAGTCAAAACTATGGCTTTTTAAGCTTCTTGTCTAACATTTAGTCCGCCTGTTCTTATTTTGTTTAAAACTATAAATAAGTCCCCTTCACTTTCACTTTTGTTAAAAGACCATGTAAAGCAAAAGAAAAATAAAGTATTCTAAATAATTGAATTAAAGAACGATTTTTACAAATTTTATAAAAAATATGTAGCATAAGTCAATAATCCTTTCTAAAGCAGATACTTATGCAACTTTTTGACTACTACTTTTCTTTAGAGACATTCAATGAACCACAACAGTTTAAAAAAATTAACTGTGGCAAAGAGTGACTAATCTAAAACACAGCTTGATAAACAGATGAATATTTTTTCATATCGTAATCAATAGGTGTGGGTATTCTAACACAAAAAAGTACCATTAATTTATCATTTTAGAAAAATATGCAATATTCAGAACATATTTTCTACATATAAGATTTATCTTGTTGCTCTATTTCAAGATATTAATTAATTAAATCTCAAAATCTTAGTAGCTGATGATATTGAGACCATTTTTAAGTGCATATAAATAAGAATTGGTGACATATCCCAGAAAATTTGATCATATCTGATAAATTAAGACAAGATGACTCTGATATTTCAAAATATCACTAAATTATGAGATTATAATGTGGTTTTAATAATAATTAGAATAATTTGTTCTTGAGTAAAAAATAAGTCAAAGAAAGGTACACATTTGCTAACATTTAAAGTTTAATTCTAACAAAAAACTATTAAATTTAGAAAATAGACAAATTATATTTGAATATGTTTTCAAACAGTTGCATGGAATTGATATGTGAATATTCAGATATCATAAATAAGAAAATCACAGAAGATATATCCAAGTCTTGAACTTTTGTAATATATCGCTATGTTTCATTCTGTTAAATGTTAAAATATCAATTTTACTTTTAATATTAATCTAACCTATGAGCAACTGGTTCATTTAATTGATTTGAAAACCCAAACAGTTTAGTGAAACAAGCCCATATTAATCCAAACAGTTTTAGAACAAATCTAAATTCCTAACACAAATTTTATGAATGAAAAAAGACAAAAAAAAAAACAGTAAAAATGAAAACGAGTTTTAGCAATTTAATTTTAACAGTAGTTATTCATACAGGGTGTAAACTTAACAGTTTAAAAGTTTAATACAATTTACATCACTATCTTAATAAAAGGATCTTTCATATCAAATTTAACTTCAGTTGTTCTTTTCAAAGTACTCCATTGCTTTCACAGGATCTGGTTTTATAGTAGGAGCATCTGGTTTCCAATTGGCAGGGCACACTAAAATAATTTCAAAAACAAACACATTAATACAAGAGAATAATTTTTTTAATTATGAGAAAATTCATAACAATCTCAAAATAAATTACCGACAGAAAAAAATTTTAAAGTTAGAAAAATTATTTCAATTTTTCCTCTTACAGATAATAGCATTTTGAGAAGTAAAGAGCATTATTAATTCACATATAAATATGTTTGCAAAATAACAAATATTAAATATATATCTCAAATGATAATTTAATTATAACTTCTTAAAGAAAAACCACTTCTACATAAATATAGCAGAGTAAAAGAAATTGCACAGAAACACTACACTAAGTTGAATTAGATATAGCAATGCTGTGAGTATCACAATAGCAAAATCATAACTTAGTTTGTCAAGATTTTGCTACTCTGTATATAATTTATTCAGTATAGAAAATTACACTAAGCCTAAAACTAACAGTACAGCTTCTACCATTTAGGAGTTGTTTTCAAAAAAGTAAATAACTTATTACTTAAAACTATGTAATAAGAAGCTGAACAATGACTAAAAGGTAGGACACTGCCTTTAGCTCTCTGAATCTGCAGTTTCAAATTCTGTTACTGGAATGTATGTTTATAGCTATTTAAAATCACCTTTAACACATTGACTACTGTGCCCATTTACAGTGAAATCTCCTTCAGACCACAAGTACTGCAGTACAAAGCATATTTTTCTCGGTACTCCTCCCTCTACGATACTCCCCTTTAACTGCTCTCATGTAGCTTCACAGACACTGACTTTCATTTCAATGCATTTCAACCTTCAAAATCATAAATGACCCGTGTCTTTTTCAGTACCTTCCTGCAATATGCTGTTAAAGTAGCTTACAAAGTAAAGTAGTTTTAAAGTTAAGCAGTTAAACTTAAATCATATGCATATGTAAAAATAAAAACTTACCTTCACCATGTTTCTCTACAAATTGGAAAGCCTTAATTAACCTAATAACTTCATCAACAGAACGACCAACAGGTAAGTCATTAATAGTTATCTGACGAACTACTCCTTGTGGATCAATTAAAAATAGTCCTCTATAAGAAAAATGTCTCATTGAAATACGTATTTTTAAAGTAAATATATTTAGATAGAAATGCAACAAAATAATATATTTCCTAGTAAAAATATGGCAATCAAAAATGTACTTCCTTTACAAAATTTATGCAATTTATTGTACTTATTATAAGATTATTCTTAACATGATTTGCAGATTAGAGAGGTATAGGAGTCATGAAAAATTATATTTTATTCTGATCTTTTCAAATATTTCATCAAACACAAACATTTCTTAATGTAATAATTCTTTGCTTAAATAAATGACTTAAAAACTAGAATTACAGTGCCACATTCAGTGAATTTAAATGCCACAGAAACTTGTGAAACATGAGAGTACAGTTCATCATTTGATGTAATTGGGTTTACTTTTGAAGAAATGTAATATAAGTAGAATAAATTTTTTTTTATTTTTTAAGTTATTTTTTGAATTCTTAAGCAAGCAGAATAACTCATTCAAAAATTCCTAAACTGACATAATTTTTTTATAATACATATAAAATAATATTTTAGTAATAGACAAAGAAAATATACCTTAAAGCTATTCCAGAATCAAGGAGAATACCATATTCTTTAGCAATAGACTTTGAAAAATCAGACAATAATGGTATATTCAGAGAGCCAAGTCCACCTTTCTAAAATACACAATAAAAAATACTACAGATAAATTACAAGTATACAAGTCCAGATTTTTTTAGATATTCTTAAGTAATTATAAACATATAAGTAACAATCAAGATTGTTTTATGTATTAATTGAAACCAAAATATTTTTTGATCTGATGTGATTATAACTGCTTACAGGTACTCCTCACTTTACGACAGTTCTATTCTGATGAGTAGACAGAAAAGTAAAATGGTTGACAAGTGAGAAACTTGTGGCAGAAATATAAAAATTTATAAAATTATAAAAATTCTGCAACAAATTTGAAATTTATATATAAAAACATACATATGTGCATATAATCTTTGCTTAATTAAATCGGTAGTGTTTGGGTAAGGGAGATGAAGAAGGAACAGAAGTTATACATTTAAATGCAGAAGTGCAGATAAAACAGTTGAAAAGAAATAAATGTTGAAAAAATGAGTTTTCACAGTGACTGCTTATAAGAAATTAAGAAGTTAATAGCATGCCTATAGTATGTTCAATGTGCATGTTGTCACTTGTCACTGACACACTTGAATTTTTCTGAATCCTCAAATTACAAGTTAAAACTCAATTGGTCATGAGAGTGGCTGTTAGGTAAATAGATCGGTGAGGAATACCTGTATTTTAAACATCTGTATAGTAACAGAAGACTAAAGCAAACTTTTAAAAAGAGTCAATCAAAATTCCCACACATATATTTACATTCATGTCTATTTTATTTTAGAAATGTTTACAACTGATATTGCTTTTAGTATTTTTTAGAACTTATTTTATGGTTTCCAGGAAATTAAAGACAAAATGTAAAAAGAAGGAAAAATATTTCACAGCTATTTTCTAAAAAGCAGCTACAAACACGTTATGCAAAATTCTCACATTAACAATTTATACAGCTAAAGTTCATAATACTATAATAATTTTACTATTAAAACATAATTAGATTTAAGATGTGAGAAACTATTTCAATTTGGTAGGGAAATTCAGAAAAAATTGTAGCATTAAGCTGATTCTAACAAATAACAATTGGCCAAAATATGAAATGTTATATAAATTTAAAAAGGTTTAATGTATAAAAAGTTATTTTTAATAATACAGGGTATATAGTTAAGAGGGGTCTGTTTAGGTAAAATTTAGATCCATTGAATTTTTTAAAAAATTCCATAAAAACAGACCTTTCAGAATATTTTTATTTTTAAAATGCAGAGAAAAGGGCTGGTTAACCAGATTACTATGCATTTTGTATACATTTTTATACAGACATTAAATTATGTTTATGATGTTAAAAGGTAACAGATTTTTATTTTAAGGTAAATTTTCCATTGCTTATTTTCAATTTTTCGTAATTATTTTCTGTAATTTTTCTATACATAGCTAAGGCCAAACTTTTAATCTTATTACAGGGTTTAAATATTAAAAAGTAATACTCGCTTTCAAGAAAGCATGTTTAAAAATTCTAAACCTAAAATATTTGTACAAAAGAAATTCCAAAAGGAACTTACTTTTCTAGGAGTGTTAATCCATGCTAAATGACTAAAATGTGAATCAGTTGAAGCTGCAATAACTTCAGTATTTAAAGCCTTGAACTGAGAAGCAGCATCACTAAAGGCGATGATTTCAGTAGGACAGACAAATGTACTAGACAAATAAAAAGAAAAAATCACTATTTCTCTTGTATATTTGTACCTTATCTATATAATAAAATATTTAAAGAAACCTTAGAGTCATATACATTTAGAATTCAACTAAATTATGATGAGAAAAATTAACCTTAATACAATTCTGATGACAAAAATTTAGGAAAAATAATTTTGAGGCAATTTTCTCTTGAAAATATTAAAGGACGGTATTTATTAGATTAATTGCTGATAAAATAAATTTTTTAAAAAGGGCTAGAAAACCATACATGAAACCAAATATAAATATATACACACATGGTGAAAACTCATTTATATAAAGACCAGATACAAGGGATAATTTTGTGTATAAATAAATATTATCCCCACCATGAATTCATTAAAATGCTATGCAATGGAAATTTGCATTCCACATTAGAAAGAATATTTCAGTTTTATAATGGCAGCTTAAATTCACAGTATAATTCTTATCGGTATTTGGGCTATTGATATCATTCCTCCTATTTTATAACTCCCTGGTGTTATTTTTTCAAGCTTTACTAATTATTATCTAGCACATCTTTATTTAGCATTGTAGTACGAGATTCTATTTTTGTTCCTCCTCTTATAAGGATTTTATAGCACCAAGATGTGTTTGCTATATAGAACAAACACATCTTTCAGAAACAATCCTCTTGTTTAATAATATTTTTGGGAATATCTGATGAAATATCACTAAACCTTTGTTTTTTAGTTCTATGTTTTGCTTTGTTTTTATTTCTCACTATTAAATTCTACTATATATATACATATATAGAAAGTGGAAACTCACTTGTATAAAGACTAGGGAGAAGAGATAGTTCTTTGTATAAGTGAATATTTCATATATGTGAATAGAATTCATTATCCTACCATGAATATATGAAAACACTATTGTGTGCTGCCTTTCTGATTTTTTTAATAAATATAGTTTAAAAGCAAACATATACTTTAACATCTGTAAACTATAACAAAATTAACTTTTATGTTCTTCATTAATACAGAAAATTTATATATTCAGTAAATACATCCATAAATACTCACAATGAACAAATTTTATAAAACACATTAATTTTTCCCCCTATGCAGAGAGACAATCAACAGACCACAGCTTGCCCCATGTAGCCTATTACAAAGTTGTTCTGTCCAGTTGTCAGAGTTAAAATTTTAGTCCTTCAAACAGGTGCATGTCAAGAGATGGTTAAAATCCATTTTCCCCCCATATGAACAAAGGGGACAATTAGGCGAGTCTACCAAACTAATATGGTTTAAGTGAGAGTATAAAAAGTCATAAAATGGGATACAATTATCCTGAAGTTTGCAGTAAAAATATGGCAAGACAGCTCCATTAGCACAGGATAGTCTAATAGTTAACACTACTTCTGTCCTCTAGCATTACAAATATGAGTCTGTTGGACAGAGATCTTAATGCTTTTTGCAACAGTTTTGCATACAGAGGAATAAGACACAGGGAGAGTAGGTTGTTGGAGATTGCAACTCCTCTTAGCAAGGATATAAGCTTTTCCATAGATGCCACAATGACTAGGTACCCATTGGAAAACAAAAGTCCAACCAAAGTGAATAGCCTTATTAAGCAAGTCTCAACCTCAACACAGTATGATGAAGTGGAGTTAGGAGCACATAAGGCTAAGATTGCAGCCTGAGAATCAACAAGAAAAACAGCATCTCAGAGTCATGAATTCCAATTTAATAGACTGGAAACTGCTTGTTTGATTGCCCCTATTTCAGCATCAAATTTGAGGTATTCAGGCTAACTGCTGAAGAAAATTCATGGTATCTGCAGTAAATACCGCAGCCAGAAGCATTTGAGTCACTAGATAAGAGCCATCAGTGTAAATGTGTAACCACTGATCTATAGGGTAGTTATTAGAAATAGTTTCTAAAGAGCAGGACCTAAGATAAGTTGGTAAAGTCTCATATTTCCTTTCTTGGATACCAATGGATAAGTTATAAGAGGGAGTCTCTAAAGTCTAACTCTAGAAGTCAAGTAGGAAGGGACATAGAAGAGTTCATACTCATAAGTACTATCAAGGTTATATTTCCTAAATTCCTCAATTTTGCTAAAGGTGTTTACTGAGTCTTGAGTCTAGGAGTAGTAAGAATATATTTTGTTCAAAGGAGTAGAGCAAGCAGCTCCCATGATAAACCTGAGTACTTTATTTTGAGCTTTGTCAATCATGTTCCTGCAACTCTCAGAGGCAGTAGCAAGAAGTTCCCCTCAATAATCAAGAACAGGTCTTGTGTATAATTTATATGTGGTGGAAAGGACCTCTTGGATAGATCCCCAAAGAATACCAGAAAGTCTCTTAATAAGTCTTAATCTGTTTGAAGCTACCTCTGCTCAATTTTCAGCTCGTTTTCTCCAAGAGAGTCGTTTATCTAGGTAAACACCCACATAACAGACGTAGCTCTTATCCTCTAACTTTTTATCATTAAATATTAAGCAGGTTTCATGCATCTTTGTGGACAGGGTAAAAGTTAGTTTGCAAAAAATGTTTACTCCCTTTATATAAATTCCTTTATATTAAGTGAATATTATTACCTACATGGGCTATATGGGAGTCTTGCAAGAGAATGAGAAATCTTAATACAACTCAATAATTCATACAAGTTTCAAATAAATGAGTTTCTATGGTTTATATATATAACATCAAAATAATGGCAGATCACAATAATTATGTAATCCCTATTGTTTTTATTTGCCTGGGATACTGGGCAAGGAGAAACCTAAGCAGCTAGACTAATGAATAATTTTGCAGTCAGGCCACATTGAAGAGAAGCACAATTTTGAGAACTTAAATACTTTATTGAGAAACTGCTAAAAAGACATCTTTACCAGTCAATGGCAGACAAGAGAATGATACGAAAAACCTTTTTGCTGGAACAGAGGTGTACCCCAGAGTAAGACAGACAGAATTTTCTCAAGGGATTAAAAACTTAGCAAATTTAACTGTTATCATAGGGGAAAACTGAGCCATTTGCTGGCAACAGCTGGTAAATGTATTGAATGGACAGAAAGTTTACATCTATTGCACAGAAAGCTTTGGAAACTGTGTTGGAAGAATTTTAAGTTGAGGACACTCTTAAGACATTTTGTGGCTGGGAAAATATATTTTAAGGAATGAGAGAGAGAGAGGAGGTCTTTAAACAGATATTAAAGTGAAATAATTTTTATACATTACATATATATATTTACATACAAATACATACAAATATTTGGTAACATTAATAGAACTTTTGGAATCTGAGTTGAAAAATTTAAGATATTACAAACTAATACTTTTCTGACAATTCATTTTTCTGATAGCATTGATGTTTGTTTATTTCCCATAAATAAGAAAAAAAAACAATACTCACAAGTCAAGAGGATAAAAGAAGAGCACCACATATTTCCCTTTATAATCAGAAAGTTTTATTTCTTTAAATGCCCCATTTACAACTGCAGTTCCTTTAAAATCAGGAGCTGGTTTTGCTACTTCTGCAGCATAATTAAGTGCACCTGTTGAAAATAAAACAAAACGAATTTTTTAAGGAATTAGCATTACAATTCACTTTTTATCAGCAATACAATTGAAACTGCTGAAAATATTCTAGGTACTATGACACTGAAGTCCATGTCCCTTTAATGGCTTTTAAAACAATCTAAAACAACTTACCTTCAATAAATGAAATGTCTAAATAATTACAATGGTTAAGTTGATTTCATAGACATAATATTTTAATATGTTTAATTATTGCCCTTTTCATAAGCTTTAATGGATGAAGGCCTCTTAAAAAATATTAGAACATAATAAAAAAAAGTACCAAATTTTTAAGCTAAACAAAGCTCTAAGAAACTACAGTATTGATAATGCTGTGCCTGCTCAACCATCCTCTAACACAAGGGCTATCAATAGATACACAATGCTATAAGATTTTTCTCTTTTCTAATATCTAATTCATACTCTATATATTACATGTATGTAATATATTAAAAATTTATTCTAAAAGTAATTATATTGTTTCCCTAATTTTAATTCGATATCATGATGAAAAAAAGATCTTTAGTATAATAACCTTATTACACAGTAAGTGTGTAAGCACAGTCAACTATTTTACAAGACTCTTTTCAGCTGCAGGTCAGTGAAATACAATAAATTTGGGGTTGCTCTTCAAGTTCAACTTTTCCCATCCAGTATGGGAATAGTTGAAGGGCAATTCCACAGAAATGGAGAACTGGTGACCAATTTTTCAAAATATTTTTTCATTGACAGATAAGGTACCATTTTAAAGATCTTGAGATGAAATATCAGAATATAAGAAAAATTACTAAAATCCAAGCTCTGAGGAGTAATTAACCTTTGAAAATAAGATTTTTTAGTTTGTTTCATTTTTTGTCATTTTGAAATGAAATTGCAGTATAATTTAATATCAGATCAATTTAGATGCTTGCCATAACACTTCAGAAGGGTTTAATTTTTTTAAAAATAAGATTTGTATTATATATATACATTTTAAAGAATTTTTATAGCAGGCATTTTGACAAAATTATGTCCAACACCAAAATGCAAAAAAGTTAATGCTGCATAAAACTGGTTGGAGTATTTTAGAAATTATTATCCCTGCAAATCAGAACTACATTCTCTTAAAAATGTGCAATCCAAATAAATTTAAAATATTTAGTTTCTTGTTATTTTATGGTGTCGGACGTAAAAAATATTTTACGTCCGACACCAAAACCTCATTTAAAATGTACAATTTGTCAAATTAAATAATAATAATAAAATAAAGCAATATCATTTGTTTATATTGTTTTTAGTCATTAAAATATGTTTAATAATTGTAATTGTTAATATAAAACATTTCTTGTAAAATATTGAAAATAGAAACTTGGATTCATGAAAGCTGGTACAATTTGTAGTTTAATATTTTACTATAAATACTGAGCAAAACAAAAATTTTCTGTTCCACACATACATCAAAAGGGAACAAGCTATAGCTTTTAAACAAATGACATCGGCAGCTAACATATAAAACGTTGTAATACAGTTAGATTTCTCGAAAAATGCTCCTATACTTGCAACAATATTTTTAGCCCATGCATGGATTTTCCAAGATATCAATATTTTTGTAATAATTTCAAATACTTTGGCTCACACAAAACTCACTATGTACAAGTTTGTGAGTTACATTTTAGAATATTTAAAAGCTGAGCATCCAAATCTTAAACAAATGCAAATATTTTCTGATGGGTCTAATTCCAAATTTAAACAAAGATATTTATTTTCAAATTTATATTTATTTGAGTTGAATCAATGTAAAATTAGCCTGAAACTTCTTCGCCACATCCCATGGAAAAGGGGTTGTAGATGGCATTGGTGGCACTATTAAAAGAACAGTGGTGAAATATAAGAGTCAGAAAAGTATTTATAAGCACAGCAGAATATTCATCTATTACCTCTATATTATCAAATATGCATGTTAAGGTATCCGTCTACGTTGGGAGAACTTTTTTCTTTAAACGTAGAAACTAGTTATGTTTTTACATTTTTAGATTTACTTTTTATACTATCATAGATAATTGTACTTAAAAAATTTATTCCTGGAGAAGTTTTTATAAAATTTCTAATAAATGAAGAAAAAATCTGTTTTTTTCAAAACGTCTAATTTTTTAATAAATTATTTCAATATTTTTTGATGCAACACATTTCTTATACACTGGACTAGTGAATCACCTAATATCTTTGCTTAATTTACATTTGGTAAAAAATTTTGGTCCTTCAAAATCATACACATTGAATTTTTAACGAATTTTTATATATAACTATGAGTGAACCATTGTTAAAAATTATCCAAATTTAAAGCTTTTAGGTCATTCACTAGTAAATATTATCAAAAGCATTCATAATAATTTTCAACAAAATATTTTAAGAATGTTTTGAGAAATCACACTTCAAGTTTCAACATTTTATTAAAAATACCGTTCTGAGAAAAATGCATTTGAAGTTTAAGCAACTTTAACTGTTAAAAAAATTAAAAGACATGTTTAAAATTCCCTACACTTTTTACTTCAAAACTGCCAAGTTGATAATTATTAAAAATACTAGAAAAATATTTAATCTTCATGAAAATTTAAAAAGTTTTGTCCAAAAAATACTCTTTAAAATGCTTTAAATTCTCAACTTCTGGTTTCGAAGTTGCTACTCCCGTATTGTTTTGACAGCTGTCACTGATGTTTAAAACAGCTGTAACTTTTCTTTAAAATGCTGTAGAGACAAAACAAAAACAGATTTAAAAGCCTAAAAGTTGAAATTTTACAATAGAGAAATTGAAAAAAATTATGATTTTTGGCAAAAATGACGTTTTTAACATACTGATACCTTAAGTTCATATCGCCTAAAGAAATATTGTATAAGCCTGAAAATGTATGTCAATACTGGGAAAAAACTCTGCCAGTTCCAAGCATTCAATCTGTCCACTGTGTAAAAGCCATTTCATCAAATAAAATTATTATTTCTGTCACTTCTGCAACACAAATGCAAAAAGCAGTTACTTTATTTAATGAAGATTTGTCTGATAGTAATGACTCAGATATATCCAATACTGTAGAATCTGATGATTATAATTTATATGACTAGGTAGTTGTTAACTACGAATCTGCACATTATCTAGGATATATCACACAAATAATTGAAAAAGAAATTGAAGTTTCAGTGATGCATAGGGCAGAAGGTCATTTTAAATGGTTAAAGCTGAGGACAAATTTTTTTTATAAAAAAAAGAACATTTTAAAGAAAATTTCTCCACCTGATCCAACTGGAAATAGGGGACAATTTTTCTTTACAAAAAATATCTAAACTGTTACATCACAAATACATTTGTTAATATGTTCCTAATTCTACTAATTATATAATTCCATATTTGTTATAAAAATAGAAGTAATTATCAGTTTAAATTGTGTTTAAATGAATTGTGATTTATGCCCGACGCTATGGAATTGCCCTTGGGCATCCTGTCTGAGGCAAATGTGTGTGTACTTGCCTCAAACAGGAGGCACAGATAAAAATAATTACTTGACTTACTTGTATGAAGTCGTCCAACTGAAGCCAATTTATTAGAAACTCCCCATTTTGCATAAGAACTAGCCTGAAAATATTTAATATAAGCTGAACATGATTTTAACAAAAATTATACTAAGAAAAATCAAAAGAAAACAATTAGAACTTAAAAAGAAAAACAAATGAAAAAAAGTAAAATATTCTAGCACAGTAATTCTAAATTTTTACTATATTTCTTGGACAAACAATAAGTTCAAATAATCTTTACAATGTTATACTAATGACTACATTAGAATAAATAAACATGAAGTTAAAGAGATAAATTAATTTAAAGAATACTTCTTAAAATTGGATCTAAACACAATATGATCACATTTAAAGTGAAATTGATCTTAGAACAAACAAACTGCAAAGCTTCATTATACCCTTCAGAAAGAAACAATGGACCTGTTCCCTTGATTATGTTCAAGTTTTTATTTCTTCCATAAGATGCATTAGGTTGGCCAATTGTGGTTTAAAAGGTCATTATTATGTTCAGGAAACGAAATGGAATTCCACTTTTATGAACACCAGATTTCAGAATAGGCCATCAAACCGATTAGCTTCATATTAAAGAGTAAAGTAATTTGTGTGTCAGCAAGGAATTTGTTGAACTATTTAATATGAAGGAATGAGCTTGCTAACATAATGCAAGTGAACATTGCAAACAAAGAGTTCTTTTGGAAACACATTTTGAGCAACTATACTTTCACAAGAGATACATAACAACTTCATACTCCAAATAACACTGACATTTAAAAGTTGCAGAGAAAGTACTAGTAAACAAAAATATAATACAACTACATTAATAAAAAAATATATATATTCACCTTGCAAAACACCCCTCGGAAGTGCTGAAACATCTTGAATGACATCAAATCTTAAACTAATTTATATTAAAGAACCAAATACAAGCTATTTGGTAGAAAACTATGAGAACAATCTTAATTTCACCGGTTTTTAATGTTTCAAAGTCCACACATTACTAGCGTCTAATTAAAGGAATCACAATCTCGCAAAATTAGCTCTACGCATGTGCAGTTTACCTTCTAGAAAATAAGTCACGCCCCGTTTAACCATTGCCATTTAGGGCCAATCCCACCAAAGTCGTTTAACGTCTAATAACGATTATCCACGATTAACCCTGGAGCCAACCAATGGGGAAAAGCAATTCTCCATTTAAACCGAGATTAATCGCGGATAGCATTAAACGACTTTGGTGGGATCGGCCCTTAGTAATAAACATAGATTAATCGTCATTGTAAAGAGATATATGAGAGCAGTTTGAAGAGAAAAAAAATTGCTAGTTCAGAGTTAAATGAATGCGGACCATAAATACTGTGAACTCCATATATATGTTGCACAAAAATTCAACATGAAATTCTACCTATATGATTAATATTAATAAGTTAATTCTATAAAATAACTCAATACGACAATTTTATTTAAATTTCTCAATTTTTTCACATTCTTTAAATTTTTTAACAAAGAGTATTAATAGCATGTTCAGAAGCTTTTTATTGATATCATATATATCTAATTTCTGAGGGAACTGAAAATAAAATCCCAAAGAGAGTAAACGGAGAATTCTACCGACTAGTGGATCATAGTACAAAAAAGCCTGCAAAGTCTACTCGGAGAAGAAGCGACTCCGGAGCAAAATGAAGAAGGAGCCAGTGAACCAACTGCCTCAGAGAACGAGAGGAAGTAACAAAAAAAGCGAGATGTCATGACGGACAAGAGGATATCGCCAATTTTCAAGCTAAGTCGATGAGAATGAGGACCCAACCGAAAGATTTCGGGGACATATCCACTAGGATAGAAAACCCCTCTTCAGAGGACAGGACAAGTTACACCATGGTACAACAGCAACCCTCAGCCTCGCTTCGTTTCCGCATGGAGGATAAGAACCGAACAGTCCAAACACCATTAAAGTTAAATTAAAGGAAGGTTTTTGATTACGGGATTCGAAATGTTACATAAACTCGGAGCTTTATAATTTGGAAAATTTTTGATAACCTTGCAGACCTTGGTGACATTTGTTAAGAGAAGAGGTATGGCCAGAGCTCGCGAGAGGAAATCATGAACAGTATTATGCACGATGCGTTTATGATCTTGAGTTATGATGATTATTTGAGTCTATGATTATTGAGTTCTGAAATTAGGAGAAAATTATTCTTCTTAAGCATGTACAACTGTTTCCGTTTTAAAAGTTGCATCAAACACAACACCATTTTTAAAATGACGGGAAGTATTTGTTGTCCTTACGTCGAAGTCGCTTCAAGAAATTCCTGCTGTTATTTTCTTCGTCGAAACTGCTAGTGAACTCAGGCCATTGTTGATCTCTGTATTTGGGAATTTTATCATTTTGAGATTTACGAAGATGTAAAATATCTCGCCGAGTATCAGTTGTCCTATGTGATTAGCATAATCTACGTGAGGAGTTGCTACGTAGAATGAGAATTTTAAAGAATTCAGGGAGGTAATATTTCAAAGTTTTATTAATTTTAATGGGTGCATTTGAGGCCACAGTAGCAAAATACTCTTAGTGAGAGTCTTAACTGAATATTCAGTACATTTTGGAGTCCCAGCAATCAGAAAAATCAATTTGAACGTAGCAAAAGTATTCTGAAAGTTCCGCCAATCATTCAAAACGATAGGATCTAAAGTCTGTACCTCAATAGCCGAATCGACAGTCAATAAGACTGGTATATGATCTAAATCAAAGAGATCCAGTATTTCAGTGTTACAATTATGAAGACATTTTGAGTCAGAACTAAGTGGATAGTGTAAGGTGTGCAATCAATAGCTTAATGGTTAAGAATGGGATGATGAAGTAATAAATTATTAGTATTAGAAGTAACATATTTTATCAGTACCTGGCCGAATTTATTAGTTCTGTAGCATACAGTTCTCTGTTATGTTTATTCAAGTCGCCAGCTATTATTCATTGAGAGTTATGCTTTAAAATTCTGCCTAGGTCCAAACATATGGTGATGTGACCAGAATTTTGGTAGTCGGATTTGGTAAAACCATAATGGAGTGAGATTCAAGAACCACTGGGTCTAGGTTGTGATAGGATAGGGATTTAACGCGCATTTAAAATAGATGGCAATACCATCTTCGGTTCTCCCACAGGTGTGTTACCTATCCTAAGTATCTCTGGCTTTCCCATAAAGGTAGTAATTAGATATATTACATCTATAATTTTAATTTAATTTAAAACCTTGAAGTAAGACAATACCTATATATGAGTCTTCAGCGAAGTCTCTAAGTTCATTAATTTTTAGTTACAGGTCATTCCCATTCCAAAATATTTAAGTTCTTAAAAGTAGTTTGCTGCCTAATCCCCATGAGCGGGAGAAGGAGGTCAAGAATACTAGCTGTTTGAAAAACTCATAAATTTTAATAAGAGTGTCATTAGGTGATCTCATTATACTTATGGTTTTTTGAACATATTTAGGATGTCCGAAATATTGAATTTTTGTATAAATTATTAAATTGTACAAATTGAAGAATGGAGGAGGAGGAGTTAGAGCAGTTCTCAGATGTACGTTGTTCTGAAGATAATTTATGAGTTTTTAATATCTGTTTGAATTGAAATTTTGTATTTGCACGCTATTAATTTGCTTGACATTTTTCTATTGTCTTTTCCGACCGTATTTCTCAGTTTTGGGTCGATTTTTTTCACTTCTGGATGGAGCCTCAGATGGCTTTGAAATGCTAAACGTGTGAGTAGGCGTGATTAAAGTTCGAACTTTTGAAACATTTGATAGTATGCTCTTTTTGCTCTTTGTGACCAAAAACAAGCTTTGAGTAAAATCGTAGGGATAAATCTATGGTCATTTGATCTAAATTTTTTTTAAAAAGATTTTTATTTTGATGATTTGCAGTATGCATTGGTCAAGCTTTAAAATTTGAGGTGTGCCCTATCCACAGTTAGTACATTTAAACATGTCTACAGTAAACGAACACGTACTAGACCTATGATTTTATCCACATTCTATTATGTATTTACAGATAATATTGCATGATAATGATTAATGTTCAAACTGCTGACATTGAGAGCATTGGGAAGTTCCTTTATCTTTGTAAATTTCAAACTTTACAGCTGAGAAATTGATGGTGTGGATATCATTTATCATTTTTGCTGACGACAAAGACGGAACAGTAGTGGTATTTTATGTTTTGTCTTTTGATTGGTCAGATATGTCAGATATATCACAAATGTGAAATACTTTTATTAAGCTACCAAAAACGCCAAATGCAATACAATTAAAAACAGACTCATTTCTATCTGTGAGGACACAGATACTCAATTAACTGAAGTGGAATTGGGTGATAAAAAGCCTTCCTTTTTTATGTGAAATGGTGAATTTGGTTATTGATAAGGTGAGTGAAACTTTACTTAACTTAACCCCAACCCCCAAGATACTTTAGTAGCGGAGATTCGCTGGACTGGAAGACCCCTCCTCAGAGAACAGGATGACTAGTTGCACCGTGATGCAACACAGCCTTCAGCCGTGCTCGCCCTGCTCGGAGGATAGGATCAAGGTAATCCTGACGCCGGTCATGGGTTTGCCTTGACTTTGAGTGACTAATAAAGCTTCCCAGCGATCAGTGAGTGCTGTCGACAAATAAGGTCTGTACTGCCTGAGAACCAGGTAGCAACGGAAGGTATAAGATGTAAACAGCAAAAGGTCTCTCCGGTAACTTCCAGACCAAAGAATGTAGACGGCCAGACCTCTAAGGTTGGAAACCGGAGAGATCTCCTATATAAGCCTAGCACATACCTCGTGAAAGGGAGACACTCCCTTTAGCCATTAAAACTGGTGTGGAATAGGGACCTCATTTTTAGGTCTGAAACCAACCGAAACATTCGCGTTAGCCTTTGACACCACCCTGAAGGGCACAGTTGAACTTCATCCTTTCCGATTTTCATCCAATAGCTTGCTCCTGTTTAGAGTCCGTCAACACTAACGCAAACATCTGCTTAGAGTCTTTCCACACCAACCCAGAAAAACACAAGACAAAAGCACTAATTCCCCAAGTCCGGAAGAAGATGACCCCACTATGAGATGGGTAATATGATACAGTCTCTCAAAGTGATAGAAGTCATTACCCAGAGGGTTAGTTGCAATTGCCTTAAAGAAGCTGTGATATCGAACATCACCCGACCGAGAAGACTGTCCTCTATTTTTTTCGTGAAGGGTTGAATCACTACCTGTCCGAATATCGGTAGTGTTGGACTGTGTCCCTCTTCCATAGATGAGAAGACTGTGTGAGCAGATTCCAACCTATACATTGGGAAAATAGAACTTGTCTCGGGTCTACAAAGGAGCATAAAACCTCCGAGTAGTGATATAGACACTTCTGGTATTTGCTCGCTCCTATTCAGGTCAACGAAGCTTTACCTCTGATGCGACCAAATAGTGATATGCTCTCCCAAGTAAATCCGAAAACCTTGGAGAAGCCACTTATGAGAAAAGGGAAAGAAAAGACCTGCCACTAGTATTCGAGCACTGGAATCACGGTATGCGTACGAGTGGGTTAAGCGTGTACTTAGGAGGTATGCAGTCGTAATGAGATGCAATCTTGCTTCGTCTCATAGCGGGCTCTATGCATCATGAGTCGAGTTCATCAAAGAGCAGTACGATCATTTTCTTCAGGCTTCCCGCATCCGAGGTAATTGAAGTAAGTGAGACTCAGTGCGTATAAGGTCAGTCATAACATAAACTGAAAACACATAGTGCGCTACAGCACCTTCTCACGGCGGCGCAGAGTCGCTCACTCACAGAATATAATATAGCAGCACCCATGAGTACAAAAGTGATGCTACAAAATTTAAGAATGAAATATTTTCCATTTTAAATGTACTAAAAATTAAACAAAGTGCATTTGCAAGCTCAGTTCATCACTTCGTTAATGTGACGATATTTTTTTCCTATTTATTTGGTCTCTTTCTGAATTCGAACTACGTATTAGGTCTCTGTATATACGACACAGACATTTATCCTTTCCCATCGACTGTAATTTGTTTGACTTCCCAAAATGAACATTTCTGATATTATTAAACAGGTGGTGCGACCTACCTGTGACATTTTTGAGTGATTTGTATTTTTGCAATTTTATAATTGAATAATATTTTAGAATAACTATATTTTCCAAACGACTATTGTTGCCTGAATTATGTTACTTCGTTTTAACATTATAAATTTAGAGAAACCTGGAAAATATACACATAAAAGTGCTTTATTTTTTTTTAAATATTTAAAACAAAAATTAGGAATTATTTTCTTAAAATACTAGAATTTTAAAAACACCTTTTAAAAATTCATTTCATCTTCAAATTTTATTTTATGAAGGGGTCTCAGTTGTCTCTGAGTTCTGAAAACCGTAGATAGTCACTGCCAGTGGGTGGACATAGGATTGCATACTCGGTCATTGAATATTCTGTCATAACTTCACAAACAGACAAAATGGCTGAGCAAAAGATTCCATCCATATTTTCAGTATTAAGGATTGCAATATCGGACCAAAAGTTCAATACCGGTATTCGGTATTTTTTAGATCTTAATACCGGTAGTAGGAATTTTAAAAAATAAAGAAAACACAGGTGTTTCTTTCTTTTATTTACCAGTTTTATTAGAGAGAGTAAATATCATAAAAATGATCTGTAACTTATAAATTATAACAGTATATTAATAATCACAAAAAAAGTAACGGAACATCGTATGTATTTAAATCACAAAAAAAATTGTAAATATCGTTCTTCAGTCTGTGGAACTATTACAAATTTTTAAAATGTGATCTTAAAAAACATAATGCATCAATTTTACTGTCATTAAGCCTGAAACATAATTTTGTGTAAAATTTACCAGCTGTCGAAAACTCTCTTTCAGCATCTAGGCTAGTTGGTGGTACTGTTAGCAATGTGCAATATACTTTTTTCAAGTATTTACGTCTAAATTCCTCATCTTCAAATAAATCGATTTCTCGCCGGAGGATATAACTGATTTCTGTACTGTATTTTGGTTTGTTGAAATTTTTTAAGTTATCACTAATTCTAATTTTTGTTCAAGAGACAATTTCTTTTCACTATCGACATTAGTGTCATCATCTTCGATAACTGTACCGAATTCTTCTGGATGTGAGTAGGTTTGGGAGTAAAAAAAATTTAAGAAAATTTAGTATAAACCTAATCAAATTTAAATTGGTTAGTCTCTTTTCTTCTTTTTCATTTTCATTTTTAAAATCATTATAATTATGTAAATACCGTGAGACATTTTTTATTTCGGCATGCCTGTCTTCTGTGCGATTTTTCAATGTAATATATAATTCTTCAGATAGTGATGTGTGCTGTTCTTTCATTGACTGCAACATGAAATTTATTGTTGCATTAGCTGTTAATAAGTTAAAATTTCTCCGACATAATATCTCCACCTTCAGTTTTATTGGAAGTAGAGCTGATACAATTCTGGATATTAAGTAGAATTCATTATCGAAAAAATTAATTTGCAGGTTTAAGGCGGTTATTGCTTTTTGAATATGATTTTTCAGTTTCAAAAATCCTTCCATCATCAGGAGTAAACTGTTCCAATGTGTTTTAGAATATAATATTAACATATTCTCTGTTTTATTTTCAATGAGGAATTTGCACATGTGGGAGATTCGAACAACTTAGTATTTTTCTGATAATTCCAGACTCGTAGATTCCAAAAATGTTCTCAAAAATGTAAAAAACTGGGTACATCATTTAAAAAATTGATTTTAAAGTTAAGCAAAAATCACATGACATCAAAACGCTCCGTGATTGGTTGTGACGTCATCTTTCACGTTGTCCAATATTTTCTTATTGCTTGTAAACGAGCACTATTTTCCGATTTTTTTTTTTTTTTGCAAGTTCCTGAAATTTTCTAGCTATCAAAAATTATTTTTATTTAAACCTGAAGGTTTATTTTATCGATCTAGATAGCTTAGTTATCTCAATTTGTCATAAATGTCTCTTCTACCTGGATGACAGTCAGACAACCTCCCGAAAATTGACAGTATGTCAATGTTTTCGTTCTTGGGAGAAAAAAAAAACCTGGATTTTATGGAGCAGAAATACGGGGAATTAAAACCCAAAAGTATGTAAAATCATTTACATATTTATCCAATTTTACTTAACATGTATTAATATTTTATTCATGCTAATCACAGCTCTTCTGTTTGTAGAAACATACAAGTCAAATATATATATATATATATATATATATATATATATATATATATATATATATATATATATATATATATATATATATATATATATATTATACATCAACCTTCCGTGGGGAGCCTGGAGATGACCCTCGGAAATGGCTTGCGGAATACGATCGGGTGGCCAAGTACAACAAATGGGATGAAATGATGTGTCTCGCAAACGTCTATTTTTTCCTCGACGGTACGGCCAAGCAGTGGTACATAAATAATGAAGACACCTTGAACTCCTGAGAACGACCGACAACAGGCCAGTGTGTTTCCACTCTGGACGCCCTGGTCACGTTGTACGCTATTGCCGTGAGAGGAAAGCTATTTTCGACGATTATCGAGCCCACCGACCGAACTTCTATGACACTGACGCTGATTTTCGCCGACCAAGCCCCGAACGCCGTTCTTTTCCTTGTCCAACTAGAGGCCGATCACCAACCCTTCGTTCCTGATCGCCGTCGCCATATCGTCGATCAGGTCAATCTCCAAGCCGCAGAAACGAGGAAAACTAAGCAGAGCGACCTTTCGAGGAGGTGAGGCCGCATGTAATGAAAATCCTCCATCGGCCGCAAGGATGACGGGTAACCACCTCGATGTTCTGGTAGATAATCAGCCGATCCGTGCTCTAGTAGATTCTGGAGCCTCATTTTCCGTCGTCTCCGATAAGTTTCGTCGATCCTTAAAGAAAGTTATGTTCACTGACGCCAAGAACACTGTACTGAAAGTCGCTAATGGCAATTTTGTTAGGCCACTGGGAAAATGTGTTCTGCGTGTCGTTATAAATAGACGAGAGCTGCCTGTTGAATTCATCGTCCTACAACATTGTAGTCACGACGTAATCCTCGGATGGGACTTTTTGGAAGCTTCTCAAGCTGTGACAGACTGTGGCAGAAGTGAACTGTTGTTAGAAGGTACTGGTCAAGAAACCAAGGCACAAGACGCTTGGAAGGTGTATGCCACGAAGGACTACAAGCTTGAGCCACGCTCAATGACAAGAATAGCAGTATCAGGACTAGATGTCGGAAGAAACATAAGCGTAATTGTGGACGGCAATAAACACTTGCTGCTCGAAAGAAACCTTGTTATACAATCTATGGTATCCTTATACCATAATGGACGAAGTGAAATTTGGATTGCCAACATGCAAGCCAAAGATCAAGTCATTCCTAAAGGAATGTACGTAGGCGAAGCGGAGCTATTGGATGAAGGACATATATGCGAGATTGCAAAAACAACAAAAAGTACTAGTACACTACAGGAGCCGACGAATTCCAATATAGATTATACCAAGATGATATCCACTGAGTTGAGCAGCGAATGAAAACGCAAATTAGTCGAGCTTCTACAAGCCTTTTCGGGAATCTTTACAAAAGCTAACAAGTCGACAGCCGCAAAGACAAATGCGAAACACAGGATCAATACGGGTGACCATGCTCCAATCTACCAAAGTACTTACCGAGTTTCACCTACTGAAAGACGCATAATTAGAGAAGAGGTTCAGAAAATGCTTGACCAAGGTATTGTCCAGCTATCTGAGAGTCCGTGGTCATCTCCTGTGGTACTGATAAGAAAAAAAGATGGAAGCTGGCGTTTTTGCGTGGACTATCGCAAAATGAATAGAATAACGAAGAAGGATGTTTATCCTCTGCCCCGTATTGACGATACTCTAAACTGTTTAAAAGGCGCCAAGATCTTTCTTCCATGGATCTTCGATCTGGTTACTGGCAGATAGAAGTGGATGAAGCGGATCGTGAAAAGACTGCCTTTATTACTCCAGAAGGTTTATACGAATTTAAAGTCATGCCATTTGGACTTTGCAATGCACCTGCGACTTTTGAAAGAATGATGGATAATTTGCTATGCCATCTTAAATGGACTATGTGCCTATGTTACTTGGACGACATAGTAGTTTTCTCAGAAAGTTACAAAGACCACCTTATCCGATTAGGGACAGTTCTGAAATGCATTCAAGAAGCTGGACTCATACTTAACCCTAAGAAGTGCCTTTTTGCTGCTAAAGAAGTAAAAATCCTAGGCCATCTAGTATCCAGTAGCGGTGTCCGGCCAGATCCTGACAAAGTGAAAGCCGTGACCAATTTCCCTACTCCGCAGAACTTACATGACGTTCGAAGCTTTCTTGGGCTTTGCTCCTACTTCAGAAGGTTCATTAAAGGCTTTTGCTATCTCGACGAGCCCCTGCAGGTGCTGTTGAAAGGCGATGCGAAATTTCATTGGGGTTCTAAAGAGGTAGAGGCTTTTGACAACCTGAAGAAGGCGCTTACATCTGATCCAGTATTGGGGATATTCGACGAAAGATGCCCTACAGAAATTCATACAGACGCCAGCGGATATGGTATTGGAGCAGTGCTGGTTCAAATTCAGAATGAAGTCGAAAAGGTCATAGCGTACGCCTCTAGGACCCTGACAAACGCCGAAAAAAATTATTCTACTACAGAACGGGAATGCCTTGCCATTGTATGGGCTATCAATAAATTCCGGCCATACCTGTTTGGAAGATATTTTACGGTTGTGACAGATCACCATTCATTGTGCTGACTTATGAATCTCAAGGATCCCTTAGGCAGACTAGCAAGGTGGGCTCTTCGACTCCAAGAACATAATTTTTCAGTAAAATACAAATCGGGTAGGAAGCATAACGATGCCGACGCTCTTTCGAGGAATCCAGTAGAGGAAGAGACTGAGACGCAAGATCAATTTTTAGCAATAACCACTAGTATAGACCTCGCTGTCGAGCAGAAGAAAGATCCAGATATAGCAAAAATGATCCTTCCGAAGATCGGATCATCCACCGAAAGACAATTGGAGTTAATTGATGGAGTCCTATGCAGAAAGAATTTTGATCCAGCTGGAAAGACATGGTTGCCCGTCATTCCCAAACATCTACGTGCAGACATACTTAAACATTTCCACGGCACGCCTAACGCAGGGCATCTGGGCTTTGTGAAAACGTATGACGGGATCCGGAAAAGATTTCATTGGCCAGGGATGTATCGAAATGTCGTTAGATATGTCATGCACTGCCAAGATTGCCAAAGGAAAAAATCAGTTACACAACTACCACCTGGACGCCTGGTTTCTATCCCTCCTGCTGTCGCACCTTTTCATCGAATTGGGATAGATCTGCTTGGGAGATTTCCTAAATCTGCCCATGGTAATAAATGGATCGCAGTCTGCACTGATTATTGTACACGCTATGCAATAACTAAAGCTTTACCAACTGCTGAAGCCGAAGAAGTAGCCAAGTTCCTGCTCGAAGAGATTCTTCTAAAACATGGAGCTCCTCGAGTCATTATTACAGATCGTGGTGCCGTTTTTCAATCCAGACTTGTTTCCGCTCTCGTCGAATTGTTCAATATCGATCATCGCATGACGACTGCCTATCATCCCCAGACAAATGGTTTGACGGAGCGCCTTAACAAAATTCTAGCCAATATGCTGTCCATGTATGTTGACACCAAACAGAAAAACTGGGACAAAATTCTACCATTTGTGACGTTCGCCTATAACACTGCCAAGCAGGAGACAACAGGATTCACACCGTTCTACCTAGTCCATGGACGTGAAGCCGAAACGACGCTGGATATGATCTTTCCATTCTGCCCTGATGATGCAACTAACGATTACATAACCAAGACCATTTCCAGAGCAGAAGAGTCGAGACAGTTGGCTCGAACGCATACTCTGAGAGCGCAAGATGAAGACCGTCAACGTTATGACTCTAAGCACCGAGTGGTGTCTTATAGTCCTGGAGACCTCGTATGGGTTTATACCCCTGTCCGAAAGGTCGGTCTTTCAGAGAAGCTCTTAAAGAGGTATTTTGGTCCTTATCAAGTGTTGCGCCGTCTATCCGACGTTACCTATGAAGTGCAAGATTTCGATCCTTCTTCCCGAAAAAGAAAACCAAAAGACGTTGTCCATGTTTTACGTATGAAGCCGTATCATGATCCGACGAAGCAGATCGAAAGTGAAGATGGACAAAATCCAGGTGTCGTTCTTCCGGAAGAAAAGTCAAAAGAAATTTACAAGGGACCTGTGACGCGCTCCAGATCTAAATAGCAGCGAGAAGCTGTCTTTTTGAGATAGGAGCAATGCCGCATAAAGAAGCTCAACTAGCTAGCTCAGTGGCCGAATGGTCAAAGCACGCGATCCGGACCCGGAGATTGTGGGTTTGATGCTTGGCATGGCAGTTTGTCCAAAGTACGGAAATAAGGAAACAATAAATAACATTTTTAACTTAAAAAGTTAAAAATGTTATTTATTGTTTCCTTATGTTCTTGAATATTCTAGATCTTTCTTTAATATGTAAATTAGTTATTTCTCGAATATTCTGTTCGGGTATAAAAGCTGATACCCACTAGTTGTAGTTAACTTCCCAATCTTGTAAAGTTGCGAGTTGCTACTTAGCTTTAATAAATTCTTCTGTTACGTTAAACGGTGTGTTCATTCGAATCTTCGTGACAATATATATATATATATATATATATATATATATATATATATATATATATATATATATATATATATATATATATATATATATATATATATATATATATATATATATATATATCATATACACACATTTGTAGTAGCATCGATTTTTATAAATAGAGATAGATGTAATATATGAAAATAAAAATTAGAGGAGGTATTTATTGTGAGACCGGGACCTTTAGCCTTCGTGTTGCAAAAAGTAGACCATAGCGCTCCAAAACCAAACAAAAACCAAACCAATTCTTAAGTATTTTAAATTTGATTAAAAGAAATTTAAAATCTTTAAAGGCTTTACTTAATTATTTATGCTTTTTTAAATAGCAATACAATTTTATTGCCTTTAATATTAATGTTAAAAAATGTATAAAGTTTCTGAAATTAAATTTAATTTTTAAAGTAATATCATTATAAGTATTTTAAAAATATTATATACTTCTTTCAAATTAGTCACCAATTTAATCGAAAAATATTACTGTGAATTGATATACTTAAGAAAGTATGTATCACTGAAGAAAATACACTCATGTCCATAAATTAAGGATAATGAAGTTCAGGCAATGAAAGAGACAAAAGCAAAACAAATTTGACTTATTTGTAAAGTCTATTTATTAAACAAAAGGTAAAGAGCAAAAAAGGTGCTATATGTTTGACATAATTAATAAAAATTGCGATTTTTACTCCCTGGAGCAAATTTCAAAAAAGAACATATTTACAGAAAACAGTATAACATGGTTAGTATGATGGTTAATACGGAGTATGTCTCCCGGACGATGCAATACAAGCGTTACAACGCCTACGCATGCTGAGTATCAGATTATCAATCTGATCTTGGGGAAAATTACACCACTCATCAAGCAATGCCCTCCGAATTTCCGATAGACAGTTGAGAGGGGGTTGACAAGCTGCAAATCGTCGACCAAGCATGTCCCACACATGCTCTATTGGATTCATATCCGGTGAGTATGCTGGCCAATCCATACGGGTGATATCCTCCGATTGAAGGCATTCGTCTACAATGTTTGCACGGTGAGGTCGGGCGTTGTCATCCATATACAGAAATTCAGGACCCATGGCGCTCCGAAACAAACGTACATGTTGTTCCAGAATGACATCCCGATAGATGGGGCCTGTCATCGTTACACTTTGAACATGCAGGTCAGTTCTGGAACCAAGAATAATTCCTCCCCAAACGAGTCATCCTGCACCACCGTAACGGTGTCGTTCACTGGTGTTCCCTTGGTAGTAACGGGTACCTAGCGCTCTCCATATGAAAGTCCGGTGAGAATCAGAATGTAAACTGAACCTGGACTCGTCGGAAAACATCACACAAGACCACTGTTGCGGTGTCCACAATGCATGCTCTCTAGCCCAGCATAATCGCAGGCGACAGTGAGTTGCGGTAAGGGGAACACATCTGACAGGCCTACGAGCATATAGACCAATGTTCCCTAAGCGTCTGTACACGGTCTGCCTTGAAACTGTCGTACCGGTAGCTGAAGAGAGCTGACGAGACAGGTCTGATGCTGTGCTCCGTCTGTTTCTTTTGGCAGTAACTGCCAAATACCGGTCATCATTCGGCGTAGTAACTCGGGGGCGGCCTGTGCTGTAACATCTATTCACATTACCATCATGTTTGAATCGTTGCCAAAGCCTGGAGATGACATTCTGGGCGATTCCAAGTTCCTCGGATACTTCCAGCTGGGTACGTCCACATTCCAGTCGTCCGATAATTCTACCACGTAAAAAATCATCCAAATGCTTCCTCTGTGCCATAACTATGCGGTTATTGCACTAAAATCTTTTACAGCGCTTGTGAACAATTTTACTTCTTTGCTACCATTCCTTATATACCCCTTTCATACACTCTCGTCATTGTGACGTACTATCCGCGCCATCTGGTGGTTTCCTGCAACTTGCATATTCTTCTTCAAGATGTGTGTGATAATTCTACAGGTGAAATTTTTATCTTAGAGCTCAATTTCTGTGTGATTCTGAATTATCCTTAATTTATGGACATGAGTGTATTTATAATACCTTGAAAATACATAACCTTCACCTCCCCCGAGTTATTTATTAGACAATTATATGCTTTAGACTTTTATATGTTTTACGATATTTATATACTTTATCAAACATTTATTGTAGTTGAACTCTGTGATAATACTCAAAAATTAGCAGTTTTAAAAATTAAATAGCACTGGTTAATCAATAGTCCTTTTAAAGGTATATATATGTCTTTTTATATACTTTAATTTTTCTAAACTAGTAATATTTAAACAAAAGCAAGCATTTATTTATCGATAAATGGTCTTCACAAACCCATAGAGATGATTTATATGATCATTTGGGATTTAATTTATCATTCCTTTTCATCGCATTTATCCAGATTTTACGTGTATGTGGATCTTTGGAAACGCTGAAAAATATCTTCTCATTGCAATTAGTTGCTGTATTTTTACAGAGTGGCATAATACAATATTTATAATATGATTTTTTAATGCCAGATATAGTAAAAAAATTTCTATTATATGCGATACTTTACACAGAAACAAATTTAAAAGTCGCCTTTTAATATGTAAACAGCATAGGCGCTTGGTGTCAACGTGAACGGGGACATCATAAACTCGGCGGAGGAAAAGTATCGTTTTTGAGAGACGTTAAAGAGTCCGCTATAAAACCCATTAGAAATCACTAATTAGGCCCCCAAATGAAAGAAAAATAGCTACTGCCCTGCTTACTTTTTTGCCTTCTATCGCTTAAAATTAAAATTAGAAAACGTGAAAATTCCTCATTAGTATATAAATTTGTAATAAGGCATTTTTCGTAGGGGAAGGTGTAACTATCTTAACAATTTTTCGAGCTTAATTAATTATAAGAAGCAGTTCTTAATTATTTAATATTTCATCCCCATTAGCAATATCTTCAGTAATTGCATTGTCAGTATCTTCATTGTCAGTATCACTCTCCCTTTCACTCGCTTCAGAGTCAGAATCAGAAGTTTCTATATCCACAGTATTACGGTTCTTCTGTTCTTTATTTTTTTGTTATAATACATGTATTACTCCTAACTGAATTCTATTAGCATAGTACAATTGCTGATTTGCACCAATCAACTTTCTAACTTTTTTCATAACTGTTGCTCCGTCAGTCGTTATGGATACAATATATTCATTCAGGGATAATCCGTGTTTCCCAAATTTAGATTTAAGCACTTTCACACATTTTTCGGCTGGCATACTTCCCGAGACATGTACAGGGCCTGATTATCGCACGGGCACTTGGGGCACGTGTCCTGGGCACGAAAATTTTAGGGGGCACGAAAATTTAGTCGAGTGCTTGAAACACATATTAAGTGTGGAAAATTGCAAACTTACACTACCCTCGTTAAGTTTTAATAAATTATTGAACGAGGTAATTATGTTTGTCATGAACTATATTGTTTCCTATTTACTTTAATTTTACTGTTATTTACATGATAATTAATTTCCTCAACAAACATGGTACTCTTTTTATCCTATCCCAGCTAGCACGGAAACGTTGAATTTTCGTTGGCTACAAGTTGGCTGTTGGCCTTTGGTTGGGTAAACGTTGAAAAGAGGAAATGAAATTATGGTATTTAGTTGGCAAAATGTTTGGTTGGCCATCGGTAATTTTGAAACGTTGGCTAACCGTTGGGCCAACATTGGAGATTTTCTGTTTACGCCTCTTGCGCAAATATCGGCATACCATTGGCTAAGAAATATAAAAGTAACCGCCTATATCTGTGAGCATGTGCAGAAGCTCCGCCAAAAGAGACGTTGTGTATCAACCGCCCTCTTTAGGGTTACCGCACCATCGCTGCAGGATTCAAATTTGCAAGGTAAGTTCTCTTGATATTTCTGTGTTCTATCATATATGCACTGAAATTTTCGTTTTTATTATTTCAGAAACAGTTTGTATCTTTAAAAAAAATTAATATAGATTTCAAAGGAATAAATGGATTGCCGCAGAGTAAGTATTATATGAAATGTGTGGTGTGGACTAAAATAACCTATCTCATTCTTTTTTTATATCTTTTTTCAATTTTTCAACTCTTGCAAAATTTACAAATGACATGTTATAAATACATCAGTTTATTTCAAAGTAATAGCACATGCCCATTCTATATTATACACTATAGCAAAATAATAAACATTGGCATTCCATTGGCCCATCGTAGTATTACATTGGCCCACCGTAGTAATGCATTGGCAATATATAAACAACTACCATTAACCAACTGTTGGTCAACATGTCATATCAACGTATGCAGTACAACGTTGGCCCAACGTAACGTTGCTAGCTGGGATGGGTTATTGTATATTTATAAGACAGATTATTAGCCACGTTCCACTATAAACCATTAAATCATATCATCAATTTAAATTATTTTTAATTCTATTATTAATATTTATTTTCTGCACCACAAGGCTTGTGAGTGTGAAAAGGTAAAAATAAAAAATGAGTCACTCCAGGTCTTTAAAAGTCCTTAATTTTTAGCATGGCTAAACAGAGATAATGATGATTACGTAAAATGAAAATTTGGTGTTTTTGATTTTGAATATTACTTTAATGCTAATTTCTTAAATAAGTTTGCTAATTCAGTGTTATAATTTTTATATGACTGTAATTAAGATAATAACTTGTCACTATAAATTTACAATGGAGGGGTGGAGGACACTAAAATTGGATTGTGCCCTGGGCGCAAAAGTATCTTAGCCAGTCCCTGGACATGTATAAGTCATATATTCAATTTTTTTTCTGAATGAATATTTATAAGTAAATTGCGTCTATTTCTTACACTTGTCCATACATCAAATGTAAAACTAAATTTTTCACCGTTTACATATAATTTTATTAACACTTGCTTCAAAGAGTTGCGAACACCGTTACTGTAGTTTATAACTGCTCTTCTTATAACGTTGATGGATGTTGTTATATTTTTAAAACCTCTGGCAGATAGTGATTTTCTTAATTCAGTAGAAGTGCAAAACACTCGAAATGGAAAACCATCTAATGCTGTCCTTTTATTTGTAATTTCCTCCAAATTATCTCTCTCTCTCTCTCTCTCTTTGTTCAAAATAATCTAAATTCCCTGATGGCTTTGGCTTAGAAGCTGTGCTTAAATTTGCATCTTGATAGCAATTAGAGTTTTTCCTCTTTAACTAATTTCTATCATGTTTCGTTTTTAAATATGTATGGAGTCCTCTTTTACTTCCTCCATTCACTTTAATAACTCTTGAACATTTTTTACACTTTGCTATCATATTCTTTTCACCATATAAATAATGAAACCAAACCGAAGTATTATCAGCAGATTTTTATGTTCTCTAAAGTTATTGTTATTCATTATTATGGGTATAAAATAATTCTGAGAAATGTTTTGAACCCTAAAATATGATATGCAAATACAATGTGAATAACAAACTCCCCAATTTGAAAAGTATCGAAATTTTTCGAAATATTACGCACTTTCTTCACAAGCATAACCTTGTTTTCACATATACCAATATCAGACTACGAATCTTGCGTGTGTGAAGTATCGCTCTGAGCTGTAATAAGACAGTTTTGACTCGTCTCCTCGGATGATTTACATATAGTATCACTTCTCTAGATTATACTATGCAATTTTGTATTCACAGTCTAATTAAATCCGCCACATAAAAACAAAAACTTATACTATTTTGCTATGTTAGCGACCTCTGAACATATAGTGGAGATAAAAATTTTCTAGTATAAATACCGAAAAAACGGTATTTAAACTTGTGAATACCTGTATCACAAAATTGTACAAATGGCTCAAAATATCGGTATATGGTATTCCGGTATACTGGTATTGCAATCCTTAATCAGTATCGAGTCGATTATGTAATTATATATTTCATTTTAACAACATTTCGATTTCAAAATCATTTTTTTAGGAATATATATTAAAAAGTTCGTTTTTAAAGTAATTTGATTGCATTATTTTTTCACAATGTATATATACTTCGTACAAACACAAAAGTAAAAACACGTGAATTTGTGTCCCCTCAACAATCCTCCCCCGTTGATTTTTTCTGGACCCGACACTGCAAGAGACCTCCGTCAACATATCACTGCAAAATATGAGGCCATATTTGTGGTGACGTGCTGAATTAAGAGAGATTGTTTACTCCTTTACTCTAAATAAAAACATTATCCTTCGAATAATCCTTGCTGTTATAGTTCATCACCTTCTAATGATTTCGTTTCTTCATCAAATAAAAATATGTACTCTTAGCTAGAGATCATACAATTTTCATAGTTAGCTTGTTGGAAGTTACTCTGACGGTGAGAAAAATACCTTATATATATTAAATTCCTCATTTCTTTGGACGTAATGAAAACATTTCATGAAACAAATTAAGATACGCCATGTAACTGATCCATTTTCTTTCATGTGGTAAATAAAAGTAATGTTTTAATAGGTATGAATTCGCTGATTTTTTTTCACCTGGTGTGACGTGTTCTAGGAAAACAATCGCTATCCAGATCCTGGTTCTCCAGAATGTGACGTGTAGTCCCGCGAAATGGTTACGCAATTAAAAGGCTATAAAAGTAACGGATCTCCGAGAGCGAGCTCATTTGAAGCGTTTCAGAGCAAAATGATGCAACAGAATCGCCAGTCCCACAGCGCACCTTGCAACCGGGGAACACCAAAAATATTTGCACATGCTCATGGATTCATGTTCAAAGGCCAATGGCGTCCATCAGAAATCTATTTCGCTAAAATTGAAGATCCTGATGATGTAAAAGGATTAATAGTTGACCTCAAACAGGAGCCTTTCACATCAAGCGATAAAAGAATTAATAACAACACGACTCAAAAGTATAGTGGAATACCTTTTCCTCCAGAGTATTCAAGTAATGTAACCATCAAGGTGTTGTATTTTTTACTCTTTGACTTGCATCAGAAATTAGGAGGAGGATTAATTGCAGTTCGAAGCATCGAGTTACTGAAATTACTTCGGCGTCTAAAAATCACTCCAGTCGTCAATATGAGTAAGTTTTTTATTTATATTTTCTACTATTACATGTAAATATTTTATGCGAGTGCATTCATTTCAATATATACTTGAGTTATTAAGTATTTCGAATTCATTTTTTTTAGAGAGAAGTCTCCCAAAACTGTTAAAACTTCCTCAGATACATAGGGAGCCTCCTGACGTTCATGAAAATTTTCATATCCCTCACATGGAAGATCGATGCAGTAGAATAGCGGCATGGAAATACGCACACTACTTAAAGAGCTTAAGTGATGAAATCAACTGAATCTGTTAGGCGAAAATACAGATTTAAAAATAGGTAAGTACGAATTTAATAAATAATAATTTTTTAGTTTATTTATACAATAGAACATTTATGTTAGAGTAAATTAAATTAATGCAGATGAGAAACATGTCAATAAATAATATAAACATAAGAAAAACATAAAACACTATACCATTAAGAGGTTCAAATTCTTTACATTTATAAACAAACATTTAACCATCATATTAGAAGTCTACAGTTTTGATTTATTATGGAATACGAGACCATAAATATTTCAACTAGCATAAACATTTTGAAAGATTTATTACCAAGAGGAGAACAGGGACATAATTTTCTAGAGATACATAAAATAGAATAAATCTTCTTTATTCAAACGAAACATATACTATTTTTTAAGAAAAAGAACACAATCCCTAAATATTACATTTTAAATTGTCTTACATTAAATTAAAGAATTAAATTTTTGAAATAAGGATTAATTTTTATAACTTTTGATTGAATTTATATATATATATATATATATATATAAATATTCCTACTTCTAACCTTCAAATATTTTAGATGACTGCTGTGTTTAATGTACTAACACAGGTTCAGATAATTGTTTATTTCTGAAGGGATACAAATTCTTATTTATAGCGGTCTCAAATAATTAATTTAAGTTTATTTAATTTATCATAGCAGTCATAAATAATTAATTTAAGTTTATTTAATTTATCATTAACTAATTCAATCACCTGGTGTTACGCAAGCAATTATAATTTACGCACACACACACATAAGATATATATTCGTATATGTGTAATGCAAAAGATTAGCACGAGCAATTCTCAAATTCTAATTTAATTTTTCGTCTTAATCAAGATATAAAGTCATTTAAAGGCACAGAGATAACAAAAGAACACTTCATTAACACTGCAATTTGGCGTAACTGTCACATTAGAAATGTTAGTCTTTTTAAGCTGGACCGGTGGATCGAGATTCTCTTTGCGCGCTCGGTTCTCGACTCGCACCGTTGTACCTCACCGCGTTCTGCGAAGTATATGAAAATGGTAAGAAGCTGTTTTTATTAGTAGTAGGTACTTCATGATCATTTTATAAACGAAATAAAGGATTTCGCTTTCGTCACTCTCTCCAATACTTGGATTTAATTATCCATATATACATTAAAGAGTAGACCAGTCTAATATCGTGTAGGGCCCCCGAAAACACACAGAAGTGCAGCAACACGACGAGGCATGGACTCGACTAATGTCTGAAGTTGTGCTGGAAGTAATTGACACCATGAAACCTTTAGGGATATCCATAAATACCTGACAGTGCGAAGTGGTGGAGATCTCTTCTGAACAGCAAGTTGCAAGGCATTCCAGATATGATCATTAATGTTCATGCAGCAGTAACCGATCTAATAACTGTGCCAACCGACCTCAGCGCCGTATTCTGATTGGTTCCTTACCAATCCATTATTTGCATACGCAACCAGTTTTTTTTTTCCTCTTCAGTGTGTATACATACATATATATATATATATATATATATATATATATATATATATATATATATATATATATATATATATATATATATATATATATATATATATATATATATATATATATATAATACAAAGGTAACAATTTTCTTTTATGATATTTAATTTGATAGTTCTTTTGTTAAATTATCATATTACATCTTGATTTCCAAGATGAAAGAGCTGTTCTTAATAAATCAAGATTGCACTGTATCATCTATTGTAACATATTTTTGATTAACATTAAACAGCCAATTTTTTTCAGTTAAACTATAATAAATATGTGAAAGATCATAGTTGGACGTATGTAATATATCAAAATTATTTAACTTTAATATTTCCTTAAAAACCTCCTCTCTCCCATTCTAATTCCTTAAAATCTTTTTCCCAGCCTCTAAATGCCTTAATCAAAGGAGCGTCTTAGAATTAAAATTCTTTTGATCCATTTGCCAAAGCTTTCTATCCTATAGATGTAAATTTTCTGTCAATTCAACACGTTTCCCAGCTGTCGCCTGCCAAATGGCTCCGCGTTTTTCCTGATCTTGCACTTAAATTCGCTGAGTAAGTGGAAAAATTCTTTCTGTCTTCGCTTTTAGGTGGACCTCTGTTAGAGCAGAATAATTTTTGTCTTTCCTTTGTCTGTCGTTGACTAGTAAAGATGTCTGTTTTAGAAGCTCTAAAATAAAGTTTTAATTAGACTTGTGCCGGTCTCTTCAGTGTGGCCAGACTGCATCGCTTGTTATTACTGCTAGCTCATTAGCTTTCTCCTTGCCCGGTAGCCCGGACAAGTAAAAATAATAGGGGCTGCATAATTATTGTGACTAGAAGAAAATAAATTGTTACACACACACACACACACACACACACACACACACACACATATATATATATATATATATATATATATATATATATATATATATATGTAATAATATCAATATCTAAGCCCTAAAGTCTATCCAAAATTATCCCTTTTCCCCATTCATTATTCTAGATCTTAATTTCTTCTCTTTATATTAACCATATTCCCCAGCCATCCAATTTAAACGAGGATGTTTTCATTCCTTCAGCATAACCCCGAAATTCTTTCTATGATTCCCAAAACAGAAAATGATATAGCTGGCATTTTTAATTAGGAAGTTATAACTCTCCCAGGAAAAATCTTTAATGATCAGCTATAATAGTCATCTGAAATGCCCCACTTTGGCAGATGGCTCTAGTCAAAGGTCAAAGGTTCAGCATTTTTTCCCACGACATTAAAACACACACGGGTTTTAGCCGTCTCTCGCAGAAGGTTGGCATTACTTAGAGAGAGAGAGCGTTCTGACACCGTCCGGTTCAGACGTCTCTGGATTCTGTGCTATTTTACCGTATGAAATAAAAATTAAGTTCGGCCACGACGAATGATGTGTTTCTTTCGAACAGACGATTAGCGGACTCTTGGCAGCCCAGCATGCCCGGGCTGAGGAAAATAATAGGGGCAATTTCAAAAGCAATTTTTCAAGTGTGAGTTCGGGGCTGGGTTGGTCTCCTGGACGATTACATTTATATATATATACATACATACACAGTAGAAATTCATTTATACGAAATTCGCTTGTACAAAGTATTCAGTTATACGCAGTGTTTCACGTTCCCTGGTGAAACTCTCGTAAGGCTAGTATACTTTTATTCCTTATACGAATATTCAGTTATACAAAATACTCATTTACACAAAACAATTTTCGATAACCGAACATAAATTTTGTTCTGTTATTAGACCTAGTTAGTTCTGTTAAAGAAGCACTTTGAATCTTTTTATCTTTTTCCATTAACTATTTTAACATCAAACTCCTGTTATAAGGGGGCCGCTTACGATCGGACAGACTTAGGCATTTCCGGTGATTTCCTTTTCATTTCGTCCACTCATACCCCTATCCAGTTTATAAAAGTCATTTCATTTTCTCTGTGTCCATCTACAACTTTGTTCCTTTTGAACTTTCATGAAAGTCAGTAATGCTATTATTTTTGTAGTAAATGTTTTTATTTATTTATTTATTTTTGCATATTCCCAAAGTGAACAGAAGATGATTAAGAGAAAAGCAGGAGGAAAATTAGGAAAGGAGCATACTTTCTGTGCAAAACAAAACGAAAATTCTTAAGGATGTGGATGATAATTCCAACTAAACAAAATGGCAAAAACATTAAAACTCTATTGATGCTCTTTGCAGCTATTGTGCGGAAGAAAGACGAAATCGAGGGGAGTTTCATGAGGGCTGGTCCAAGTATTGCCAAAAGAGTTTGGAATAAAGATGGTCAATTTGAGGATTTTGAAAATCAAATAAAAGAAACAAAACTGTCGATTGTTTTCAGACACAAAATGAGCAATTTTGTGAATGTGGCGTCATTCATAAACACAATTGCATACTTAAATGCATAATAACGTCTCTACGTAATTTTGCTTTTCGTTTCAGAATTTTAGTTTGCATTACTCTTTAAAAAATAGACAGAGTTTCCGTTTAATTTGGATTATCTATTTCTCTTAGCGTTTAATTTTGTTTTACAGTCAGGGTCTGATTATCGCACGGGCACTGGGGCACGTGCCCTTTGCACAAAAATTCAGTCGAGTGCTTGAAGCACATATAAAATAGGGAAAATTGCAAACATGCACTACCATCGTTAAATTTTAATAAATTATTGTACGAGGTAATTGTGTTTGTCATGAACTCTATTACTTTAATTTTATTGTTATTTACCTGATAATTAATTCCCTCAACGAACCTGGTGCTCTTTTTATCCTATGGGTTATTGCATATTTATAAGACAGATTATTATCAACGTACCACTATAAACCATTAAATCATCTCATCAATTTAAATTATTTTTAATTCTATTATTATTTATTTTCTGCACCACAGAGCTTGTGAGTGTGACAAGGTAAAAATAAAAAAAGTGGGTCACTCTAAGTCTTTAAAAGTTCTTAATTTTTAGCATGGCTAAACAGAGATAATAATGATTACGTAAAATGAAAATTTGGTGTTTTTGATTTTGAATATTACTTTAATGCTAATTTCTTAAATCTGTTTGCTAATTCAACATTATGATTTTTATATGACTGTAATTATGATAACTTGTCTCTACTAATTTGCAATGAGGGTGGAGAGCACAAAAATTGAATTGTGCCCTGGGCACAAAAGTATCTTAATCGGGTAGAAGGGTTTCATAAAATTTAATTGTATTTTTGTATGTATTTAATTTATTGAGCAACGTAGTTTATTTAATGTAAACGAGGAAAAATTTCTTTTGTTTTTTTAGTCTACAGATATTAAAATAATAATTTTAAACTTTAATATACTTTTATTTATTAAAACAAATGAAAACCAGGACAGTATTGGTTTCATGTTGTCATAGGCGGAAACTACACTTATTCAGATTATTCACGAAATATTAATTTATACGAAAAATTTTTCGTACATGTGGCACAAAATTCAATTATATTTCTATACGTCAATGATCAGATGTAACATTAACGGCTGTTCGAATTTAGCAATATGAATTTACCAAATGAAATTATGATTGAAATGAAGTTGCACCAACAAGTGAAATTCGTTTAAACATTAACAATAACTTATCCTGTGCATGAAATTTTAATTGAACATATTTACTTGTACGTGCGTAAACTAATATGTGTAAATATTTACCATGTTTTTCATTTCCACATTTTTATCCTATTTCATAAAATTTAAAAAATAATTTAAACTTTTTAATTTTTTAGGGTTTTATTAAGCAAAGCAATCTTGGAAGATCCAGAGAAAATATGGAAAACGTCTTTTGGATCTGTTTGTTATTTTGTTAATGAATTATATGAAATTTTTATGGACATTTTTTATAGGGCAATTAAATTATGTAAATTACAGAAATAGAATTTTAAAAAAATGTATGTGAGGATTTTATAAAGCGGAAGATTCTAGAAAGATCTACAGAAAATATGTCAAAATTCTTTCGAATCTGTACATTACTTTTTCAATGAATTAAATGGAAATTTTATGCCTTAATATATTTTATCGAGCAGTAATATTCTAGGAAGTCAGAAATAACAGTTAAAACATAATTTTAAATATTAATTAAATATATTTATATTGTACAGATAATTTTACATTTAAAATGATTTTATGTTAATTAATAGACTGTTCATTTTTAGTAAATAAATTCAGATTCTTGTCGGTTTTTAACAAATTGTTTCAAGGAATTAAGCTACCTCAGGACTTCTAAGACTTTTTAAGCTCAGTATTTTAATTTTGAGAATGCCTAAAAAATTGTCTCCTTCCCAGGGCCGGACATTGTACAGACAAATGTCTAGTTCCCGCTCGGTCTGTTATTGTGCAATATATATATATATATATATATATATATATATATATATATATATATATATATATGTATATATATATATTTTTTAATTTTTAAAAATTTAAAAAAAATTTAAAAATTAAAAAATAAATGAAAAAAAAATATAATATATATATATATATATATATATATATATATATATATATATATATATATATATATATATAAAATTAAAAGAAAATTTTTTTTAGAAAAAAAAATTAGAAAAAAAATAGAAAATTTAAAAAAAAAATTTTAAATTTGCGAATATATTTAACTTTGCCTTTATCAAATGCATCTTGTAACCGCACATCCTCAGTATTAAAATCGGTAAAATGTTATTTACGACATTCATTTAGTCAATCTAAATTAAAAACTTTGGCCGTCTTATACATCGAACAAAATTCTTTGTAAAATATTAATTATAATGAAACGATTGATAATTTCACTGAATTAAAGACTAGAAACAGAATTTTTAATTAAAGTTTTGTATATTTATATGCTAATTTTTTAGGCTTTTAATAAAATAAATTTAAATTTTTTAAAATTTATAAACAAGAATCAAATTTTTCTAGAAAATCCAAAATTTATTGTTGTATTGGTGTTTAATTTACTGTTGTATCGATGTTTAATTTATTGTATCTTAGATATTTTTAATTAATAGAAATTTAAGATTTGTTTTAGTTTTCCCATTATTTAGTTTTAGTTTATTTATTGTTTTATATTTTAGTGAGCTCTATTTCTTGTGGGAGAGAGATGCATCCGGTAAAAAGAGAATATCAGGGCACTAAAGTGATTTAATCCGTCCCTGCTCTTCCCTTCTCTTTAAAACAAAAATTCTTTAAATTAGATCTTTCTCTAAAAATTTTGAGAATGCTTTATTCGCAGTTGAATTTTGTATGCCTTTCTTCTATTTCTATACATCATTGAAAAATTTTAATATTTACAGCAATTGATATTTAGAAAATTTCTGGTCAGTCAAACCAACCATCAAAGTATTTTTAAAGGATGTGAACTGATTTTTGTCTATTTTCATAAACCTTCCTCTAATCTCAATGTTGCCCAAAGATAAAATTTTATTAATCATAAACAGGAAACGAAATCCTTGAAACTATTCTAACGAAAATTGCATAGTTTTTGAAACATTTCTCTGGAGAAATGTTTTTAATCTAAAACTATATGTATTTAGATTTTCTACGATCTATTTAGACAATTTTAGAGAACTATATTTATAAATATTTCATTAGTTTTCTGTTGGTATTTAGATAATGCTAAACAATGGACAAATTAAGTTATTTCCTAGGAGACCTCACTAGATATAATTTCAGTTAATATGTTATTAGTGTTTCATACATTCTTTTATCTGAAATAAACAAATTACAAAATTTTTTAAAGAGCTAATCAAATAATAAGAGACAATTTTTCATCAAAAATCTATTTGCTCTATCATTATTCTATTTCTAGGATAACAATAAAATTGTAAAGTATAATTTATAATGAAGCTCCTAATTTTTCGTACTTAAAAACTTTAGAATTCCGGTCTTTTCAATAATTTCTCCTCAAATAATGTCTTATAGGTCCCCTACACATCTTATTTCGTAATTCTTAATTGAAAATCAGGCAGAAAGCATCAATAATAATTACTTTGGACTACAAAGTTCCCGGTGTTTAATGAGCTTTTACAGGTTTGTCAATCAGCAATACAAAAATAGTTTTGATGTCATATAGCACAAACCTGAAAAGTTGTGTGTCTCTTTTTCTCTCCAGTGATATTATTTTTAATTTTTGTACTTGTTTTAAATATATTTCTCTATCTATTGTGATGATTCTGTGATATTTTAGGTATATACTTATTATGACATATCAATTGTTTAAAACGGAAAGTTGTTTGTCTTTTCCTCTCCCCAGTGATATTATTTTTATATTTTGTACTTGTTTTATATATGTTTTTCTATATACGGTGATGCGTCTGTGATATTTTTAGCTATTTACTTCTTACTACATGTCAGTTGTTTAAAATGATAATAAGAGTTGGCTGCAAGGCAAGTCCTCTAAGCTCTCGTATTATTCAGCAAGTCAGGGCTACAGGAAGAACTGAATCAAAACAAAGTATAAAACAGTTGCATGAGTTTTACCTTTATGCCACCTCCGAGTTGTGTTTCCTTGAAGATCTCGCATAGTAAATTTGCTTAAACTGGACTTGAGATCCCCTCCACCAGATACGACAACAAGCCTTCAATAAGTTGCAGTTCAGCAGAGAGACAGATTTTCAACGATTTTTTATTTGAAGGGCACTTGGAACTTGCCATCAAGCCAGCGTCGTCTGCGAATTGCACGCACGGAGAGGCGAATGTTGGGCCGAGATTGCAGCAAGCGGTAGACTGCTCTCTACATCTTTTCCCCTGATAGTGACAGCAGCACGATATAGAAATCACTCCTTTGCTAATCATATTAATTTTTTTTTTGCCTATCTTAGCCGGTTCCATCTTTTCGATTCGGCCAGTACGAGATGTGTTTGCGGTGGCCCGGGTTTGCCCGACCACTAAATATTTGACTGCTCCCTCATTAGGGATTGGCATTTCCAGACCTGAAGAGTGTCGAATGGAAAATTCAAAGAATCTGCAAGCCCCGTAACAAGGCCGATTCTGAATATATAACTTTTACTGTACCGCGCTTTTGTATTTATTTTCATGCAATTATCTTGTAATTATTATCATTTTTTTATTTTAATTTTTTTTTATTTTATGATTATTTCTTTTTTTGTATTTCCAGTGTTATTTTGTCTGTTTTGTATTTGTATGTGTTAGTTTGAGATATTTTTACTGTATTTACTATACTGCATTGTATATTATAAACTGCTGTGGATTGTACACCCGGGGACACCCAAAACATCTTAAACCTTTGTTTTAAGATAGATGGTCCTTGTTGGTGCAGCCAAGTATATTAATTTATTACTTGCAGGAATGGATTTTTATTGTTTTTAGGCACGATAAAATTATTCGAAACACTCTTTCAGTTAATACCTAGTATCTGAAACTCAGCTCCATAAGAAATTGCCATCAAATTCCAGTGACTTGAATTTCAATAAACATGTATGATGCATATTAAGGTAACGAGCTCCTTCACTCTTTGATCCTCTCCTGAAATTTTTCGAACTAAGAGTTTATCTTCTCTGTGAGTGTCGCAAACCTTTGTAGATTTTCCAAATCTTGCTATAAATAGTTGCTGTTAGACATATCTTACCAGCAGAGGTAACTGCAACCCATAACCCCTAACGCCCACCGCATGGAGACTTTTACCCTTGAAAAATCCTGTTTTATGTTTCCAGCATTATTTAGCGAGTATTTTATTCCTAGAATAACATCTATTATGATGTTATGCGATTTATGGAAGTTTCTTTATTTTAAAATGAATTTTCTTGAAATTCCTTTTCCCACTTTGTCCCTTAAGTTTTGAACAAAGGTAAAAATGTAATACAAAAATAGCACATTTATGACACATTATTGCAGTTATATATATATGTAACTTTAATAATGTGTCATAAATGTTTAATTTTTGTATCACATTTTCCCCACATTCTTAATATGCATAATTCTGTGATATTTTTTAATGTATTATTTGTAAAACTGAAGTGAATTCACTTTATAATGTATACATTCTTTGAAGTTCCTAAACGACACATTTTATATCTTTTAATATATTCCCTGACGTGCCTTTGTAAATGTGATATTTTTGTAATTTTAAAATAAATGAGCTTTGTGATTGTAATTATATAACAAATTATTGTATTTTAAAATAAACCTTAAAATAATTAATTTTTATTTAAGTCTTATTTAGTTGTCTCTCATAATTCATAATCTATACATGGTTTTTTTTCTTTAAATAAATTTTTAATACATTTTTATACACATTTTTCTTAATTTGGGACAAGCCAGTATATGGATTTAATTCTAAGATTAATTTGTATTATCATATATTTCTCATTTTTAGCCTACTTTTTAACCCTTTAATGGGCCATTTATTTCTCACATTGTTTCCAAACTTTCTAATCAGAAGTACTAATTATATTCAATTGATCAAACAATAGATGACAGTGCAAAACTGAAGTGGGAATCAGTCTTCCTATTGTTATAATAGCAAGGCCAATATATTATAATATGGTCTTCGAAAGGGTTAACTTCATAAAACTAGGCTATATACAAAGCAGTAAAATTTCAAATAAAATCACTTGTCTACAAAGATGTAGTCTTTCCCATACAAGCAACAGTAACTAAGAATAAATTTATGAATACAATTTTAATACTACAAATTTTTAAAACTAGTTATGCTGTATTAAATAGCACTGGTTTACTACCAGGAACTTTTTCACATTAGCCATGGACCCAGGACCTGCATCCTATTAGGGGTCAATGGTGATCAAATATTTAATGTTTTCACACCAAATATTTTTAAACAATTGTAGCCAGTGTTTTAACAATAAATAACTGTTTTTTTCTTCTCTAAAAAGGCTGTGACTGATAAATTAAAAGAACTGCCCAAAGTCCTTTAACAAATGGCAGCGGCAGCACAAATGGTCTAACGATATCTTAGGAAACAAGCAACTTAAACTGAGAAACTTTGTAAAAATTTCAAATAAAAAATAAATTTATATGAAAGCTTCCTTTAATTTCTTAAAAAATGTAGTTATTATAAAGATAAGGCAGAAAATACAATAAAGGTTAAGGTGGTAAATAACATAAAAAAAATAAAGGCAACATATAATAACAACAATGGATCAGTAGCCATTTTTCTGTTTTTTGGGTGTTCACTTGAAATGAATATCTGCTTGTTTATTGTCAATACTTAATGGCTCTTTATCCTGGCTTTATACAGAGTTAAAGACATTCTTTACCTGATTATCCTAAGAGAACAAATTCCCAAATTAGGTTAATTACTATTGATACAGCAGCAACCTATTGTATTACTCACAAATGAAGAGCTGTTTGAACAAGGATATTATAAATTCTGGTTACAAAAACAGATACTGATTTTATATACTGCATTATGGGTCACTTTCAGTTATTCTTCTTCTTTCTATTTAATAGGACATGGATTTAGCCCACTTAGGCATCTCATCGTGAAAAATAGAAATCAACTGGATATTAGTGTTCATTCAAATGTTATTCACATAGAGCTGATCCCAAACTCATATAAACCTATCTAAGTACACCCAATTCCTTAGTAATGTTAAAAATGTTATAATTTAAAACAAGGTCTTGTTATTAGATATTACTGGAACCACTATAACTTAGTCATCAAAGGCATCAGTTTCATAACCGGACAGTTCAAAACTTGAGTAGTGGAAAGGTATGTCATGTTCATTAATGTTAGCAGGGGCACGTAAAACAAGTATGTGGTCATAACCTCATCAAAGTTTCCACATGATACCTCCAAAGGTGGCAGGCTAAACATGTGGGGCTTCTGCTTGGTCCCTCTTTCCAAATTATGAGAACCCACTTTGGCTGTTTGTGTTGCCTTAGGGAGTAAAGTTGGCCTCCTATATAGTGCTGACATAATAAAACAGCTAACAAATATCTGAAGCTTGGTAGTGTTTAATGCTATAAAAACAATCCCCCCCCCCTCATTGGAAATGATATTAAATATTACTTTAAAAATTCTTATTCAGATTTTATTTTTTACTATAAAAAACATCCAAGTTAAACTGAAACTGTTATTTTGTTATTATGTAGCTTCCTAAAATTATTGTACTTAGGGGTTCATAGAAAGGTGTATCCTATAAAAAAGGGTTCAAGTGGAACAGTTTGACCATTGATCTATATCATGGTGAGGATATCTTATTCATAAAATTTTAAATGTAATTTCACTTACAAAAATTATACGATAATACTTAGAAGAGCCATGATGTTGATAAACAGTACCTGTTTTAAAATAACAAATTCTAAATGTATAAAACTTATTTTATTTGCTAATACATTTTTAAAAATAACTATTCATTCCAGAGTTATATATAAATAAAAGCAAAATATTGTTGGCACAAAATGTTACATTCACAAATATGGCATCTTGTATTTATCAGAAAACAAAATTACATAAGAAACAACCTCTTACATATGTATATATATATGTGTGTATATATGTAATGATTTGCATATGCAAATACAGTAATAAATACTGGACGGAAATACATAAAGCTTAAGTAATGCTCAAAATAGATAAAAAAATAACTAATGAAGAGTATAAAAACGTATTGAAAGCCTGAAAAAATATATAATACTGTTAATAACATTTCTATATAAAAATATTTAATAAGGCAGATCATATAAAAAATAATGAAATTTAACATTTATAGGAATCTAAATGCAAGTAAACCTTTTTGTACTTATATACTTACACACTCACAGCATTCTATTTTACCTCAGAGTATTTTACAGTTCTATTATTGTAATATATTCTAATTAAATTTATAGCAAAATATCTTTACTATAAAAAGAGGAATAATAGTATAATCTACAAAATTTAAAGAAATAGCATATCAATATTCAGTAGTTGTACATTCAATACAATTAAAAATCCCAAACAGGATAAAATACCAAAAGGATAAATTTTTTATTCTACAAAACTTATTTTCGAAATTTTCTCTGTACAATCAATGCATATTGCAATAAGTATCATTAAAAAATTTCTAGATATGAGGTAATGGTATAAAATTTTTAAAAACAACAAAATTAAAAAAAACTCAAAATTTTAATTTTAGAAACATTTAAAATGCTATGTTTTATATAAAATAGATGAGGATAACTTGCAAATTATAATGATAACATGTTACAATTTTCAAGTCATTAAAACTGTCTCAAAGAATAAAATGGAGTAAAATACTTATTACTAGTTAATCCTGTTTAGCTTATATTTAAATATTTTGCATAATCAAGCATACATGCATAAAAATACTTTTTTATTAGCCATTTGAAAATTAATAAAATAATAAAAAATGTATATAAAACAGTTTTTATACTATGCATAGTTAAAAAAATATCCCTATAATATTTATATATATATGTATACTTGCATAAAAACTGTTATTTAGAAAAAAAGGAACAAATCATAGAACTTTATTAGTGTAAATGAAGACCTCCATCTATTATTTGAGGTATATATAGGCATGGATACTTGAAAAGTTTTTCTATGAATAATGCTATAAAATTTTATTTAAACAAGAAATTTTAACAAATGGAAAACATCACTTGTTTTATGTACATTGTACAGTTCAATGTTTTTTTTTTTTTTTTTTTTTTTAAAGATATTAGGTTAAAAATTTTTAAAATAGAATTTTATATATAAAGATTATTTTGCTAGGTTAGTCAAAGAAATGGCACTGCTGTGCACATATAAACTAAAAACAAATACAAGTTTGAATAATAAACAGTTCTCATCATGCACAGTTTTATGTTGAAAACACGGGAATTTGAAATGTGAGAACAATAAGTAAAAGATAGAAAATTAACTATTCAATGGAACAGCAAATTTTTTGAACAACAGGTTTCAAAATTCATCATAAGACGAATTAACAAAGTTTAAATATTCTGCAAACAACATTAAAAAAGAACAATAACATAACAAGATATTTAAATACAATATTAAAAATATATATATAAATTATAGCAGATACAAAAAAAATAGCAATGTGTTGTATACTAAAAAAAAGGGGGGAGGAATGCTAAAACAATATGTAAAGGAGCCATGTCAGAATAAACATTTTAATAAGAAGCATATTTACAAAACTTTCTTAGATATACAATTACAGTTTTTAAGAGTCTGATGTGCTATAGGGAAAAATTTAAAAAACACCCAAATGCAAATATATTTATTTATATAATTGCAATAACTGAAATTTTATTTGTTATTTTTTATGTATTTGATGTATAATGGTATATAAAAGACTGTTATTCATTATTTTCTAGATTTTTTAAAAAACAGTTTACAGACACAATTTACACTTTATCATACATGCAAGAAAATAACATTAATGATAAGGCATCTCTAACCACCCAAACAAACTTTACGATCACTGAATATAAGTTTCAGTTTTAAAAATGCCTAAATTTTGAGATTAAGTTTTTGAAGTTATAACTTGAAGTATTAGACAAGGCTATTCACAAATACATACTAATATCTGACCAAAGAATTGAAGTTATTTTAAATAAAACTCAATAGAGTATTTAAAGGATTCATTTAACATATTTTGCATAAAAAGTTAATATTAATTTTTTACACCTCATAAAAAACAGAGTATAATTGAGTAGTAAAATTTCTTTTTATTCTTATTACTTTATTCTACCTGATTACATTGTTCTAAATCATTTCTTGAAGTTTATTTTGGTGATTTCTGACTTGAAAGATAATCAGAAAAATTAAAGTCAAATATCATTCTAATACATTAATAATAACTAGTATCTTTTGGAATTTTTAAAGTCAAAAGCACTATTTTAATTTTATTAAATTTAAAGTGAAATTTGTATAATAAATAAAATAAGAATCTGATTACTTTTTTTAGTATACAAGACTTACAAAATTATCTGTAAAGTACTTTGATTTAAAACTTTTAAGAACATTTACTACTTTCACAAACACTAAACATTTCTCTAATTGGTCTTGAATATAAGGAAGCTACAATTTTTACTTTTTCTTTAAAGAAAACAATATAAAATAATTAAAAATGAAAAACATCCAGTATTTTGTAAGCTCATTATTTATATCATAAGATAGACAACCCAGTTTCTTCCTCATTACTCAAAAGGAAATACTCTATTTCATAAAATAGATATCTTTACTATTAATATTTCAATGAAGGCAAAAACTTTACAAATGCAACGATAAGTTAAAGATTTATGTAAAATAGATATCTTTACTATTAATATTTCAATGAAGGCAAAAACTTTACAAATGCAATGATAAGTTAAAGATTTATGTAACTGGGTAATATCTTATGAATTTTCACATACATATATATATACATTTCATGCTTCTTTTTTTTAAAAATCTGGTATTAGAGAAATGTTTGGTGAACAGTTATGAGAAACATACCAAAATATATCATAAACACTATCAAAACTTTGATTTTGAGCTCTTTTGATTAAATAGCATTTTTATTCTTTAATATAGTGCAGTGCTTCCCAAAATTCCAAGAGGTCTGTGAGGCCCTCTGGGAATCATGGCCACATAGACTTAGATCAGTGCATAACTTATTATTAATAGTTTCAAAATTGGTATATAAAATTATTTAAATTTCATATTTCTTTTTCTCTTAGAAATCCATAGTCACTTAATATACACATTTATACATAGCTTTTACATTTAAGAAAAAGGGTACATTTATCTAAAAGGCAGGTTTAATCAAAGGACACTTTTTGCATATCATACTAGAACTCTTTGTCAGATAGAGCATATATTATATGTTTCCAAGTAACAATGTGTCTCCCTACCTCTCCCTAAAACTGTTTTTGAACAAATACAGGGTTCGAAGTAAATGTATTAAAAAAAGGGATGGGTGTATCAGCACTTAAAACAAAAAAAAAGAAAGAAAAGAAAAAAGAAAATTGGACAGGGCATTGCATCTTTTGATAAACATCAGATATGAATACTTGCTATACATATTCAGTAGGTATGATTTAGACGTTAATGAGTTAACCTACTTTAAAAGTTCGATCTAACTTACTGGTTCACATGAAATATATTGCTAAAATGATCTAATAATTAATTCTCAACAGCATAATTAAGAGAATAATTAGAATAATTAAATTATACAAACTAAAGATGAATAGAAAATTATAATACTAAGAACGTTACCAGGTAATGATATAAAATGCAACATACCAGTTTTATGTTACTTGCTTCTTAGATGGAGTCACTGAAACTGATTATTATTTCAATCTATTTGTATGTCCATGTCTATTTGATAATGAAAATCATTGAATTCTATTAAAGGATAGCCAGCAATGGATCTGTCATTCAATTTCTTCATCAACATGAAATACATCTATTGGCCTATAGCTTTCCTGTTTGTGTGAAATATGGTTATAAACCCAAAGAAGTCATTAGAGAAAACAGTAACAGTGAGGAGAACAAATGCCTGAAATGCTCCTACAAAAAATACCACACTTATCAATTGATGAGCAAATAAAATGTACTTTTTACATGTGATGATATTTACATTTATTGCCATAGCTACCTAACTTTACCTATGATTTTGGAACACATATATTATTGAAGCTGTTCAAGTCACTACCTAGCAGTTTACTGGGTAAAAAAAAATCACACTATGTGCAATTGATGCAGTTTATATCATGATGTATCATGGAAATATTTAACAAGTGGCAACCATTTGAGAGCTAATTCTGATATTGTTTTACAAAATTTGAATAAAATAATGAGTTATTAAACTAATTGAATCATTTTTATAGATTTATTCTTATTCGTTTGTTTTAATCATTTATTTCATATTTTAAAATGTAATTTTTCTGTCTTTTTTTTTTTTTGTCTGAAATACAATATCATTGACAAATTTCTGTGAGGTCATACAAGAAACAACTAAAAATTGGTATATCACATGCTACATCATTATCCTAACTTTTGTATCTATTAAAACATATAAATCAAACTGAAGATAACTATTTATAACAGAAAATTACATATCCTGCTTATCACAAATAAACATAAGACTTTCAATATAAAAGAAACAGCCATACTCAAATATGACAGACTATAAAAAAATATGTATTATTATATTCACAGATAAAAATTTTGATTAATTACAAATAAAAATAATATACTTAAAAGATACAGGACAGAGGAACAAATATATATATATATGTATAAAATATAGAATATAGATAGATAAAATTTAAAGTATTAGATAAAGCTTCACAAATACAATACAAAATATTCATGTTTAATGATGTTATATTTTCATAAACAAAATTTCAGTCCAGCTAATCAAAAATTAATTATTTTCAAAAAAAGATATCAAATTGCATCAAATGATATTTTACTTACAAATGGATATTACAGTCTTATCTTTTAACAGCATAAAACTAGATATGAATGAAAATAAAAAGACCTGATAGTTAAAACATTAAATGTTTTAAAACTTTACCAAATGATGTATAAAATAAATGTAATTACTAGGAAACAACTGTAGTTATCATATAACCCAAATAAATGGGAAAAGATCTTACTATACTCTTGAAAAGAAAATAAATATTTTCAACAAAACTTTTTATCTTTATTAAAAAATAACAGTAATAAAACAGTATTAAAAAATATACAACTATCTTGCTATCCTTCTTCATACATAAAAAAAACACTAAAATCATGAGTATTTCTTAGAATTCAGTAAATGAGAAATTTCTACTAACTTACTAGTTAAATATTTATGGAAAAATATCACTTGAGATTTCAGTTAGATAGTAGAAAACAAACCTTCTTGACTCAATGTAAAAATATTAACAAGTAATCTAAAAAGTAGTAGTAAAGGTAAGGTACAAGATACAATAAGAATAAAGTGATATATAACATAAATAAAATAAATAAAGGCAACATATAATATTAACAATGGACACTCACTGGATAAAAAAAATAGTTAAAAAAAAGACAAAATTATAGAGAATTATCTTTCAATTTGCTGATATGCTGATTATTCAAACTAGTTTTTAGAGCCTCTAATTGCTCTTCTCCTAATTTGATTTTTTCATCTAGTTCTCGATAGTCCATTAGTAATTTTGTTTTCATTGAAATGAAGTGATCATAATCAGTAAATTCTTCTTCAGAAAAATATTTTCGCAAGAACATACAAACTTGGCAGTTACGTCTATCAATACTTTTTTTCAGGTACTTTGCTTCCTCATACTGCTGATTTAGCCTTGCATACTTCTCTTCAAGAATGTTCTGAAATATAAGAAAACCATAAAAGTTATGCTACTGCTAATCAGACTAATGTTTGAATCAAAAAAAATTTTTTATTTTAGTTATGTTACTAACAAAAGGGTTTATCAGAAAAAAATATTTAGAATCCATTTCATTTTTAATCACTTTATAGCATATTAATTGAAATATATATATATATATATATATATATATATATATATATATATATATATATATGTACTTAGAAGCAGTTGAATAAAAACTAATTCATTTATGAATTAACCTAGGGTTATTAATATAGTTTGCACTTTTAAAAGACAGTATGCTGTTTTTATTCTGATATATAAGAATTTTCATCAAGATACTATTATGACATATTATCTGAAGTCATATTGTACGTCAACACCATTTAATTAATAATCCACAGGCCGCATGCAGCCTACAAAAGAAATCAATTTTCTTAATAAAAATAATGATATCTTTCTAAAAATGAACATATTTTATTTGTTTATCTCATTAAAATCTAGAGAGATTATTTTTATGTGATGGTGTGAGAAATGAAAACAAAATAATATACAGTTGAAAATTGTTTATATGAAAAATCATTTATACAAAATACTTGCTGTTCACCAGTAAAACTCTCATAAGATATATATAATAAATTATTCATTTATATGAATGAATATTCAGTAATGCAGAACACTCACTTATACAAAGAAATGCTTGATCCCCAATGTCAATTTTCAAACATAAATTTTATTCAGTTATATCAAGGGATAAAAAATATTTGAAGAACAGTTTTTCTCTCCAACAAGGGGTCATCTAAATCCTAGGGAATGTATTATTTTATGAACAGAACAGGTTGGAGACATTTCCAGTCATTTCCTTTCTTTGCTATCCATACTCACTCCTTAAAAGGATCTTTTTCAATATGGTTTATTGGACTAAGAAGCATCAACAGACCTCAAGACAATATAGCCTGTTTGTGAGTTTGGGAGAGGTATTAATCTTCTGGTTTCAACAAAAGCGAGTAGATCCCATTACAATTAGTGTGCAGATTTTATAAGAGAATGCTTTTGAAGGCATCCATAGGATACCTTCAAAAATTTAAATTAAAGCAAGGAATAGGATGTGTTTTATTTTAAGAACCATTAATTTCTGATCTCATGTACAAAAGTTCTGTGCATATTAACATTTCCCTATAATGTTTTTTCTCTTTCTTTCTTTTTTTTTTTTTTGTGTTTTTAATTTATGCTTTCTATATCTCTTAATACTTAATATTATTTCAGCCCAAAATTAATTTTATTGTTATAGTTTAGATATTTTAAGTAAATATATTCCTTATTTTCAAACTACATTAATTTATTTAAAAAACATAAAACAGCATGTTTTCATATCGAAAGCTAGAAATGATCACTGTCCATACATAGGAAATATTCACTTATACAAAATATTCTCCATTTTGCCTCATTTTTGTATGTGATTTTCTACTATACTTAATTACTACATTAACCCAAACATAATAAGACTATATGAGCAATCTAAATGTTAAGTTTTAAATTTGTAAATTTAACAAAAGCTATATGAGAATATGGTTTGACATCCTTATTAACTCAAAGATTCTGAAATTCTATCTACAAACACCATTTTAAAATAAATCACTTTTAGCTGCTTCAGTTTTTTCTCTATTAATTTGACATAAAACAATAATGTGTAGTGGGGTGTTACACTGGACTTAATAAATTACATATATTTATCAGATTCTTTCATAATTTTAACTTCTTGTTTTTTCTTCCTGTGAAAAACCTCATTATTAACAAAAGTAATTACTACCCTTTTCTGACCCCAAAAATGCTCATAGAAGATAAAATGGTTGGCAGACTAAGATAAATTGGACAGTGCTATATAGTGCTTCTCTGAAAGGCTTTTGTTCTGAACTTCCAGAGCCAAGCCATCTACTTCAAAAAGTAAGTAATGGTAATTTAAGATTTAAAGAATCCATTACTCAGTGATCTAACAACAAGATACCACATCTACCCTCAGTCTAAATATTATCCACTTGGCCTAAATTGGGTAATACTAAATGTTCAAGAACATATATGAATAAGGCTAGACAAAAGACAAAGAAATTAAATTTGTCATTTAATGTCACAAATATTTAACATTTAAAATTTAATTAAAAAACAAACCTTTTCTTCAGGTGATGCATCAGATGGTAATATCAGCAATGCATTTTCAGCTCGTGCTAATCTTCCAGAGAGTGAGAGCATCAGATTAGTAATCTTTTCTAATTCTTCAACATGTGTTTTGAATTTCTCTATTTCATTAGACTGTGCTAATTTTCCCAGCTTTTTGGCAAGAGAACATCCTAACTCATCATTTTGTTTTATTTCTTCTTTTAAAGCAACAAGTTCTAATCTCAAAATGCTTAATTTTTTATTTATGCTAGATATAAGTTCATCCTGTAAAAGTAAAATTAATTAATAAATAATTATACACCCTGTTTCTGTTTATATACATAAACTACAATAATCATTACCTTTTTATTATTCAGTTCTCCACCAAAAGTATCCTTATTATGAAGACTACTGATGTAACGAGTTAAAAGCTTAGCTTTAGGCTCGGATGTTGTGAAGTATGCACTTGTTAAGGGTAAACTCAAACCATGCCTAAAATATTTAAATAAAAAATATAATTCACGGTAAATGTTTCTTAAATAAACAGGAAACTAAAAGGAATTAATTCACTGATGAGTCATTCGATGATCTCTTCTTCTTTAGAAAAAATAAAAACACATACAGTTACATTTCCAATTATAATGCATCATGAACTAACTGATAATAAGTACCTAGAAAAGTTTGATTTCAATTATGGAAAAGAGTTTTTGGATTTATTATGAATTTGTAATTTGACAGGGACTTTCATCTTAAAGTCAATTTCAGATAGCTTTAAACAAAACACCAATGCTAGTAGTATGTTTCAAACCCAGGGAAATATGTTATGGAAGTCAAAATCTTACCTACTGACTTCTCATTTGGTATATGGGATGCAGATCTAACAGATTTCTCCAAATCTCACATCTTAGAACATTAATCTATTAAACTGTTTAGAACTACTGTAACTAGATTCTGGAGGTATGTGGTTTTAGATATATTGCATTGTAAATGCAATATATCTAAAGTTTGAGGTCAAACTTTAGATATATTACATTGACAATGGAACAGAAACAATTTGTTTTTCAGCTGAGATCGTATAAAGACCAACCAGTAGAGATAAGTAAGTTGGACATGGCACTATTACGATATGGATGGGGATTCCTTTGTTTAAATCAGGACATTGTATCCATTATAAAGAATCACTAATTAACAACCAGTATGCAGATCTCAGTTACTTGCAACTTTTATCTTTAACTAATCTGAAATTTGGTAAGTGATCTTACAGCATGCCGTTAAAAGATATTGAGAAGAACATATATCAATTATGATTTAGAGGAGTGGAGATAAATGTTTAAAAAGGAAGGTTATGGAATCTGTGAGACAGTAACAACAGCAGTTAAAGGTAATGTTTTTAGTGGGCTAAGGTCATTACCATTATAATATTACGATAGGGCATAAACCATTTTATGACACTTGGACTTACAGATCTATATCTGCAAGTCCAGGTGTCATAAAATGGTTTAACAGAAATTTTTAAGTGAATCTTAATCCATAACTTGGTTTCTAGGTTTAACCAAATATTTAGAACTCAACCAGCACAATTAAAATTAAATCAATGAAGTTGTAATAAAGAATAATTTGCTAAAATAAAATAAACTTAACACTAACTATTCATTTTTATTTGTATACTTTTTCTTTAATTTCCTAGCTTAATTGTATTTAATGAAAACTTATAATATGAACTTACACTTTCTAAAAATAAACAATATAAAATATTAATCAAACAATTAAGATTACAGCATATTATTAATACCTTTCAATGGAATACTTTTCATCAGTTATTTGTATATTTTCTGCCTGAACTGGTGGGGATTCTTTAAGCTGTGACTGCAAAAAACTTCTTAAATAATCACTTCTAAATTTATTTTCAAATGTAGTACCTATAAAAAAAAATTATACAATTTCAGTTTACCTATTATACTCTACAGAAATAATTTTAAGAAATTTAATGATATTTCCAGTAACTTTATCATTGAAAGTGATTAGGCTACAGGATTTTTCTTCTGTCATTTGTCACATCCAAGAATTATTAAACATGAACTTGTTTCTTACAAAATTATAATCTATAAGGGAAATATCAAATATAAAATGAAATATCAAATTTAAATAAGGGTTTATCAAAGCATGTCTCTGATAATATCACACACATTACTAAACTCACCCAAGGAAAAATATACTCAAATATATACATATCATGAAACATTTCTATTTGTTATACAAGTGTGTGATATCTTTATCAGGGGTTTTGAAACTATTTTTCAAAATTCCAGGTCTCTAATCTATAATAAAAAATTTTACTAGAAAAAAATAACAATAAAAATTTTAAAATATAACAAAACAGGTAAATCCCAAAGTTAAAAAATATAGAGAAACAGGTTACAAATAAAAGGGGTAGTAAGATTAATTTTTCTAAAAGTTAATATTAGTGGTTGTATATGGCAATTGAGTTCATTAACCATCCTTATTATATGCAATGAAGTCACTGTTTTATGGCCTTTACTGATTTGCCCATATAATATACAAGCAATCGCATTTTCTGTTTCTTTGTTTCTTCTATGTATTTTCTATTGTTAATTTTTAATAGTGATTAAAAAGCAACAAATATGGCTATTCCTATTTTTGTAATATAAGTTGTATAAATATTACTTTATTCCTAGCTAGGAATTAGAAACCTGTAGTCTATTTTTGAACATAGCCAGATATCAATATTCATCACCAGGACCTGTATAGAACTGTTGACTATTCCACCATGAGAATTGGTATAATATTTCATCATTTATGATTTGTACAATTCAATATCTAGTTGTATTCAGCCTATAGCAAAGGAAGCATTGCATTTTGTTAATAAAAAATACAATCTTAGAAAAAAATTTCAGGCTTTGAAATTTTTTCCTTGAAAAGGCTTTTTTCATAAATAGTACTATGTACATAGGACATAAACATATCCAAGTAATATATATTCATTATGATATACTGAAAAGAAATTTCTGAAAAAAATTATTTTCTAAAACTTTTATTTCCTGGTACTTTGCATTAATAAAAATTTAATCTTTTCTCATTAAGCTGCATTTTTAAAATGATTATTTACCCTGGAATTCTTTTGAATGTATTTTACATGTTCTTGATGAATCAAACTTTCCAATATTTTTACTGGTCTAAAAAAGTTTGAATTATCTAGAATTAATTGTGATTAATAGCCTTTAAACTTAAAATCATATCTTTAATAGAAAAATATGTCAAAAACCATTTGTTATTTATAGATTTTCATCAAACTCTACATGCTTTTAGATTATATACAACTTTACGGGTGAAAAGCTATGGATAACACTGAATGTTCAGTTTCTAGAAAAATATAACAGTTTGATACTTGTTTTCTAAGAGACAACTCAATCCCTCCCCTTCTTAAAAAATCGAAATATAACAATTCAAAGTGACATACCAATAATATTGCTAAATATTTCAGCTCCTACAAATGAAAAACCTTTAGAAAGTTGTCTTGAATCTGGATTTGTCGATTCAAAAGACTTTTGAAGTGGAGAATTTGTCTGGGTAGCAGAGTTCACAACAGAGCATTTGATCTTTAACATTTCTAGATTTGCATAAATAGCTTCATCAGGTCTCTCTTTTATTTCAATATTTTCATAAATAACCTCTTTTACTGGTGAAAATGATCTGAAAATGGATTAATTAAGATTGTTATTTTATACTCTTCTTTTAACGTAGTTATTCATCATATTAACAAGGAAGAATAGAATCATTAGAAAGATATTAATAAACATATTTAACAAATTAATGTAATATTTTTGTTTAAAGTGAACTACTAAATACTACAGAAACAATAAATTCATAGATATATATAAACTGGTGTTTATAAAAAAATAAACAAATCTGTGATGTTTGGAAAAATAATTTAAAATTTATTTTTATTCTTAGATGCCTCATTCTGAGATTCCAGTAATAACATAAAATAAAAAGGAAGTAAAGTACTTCAATATATATAAAGAAGCAAAAAATGAGAGAATATATCAGAATATATGAGATAATGTAGCAAGTAAAACAAAATTCTTATATTGTAAATGAGATTTACAATATAAGAATAAGCCTCAGAACAAGATAAGGCTCTACACATTTTCTTGCAACGGACTTGATGAAAATCACTGTGCACTGAATCTTGACTCAAAAGAAAGTGGTTAAACTATTATTATGTCCCAAAATGTGTTTGTTTCTTAAAAGGTAGACTATATTCTATAATATGTATAAGGGATACACATTGTTCATTTGGTACTGTTTAAATACTGAAACAAAATGGGACTAGGTATATTAGGCATCTATGCATTGAATGTATTGCTCAAATATCATATAATATACACCAGTTAATTTCCAGCAAGATCAAATATGATTAAGTTTTTAAAAAATACAACTCAGTTTTTCAAATTTTAGATAAAATAAAAAAAAATGGATAGAAAGCTTTAATGATGTAATAAAACTCACGGTGGTGAAGGTAAAGGCTCATTTGAGGGAATTATTTCAGTATCATCATTGCAAGGAGGTGATGGTAGACCAAGATTGGGAGTCGCAGATAAAGATGAATTCACATAACAGTTGTTTCTAGCATTTTCTTCAATCAAACACAATTCTTCATCCTAAAAGACAGTACGTATTATGACAGTTGAGTATATATAGTCTGTTCATTCAGCAGAAAGATCAGGAATAAACAAAAGGGTTTTTGTATCTTTGCCAAACAGTACTATTTTATGTTTGCATTTTTGTGCTAGCAATTTTATAAGAAAAAAAAGAAAAAGAAAATTTAAAAACAAACATATCTTATAATTATGAAATTTTGATTTAATATAAATATTTTCTCTGCCACAGAAATATTTTACCATGCTCAATCAGTAAACTGCTAATTTCTCTTCTCAGATATTTTGAACCTTATTTTTTTCAAGCTATAAAAAAGTTCTTTTCTTAAAAATTAGTAAATCAGGAATGTCATTTGTTATTTTAAGAACTTTGTTTGGTTTTAATTAACATTGTTTCATTTTAAAAGGAAAATTTATGAAAATTCTTGCTAATGACAATTTTTAAGTCATCAACATCTTTAAAGTTACTTTTACAAGGTTTTGCCTTTAATGATTATAGTGCACTCTCACATTTTTATGCCTAGATAATTTGGAAAATAGAAGCTTTATATGCCCTGGGAGCATATGCAGTATATTGTACTTCATTTCTTAGGTTTGGTTTGATTTGGAGAGATGTTATCTTCTGTTTTACTACACAAGGGCTAATGGGACCAAGACTGATTTCAAATAGCTATGAACATCCATGAAAACAATAAGATTTAAACCTACAAACTCAGGTACTGAAAAAAATCACCCTACTGATCTGATCATTGTTCACCCTATATTTAATAGAACCAGTATTTAATTTCAATTTCATTAAGCTTCTTTTTTTAGAAAAAATTTCACATATTGCATTAATTCAGTTATGTGCAAAAAATCAGATGTTCTTTGTTAGCCATAAATTGGTGACAATGTGTTATCGAAGTCATCAGCTTTCATAAGACTTTCTATACTTTTGGTCTTTCTTCTCAGTGAACAAACTTTGTAATACACATGTACAAAAAAAAAAAAAAAAAAAAAAAAAAAATTAAACAGAAAAAAAAAAATCAGTAAACATAGTTACAGAAAATTGTGAATGTTAATTTTTTCTATATCAGCACAATATAATTTTCATATAAGAGCTTTTCACACAATTTCTCTTTCATGTGCAGGTTTAAAATTATTTTTTTTTTTTGCTTCTTAGTGCATTTATCTTTTTGTTGTTGTTTTGTTAAAAAAAAAAAGTGATTTTATAAAAATTACTTAAATCCTCTCTATACTTAATAAAAAATACTTAAATACTCTCAAATTTTGTAATCAATTTTCATCTGCAATTTTTTCCAACTTATATTAAATCAGTTATCAGACATTTGAAATTTTTCAAATTACTTTTCTTAATAAGTGTAGACTTTCCATTGTAGGATAGCAATGGTTAAAGGTTTCTTTAAATATTGGTTTTGTTTTTATTAACAAATTGGTAATGGTAATAATTTATTTAAAAACTATAATTATCTTTTACTTAAATAAATAAAAGTCATCAATGTAAATTCAGCTAAAAACATGTGTTATCTAACAGAACGAATTCTATTACCATTTTAATAAAAGATAGTAGGAAAAAAGATAATGAGTGGAAATAAATCCACACAGTCAGGTCACTAGTCATGTATGTTACCTCCATGCCACAGAAGCACTTACACTGATATATAAAAGAACAGTTTTTCTTTTATCTGATTTTTTTTTTTCACCAATCCATTTTTTTCTGGTTGAATATTGTATTGTCATAGAAAATAAATTTATTTACAAAATCTCATATTTCTAGCTAGTCAGGAAGGTAGTTAAAAAATGATTACAAAATACCCACTGACACAAGTAAAATTAAATAAAAGTGATTAAAAAATTATGAAAGATGTTCTAACTGCTTATATAATGAGAAAATATTAACCTTAAGTTTTATACATTGTATTGAGGTAGTTAAAAACTTTTTTTAAATTAATAAAAAAATATATAACTCATTGACTGCCAACCATGATATAGCTTATGCTAACAAGATTTTTATGAAATTCACTTGGCATTCAACATATTATTATATAGTAAAATATTCAAAGAGTTTGACCTGCAGCACTGAACAATAAATCAATGACTGGTCTACTTTGCTGGTCACCCATTACTTCTAAAGTGCTACTGAAATAACCAGATAGTGCATCATGAATAATGTGCTAAGCAGGAAAAAAAAAAAAAAAAAAAAAAAAAAAAAAAAAAAGAGTATTTAAATTCCTCCTTTCAAGTACCCCAGGGAATTTACATTACTGCTTTTATTTTTATATAGATTTTCAAATAATGGCTTTGAAAACATTTAATAATAGAAAATTATCTCACAAATTTAATATTAGTAAGTAATCTACCATTACACTAATTTAAAACATGTAAAGAAAATATTGACATTAAGAATGCATAACATTTTGATTGGTTGGTAGGTTAGTGTCGTTTCAATTTAGAAGCCATATGACGTCTCATAGAAAGACAGTTGCCCTTGACTTGAAATGTTGGACTTTTAAAAGAGGGTCCTTGTAATTTACAAGCAGGGAACAAGACCACCAAGCTTGCCCTTCCACCTCCAGAGGTATCCCTTGGGAACTTGGAGGACATTACAATTACAAAACTTATTTTACATCTCCCAACTGTCATTAATGAACAACACAACAGATTTTTGGCCCACTAGAACCTTGATTCCTCCAGTTATGATATTGCTGCCTTTGCCACCTAAGATACCGTGGCTCTAGCATAAAGTTTTAATTACTAAGAAATAACCTAGATATCTGGATATAATTTATTCTGCACATTAATTTATCTTTATAACATTATGTTATAAATTACAGCTCATTAAAGTTGTTTTGTTTTAGAAAGCCATACATTGGACTAATTTTGAATATGGAGAAGATAGAGATTCACAGAGTCATTATTGATGGTTATCAAAAGGTCAATAAAACTGTATAGCTCTGGATAGTGAGTATGTAGGTTATACTCACTATCAATAATAGATAATCTTGAATAACAAACAAAAATAAAATTTATATTTTAATCATTTTTTATTACTATACTCTATCATATTACTATAAGGTTATACACTGCAAAACATTCTCTTAAAAGTTTTCATATTCTAAATTTACAAAATCACATACCTCATCACCATCAGACTTTAAGGAATCAGCAAAGATTTTAACAATACTTGCTTCATTAGAATATTGTACATAGTCATTATTTGATTGAAGAATCTGAAATATATGAAGTTATATCAGAAATTATTCTATAAATTGTCAATTTTAATAGTCTAGAACTGTACACATAACATAACTCTCTCTCTCTCTCTCTCTATATATATATATATATATATATATATATATATATATATATATATATATATATATACACACAAGGTCAAGGCTAGTAGGTATGCAGTGCATGCACACAGGCAGTCAAATTTCTAGGGATGCCAATAGAATATCTATTAAGTACACATTGATAACAGGCAGCCAAATACTACTTTGCATGTAGGTGGCTAATAACCTAGAACCGGCCTTATATGTGTGTAACATTCAAAATTTCTAAATAATACACCATTTTATAAAAAATTTGGTAAAAAATAATTTTAGAATAATTAAATATTTCAAAGATTAAAGTGATCATCACAGTGTTTACAGAAAATAATGTATCCTGTTAACTCATAACAAAATCAAACTGCAATGACTGATGAAAAATCAATATTAATTTCATCCCTAGCCATAACTAACTAGTAAGTTTGCAACCATGAGTGAACAGGCTATTACTTTACTGACAGGTTCAGCAAAAATAGTTTTCATTCCTGACCAGACTATTAAATTTTCAGACCAAAATGGCACAGATAACTAGGGCAAAGACATAAATCTAATGTTTTAATTAGTCTAACAATTAATTTTTTAATTCTCTCAATAACCATGAATATCTAAATTAAGTAATGAAAAGGAAGCAATGCAATTATTAGTAACATAAGAATCCTAAGAAAAACTGTCAAATTCATAACATTTAAACATTACAAACAACATTAATTACATAAAATGTTATGTTAATAAGAAATTTCCATAGAAAAATTTACTCACCAAAGAGTGTCCATTTTCATTAATGTACGATGAATTTTTTTTAATAGTAATAGAGCTTGAATGCTGATTGGATACTTCGACTATTGTTTTTTTCTGAAGAGTATTTTTTCCATAATGCAACAAGGTTTTTTGTTCTGAAGTATTTGCTAACAAAGTCTGCTTCATAGAAATATCAGATACTACTTCCTCTGTAAAGTTTTGGCATAGTCTATTACTGTAGTGGTTGAATTTTTGCTCTTTGTGATTGCTGTGGAAATAACTGGGCGATACATTGACAGACTGATTAGGATTTGAGACATTTCCTTGATAAATATCTTTTTGTCTTTGTTTCCTGTGATCATAATAATTAGGACTAAATGGCTTTTCTTCCAGTGATGGTGCCACAGGTTTAAATATTTTTAAATCACTATTTTTGAAACCATTTTCTTTGATTTTCAGAGTATTTTTATAAGATAAACCATTCAAATTTCTAGACTGAGAATCTTCAGACAATCTACAAGCAGTAATAGAATTTGATTCAGATTCTTCATATCCCTTAGGTTCATAACACATGTATGGTAAACTGTCTGAGTGATCAAATATATTTCGATGGGAAACAGCTAAATCTCTCTCTGGAGGAGAATGCATCTTACAGTTTTTATAACTGTTATGGCATTTAGGGTACATACAACACATACATTCCGATACTTTATTAGAACTCAACTCCATAGATGGGGGAGGAGATTCTCTAGAAATTCTTCTATTAGCATATTTTAATTCTTGACTTGAACATGGCGTCTTAAGTAACCTTTTGGAATGTGATTCAATTGATTCAATTTTTACATCAGATTTATGATTAAAAAATAATTCAGATAATGGATACTGCTCACATATGTACTGTAAATTAGCACTTTGATGAGACTGTGATAACGATGGGCTAAAACATTCTTCATTACTTCTATATCTAACATTGAAATTATTTTTATTTTTACTGAAAGATTCTTTAGGCTTAATTTTGTTCAGAGGAACCTTTCTTTCTTGAATAGGATCAGCAAGTATTTTACCAAAATTTGTAGAATCAAATAATAAACTAGATGAATCTTCATCATTAATTGACTTTGAATTTGATGCATACTTATCATTTTGATTTGCAAAGACTGGAATGGATTTCAAATTATGATCATTTTGATTTATGTAGACTGGAATGGGTTTAAAATTATAATCATTTTGATTTGTATAGATTGGGTTAGGTTTAAAATTTTGTAAAGTTTGTACATTTTGTTTAGTTCTTGCTGAATATGAAAGATTGCTATACTTTTGGGGTGCTTGCTTAATTCCATTATTATGAGTATCCTTATCTCCTTGAACACAATAACTTGGCCTACAATGAAAGAAAGAAATATAAAACAAAAAATATGTTAATGCTTTTAATTATACATATAAGAAAACAATAAAAGGTGATTGAATTGGAACATCTAATACTGTTTAAATTGTCTAAAAATAAAACTTTAAACAAATGCCTTAAACATACTTCATTTTTACATTTAAACTGCTTCAATTTTTTTTAATTAAAAAGAAAAATAATATATATAAATTTCACCCTGAAACTAATTCAAAAGATGAAATATTTTTAGGGTATACAGGAATTGTAAATAGTTGATATCACTCTCTTTTAATACATAAATATGCTTATAGAATAATTACTTTTGGCTCAATGTACAAGGTAAAGAAAACTTAATTCACAAGATTGTTTTCTATGAACATTTTAATAACAGTACAATACTGTCTATTATTTACCTAAAACAAAGCATTAAAAGTCTGGTACTAAAAGATTTAAAATTTTTGTTTCAAGGAACAGGGTCCTAACAAAAGATCTTTAACAACTAAAATTAAAAACTATTGCAACTTTAATCAGTTAAAAGGACTCTATAGATCTCATTTTTACATCTTCAGAGACAGTAATTAAACATCTTTATTGTAATAGTCTGAAACACTTTTTTAAATCAAATTAAAAGATGCATTATTCAAAATACTAATGATAATTCTAATGTTTACATTTAAATGTAATAAACATTTATAAGATATAAAAAGGAATTAATTACCTCCAAACAAGAATTGTTAGTGTTCTAAAAGCAGAATCAATAAGCTGCAATGCATCAGCTAATGACAGGCAAAGTACATCATTGATTTTTATTACATGATCTCCAACTTTTAAACCCCCATGGATTTCAGCTTTACCACCTGGTTCTATCTGTAAAGTAAAAAATTAAGTTCTTAATTAGTAATTAATACATTTTGTCTTGTAAAAGTTCTCTAAAAATTTAGGATGAATTTAATTAAATAAATACTTTTAAAAAGTTTGGATTTCTTTATGCGATTGTCAAGTTTTACCCTAAATAATAACACACAAGTAAAATATATAATGCATTCTTGCTCATGAGACAAAATTTATAATAGCTCATGCAATAATACAGTATATAAGTACACAGTAATTTTCCTCTGCTATATAAAATTTTCTTAAATATATTTTTAAAAAAATTTAAGGTCACTAAATCAGACATCATTACAAAACTTCAGTTGACAATTTAATTTTTAACTACAACTCTACCATTCATGTTATTAGCATATATGTAGTTTTCAATAAAACTTATTTTACGAAAAATGCACACAAACTTAAATGAAAATTTTTATTCAAGACAAAGTTAAAAGGGAACGGAAATTAACTTACTTGATCAATTATTACAGCAGATCTGTTTTCGGAATAGCTTTGTAAATGAAATCCCCATGGCTTACCTCCTTTAATTACTATTTGTAATTTCCCTACACTTTCTGACATTTTTACAACTAAGGAAATAAAACATATCTAACATGTAGTAATATATGATCAAAAAACCCCTCAACAAATGAAATTTTGATGACCGAGAACAACACGGCAGCACTATTTACATTTTTACTGTTGCCAACACAAAACTCCGATTTAAAAAAACGTGCTAAAAGTGTCCCCAATGACGTTGAACTTTTTCACATTTTTTCCAAACTTTATTTAAGTTCAAAGACCCTCAAAATTTTTCAAATATTGCCTCTTAAGGGGAAAATAAAAGGGAATCATTTGCAGATTTCCTAAAAGATCTCAGCTTTAGGAGCAGACACGAACGATACCGGGCCATCGTGATCACGATGACCCCGACGATACAGGGATTATTTTGGTGCAGCAAAAATAAATAAACTAAGCCACCCCTTCAAATTTTACAAAACCCAAGTTTATTCATCTTTTATCATAAATTTAGGTATTTTGTTTCTAAGATCATGAATCACTCAAATATCTTTGTGATAAAAACTTGTATAAATTCCGAGAAAAAAAAAGTCAGCTTTTACGAATGGTACCCAATCCAAATATCATTAAAGCTGTCTATCTCATAGATTTAACAGGATTTTGTAATCAATAGTACATGCAAGAACGTTTTAAGGGATTAAACAATTTAGCTCATGGCCACTGTTTCGGGGGCAATGAAGAGGGTTTGTCTCATGCTCGACTCAGCTTAATATTTATCATTTTTATCAAGAAAATGAGGGAAAATGTTAACTTTAAAATAAAGTAGTTATTACTTACCTTATTTCTCTCTTAGGGGAGACACATTCGAATCCATGCTTGTAAAAGTATCCATTAAGAGACAATGATTCACTTGCAACTTCTTATAAACACGAAACATTTAATATGTTTGAACGATTACAAAGCAATACACACAATATTAATACACATATTTTACAAAAAAAAAGCATAAGACCTCTGAAGCAATCATTTTTCATTCTCTACAACTCGAGGTCTCGGTGTCTACTAACACTCCTGGTGGGCTGCCGTCGAAGCGCTGCAGTGACAGAAACGTCAGGGGAGTTAGTGACACTCTCCCACTTTTGTCCCACGTGTCGGGGAATCCAAAGAGCAGTCACAGTCCTAGAATAAAATTACAGTACTCTCCTGGAAAAAACTAGCAAAACATATAAGTATAAACTATAAAACACACAAAGACTCATAATCAATATTCCAAGTATAGCTATACATCTCGTCTCTTGACAGGTTTCAAATCTCGTCCAAAACGAGAATAACAAACTTCTCGACTGACAGAAACTAGATCCTGGTCAGGGCAAGAACTGTCCTCCACTGCTGTTACTGGATTGTTCAATGATAGAAGGTTATTCGCTGTCACCTCTAGCGGATAAAGTTTCTGTATAGGTCACAAAACACTTCCTAATTGGGTTTTCAACTCGATGACACAAATTCTTCCATCTTTCCCAGGATAGATCTTTATGACCTTTGCTGATGGCCAGTTGATTCGTTTAGTGTTGGTATCTCCAGTTATCACTAGATCCCCTTCTTTTATCAATGTTTCTCATTTAACTTTAGAATAATCTTTTACCAATCCCAGATATTCATTTCTGAAGTGGTTTCGTAAATTTTGTTGAAATTTCAATCTGTAAGTATACTTCTTTCTCAATTTTTTTCGAATCGATTATATCCAGATCATGAACACCAATATCTCTAATTTCTTAGAGAAACATAGAAGGTGTAAGCGCTGACAGATCTTCAGGATCTTCTGAGAGTTAAGTTAATGGGCTGGAACTAATCAAACTTTCGGCGTCACGTAACACTCTGGTCAATTCTTTGTCATTCAAACAAGCTCTTCCCAGAATCCGTCTCAAAATGCTCTTCATTAACCCTATCAATCTCTCTCAGAAGCCTCCCCATCAAGAGGCAGATGAAGGACTGAATTCCCATGAAATTCTTTTCTCTGTAGAAAAATTATCTACCTTTTCCAAATCAATACTCTTTAAAAGATTGGCTGTTCCCCCAAGATTTTTGCCGTTGTCTGAATAGACACTGGATGGGCGCTCCTCTTCTGGAAATAAATCGGTGAAAAGCCAGTAGAAAACATTTAGTTGACATCAAAGTTACCAGCTCTAAATGAATACATCGGTAGACGGCACACGTGGCAAATACTATCCAACACTTTTGGCCTCCTTTTAAAAACAAAGGTCCACATAGGTCGATGTCTGTATTGTTAATAACATGATTCATTCATTTCATTGATGTACTCAGTAATTAGTATATGTTGTTAATGTTTAGTATATTATTCCAGTTCTTTTTTTACAAATTTTATAATTGTCGTACTAATGTTATTTTCATGGTATAATAGATTCATGAACCACTGTTCATCGCGGGGGTGGAATGTTTGGACCCACCTCCAGAGGGCGCTTTTGCGTGTCTGTGTGTAAGTTTTTTCACGGCTTGTAGTTGTTCTTCAGTTGTATCCCTCACTTGATTATGAGCACATCTGTTGCACTCAATATTGAATTTAAATGTAAATAAGTAAGTGTTTCTTTGCTCTTCCACTCTGGATTCTTGAACTTTGAATTACCTGAACCCTACTGTGGATTTCGACATATTTTCATATTGGATTTTAGTTTGGATTTCGGAGTCGATCAGTATCATTGTATAAATTCCATTTAATTCCCAATACTGAAACGATTTCTTTATATTCATCCCCAGACAAGTTCAATATTGAATTTTCTACATCATTACCTGGTCTGTTATGTTTCCATCCCCTTAAATTAAACTGAGCAGACGACATCAGTTCTTTATAAACCGCAATGAAAGAGTTTAACTCTTCTATGGTGTTCACACTCATAACGCAATTATCAACATAGATTCTTTAAGTTTTAAAGCTGTCTCCCTTTGGGGTTCTGCTACATTATCCAAATGGTAACTTCTCCCCCACCACCACCACCATAAAAACCAGAGAAATTTTTTGTCCGAGGGAGCAAAACTTATTTACAAGAAAGCTCGTCGGATATCCGAAATCACCAAATATTTGCTCTACCGAAATCTGTTTATGAGCTTAGGGATCAATTCCAAAATATTTGGTCCCTTTTCAATATAATCGTTTAGCGACACTGAATTTTTTTCCTTTCGCGGACGCATCGAAGACCGGACGCATTTTAGTAGTTGAGTTCTCTTTAAAAATTGGTCTATGTGGCAAATAATTACCTTTGTCCCCCTTTTAGTTCCTCCGAGTCAACAGGTTCTATAATTATTTCGGACACCCATTCCTTGAAGACTTTTTCATACTTTTCATAGCAGTTTCCCTTTTGTAGCACAAGATCCGTCTTTCGACAAGGTCTCGATTATTCGATAATTCTGGATGAACTTCCAAACAAGGGAGAGACACCTGATATTTACCTTCTTCACCTCTTTTTAACGAATGAACAAAATGAATTTTCGCCGTTTGCTCAATTTTCGATCTCGTCTGAGAAATATGCTGTTCCGTAATTCCTAGTAAGTCAAGTGATCATAGGTCAGAAATTTTCAGGTCACTAACGTGATGCGACAAAAGTACTTCATTAGTACTATGGCTTTCTCGTGTTATCCCCATTATAGTCCAACCAAAATAGGTATTCATCGCAAGGAGTCCACCTGACAGATTTTTGATTTCCCCTGTAAACACTTTGTCGGCATAGTCCGCCCCTATCAGTCCGTGGATTTCATTAGAGTTGATATCAAACAAACAGAAATTTTCATTTACTGTTACCTCACTAGGAAAAATTTAGCACCTTTTAATTTCATCCACAAGTTCGCTGTTTTTCAGTTTTGGAATCGGCTCACAAATAATTTTCTGTTCCATGACATTAACGTGTAACTGAAATTGTTATCAACATTACTTAAATTAATAACATACTTTTTATGCTTTTCCTTTTTCTGTAACCCCCGCTCCCCCAAATAATCCATGTATAACTATTTCTTGTCTTATATCTTTTAAATGTAACCTACGCTCTGCAAATTCTGAAACATAACTACAAGAACTACCAGTATCAATAATTATTCTCATCAAATGTTTTCGTTCGGTTCCAGAAACGCTTACTATTAGTGTTTGTAACATTACCTTTTTTCTATCGGAAGAATTGCTTAGAACACAATTTGTGTCTGGTTTCGTCTTCGTAAAATCCTCTCTCTGAGTTTTCCCTTTCCCCATACACATTATGGTGACGTGTTTTCCAGAACATAGCTCACATTTAATGTTAGACCTACAACCCGACGAAATATGATTTTTTTTAAAATTTTATCATTTAAGCACCGAAAACAAGAGCCAGACCGCTTATAAATTTCTATCTTTTCTTCTAAGTTCAACTGATTATTAATACAGGAAACAGGGCAAAGTTTAGTAGATTTACAAAATAAATATGTCTCGTTGACTCCACTTCTACTATTTTGTACAGACTTATTAATCAAAGCCGACGCCGTGAATTGGCGCCTACTATCTTGTTGATTAATTTTAGGTGTTTTCATTTCCTGAACTGAAGTGCTAACGGTTAAGTATGTTAGTTCCCGAGCTATAAGCTGTGACGATAAAAATTCGACTAACTCATCAATTTCGCAAACAGAAGTCTCTCTTTTCCTTTTGTTAAACTCTAAAAGTAGATCACGGGGAAATAATTTTGTTAGAATTGGTACTAGAATGTTTGAGTAACTATCCTTTTTCATTGATAAACTTTCTAAACTTCTGATATTATTTTCTATATGATTACAGATATTCCGGAAACTTTTCACATCATTTGAGTTTTTTAATGGGCTTATTTGGAGTAATTTTTCAATATGTACATTAATTAAAATATTCTTATCCCCAAATCTTTGCTTCAAGATATCAATCGAGTGGTTATAATGTTCCGCTGTCTAATTTGTCAGTCACGTTAAAAGCAGAACCTAACCAAAAGAATCTTAAATAATTAAATTTAACTATTTTACTCAAATTTTCATTCTCATGAATAGCAGACTTAAAAGAATCCCAAAAGTTTAACCATTCACTTATTTTGCCAAAGAATTTCGGGATAGTTAATTTTGGCAATTTTATGCGTTCCTTTTCAATCGTTTGTGTTTCGTTCAGGCTCGAAATGCTTTTAGAATTACTGGAGCCCTGTAAGGAAATATCAAATTCCGATTCTTTATTTGTTTTCTTAATTTATCTTAATGTTTTGAATTGCGTTATTATTATCATCTCTTTATATTCCTCTAAACTTTCGAATTCTACTTCCATCTCGTAGATTTTAACCAAACTTTCAATTTGTGAATTAATTATTTTTAATTCCTCACTTTTCTCTTTTAAAATTTCTAGATATTCTTCTACATCCTCGAATTTTACATCTGGTTTCAAAATGGCACTTTCGACTTTAGTTACTTGTTTTGCCACTGCACCTCTCAAAAGACCACGTTTCTGCTTTTACTTATTTAGTTCTTCTTCAGACATTTTGTTCGTGGGAGTCACCACGAAAGTTATTCTTTCTTAATTGGGAATTTATCTTAATTGTTTTAGAAATTCAGCAATCAATATCTAATTTTCAACTTTTGTTTTCAAACATACAACACATCGTGAATCCACTCTTTAAGCATATGAATCAAAATGTTAAACGTATTCCCTTTTTGTAGCAGTCCCTGTTATCAGATATCTCCAAATATCATTTTTATAAAGAAAGTGATGAAAAATGGTACCTCTAAAATAAAGTAGTAATCACTTACCTTATTCTTCTCTTAGGGGCTCCACATTCGAATCCATGCCGATAGAAGTATCCAACTTTTCATAAACACGGCACATTTAATCCTCATCTAAAATTAATTTGAATTAGGCAATTAAGACTAACAACTTTAAGAGTAATATTTGACTAATTTTTCACTCTTCGGTGAAACATTATCGGAGTGTTTGAGGCACTGTTAATCTGAAGATATTCAATCCTACATGAATGCTGTTCTATTTAGACATTCTCTCTAGTGAAAAGAAACGATCTGGTAACTGAGAGATTGCGTGTTCAGAGTTCAATCCGACCTAAGATCCACCATGTTGTTAAAGGTTACTAGGGCACGTAAAATATGTTCGTGGTCACAATGTCCTCCAAGTTCTCAATCAATGCCTCTGGGGGTGACAGGCCAAGTCTGTAGGTCTTCTGCTTGGTCCCTGCTTCAAAATTATGAGAACCTATTTGAGCAAAGTCATTCTTTCACCTTAGCGGTGCTCATTGAAACGAAAGGTGCACTCCTTTGCCTTAATACGAGTAGAGTATAGCTCACAGTGCTTGGTTTGTTCAAGTGGTATCAGAAAATAACAACAATAATCTGTGAATCTTTTCGTCTTTTTTTTAACCCAGATAGACCTAATTATTGAGCCTGTGTTTTTAAAATCCTCTAAAAGTACTTACTAATTAGAAATGAAGCAGCATGAGCTATGACAACAATTTGTGCAGGGAGAACCATTTTTTTTTAAACTGGGGGGGGGGGGAGAAAGGAGTGGTTCATGAATGATAACTGTGAGTATTGATTCGCCATTGAGATAAAAAGGAAGTACACTTCATTACCGAGTCTCCGGCCTAATGTGGCGAAAGGACAGGCCGGATAATCGGAGTTCTGTGAACTCATATATTTGCCCAAAATTTTAATACCGAAAATAACTGTTATAATACATATTTTCTAACTTCTAAGTACTAATGCCTCCATTTATATCAAGCCGCGTAGAATGTGAACGTAGTTGTGGTCCGGGGAATCAAAGAAGCAGCTGCCGGTAACGTGTCGAGTTAAAGTAGAAGGCTCTGAACTGATAATTTATGTATATTTATATATTAAACTGAACGTATCAAAGATTTACTAAATATAAAATAAGTCAAAGGATATAAACTGTTCTTTTTTTAACATAAATTCTGTAATGCCTAACTTAAATGCAGAAAACATTAACGTTTTTCGTAGGCTAAATTCTTAAGAAAACTGGTTTTATTTTTTACTGATAAAAGATCATAGAAATATGAAAAGTTAACTCTAAGATAAGACTCAAAACTTACTGTTTTAGTTTTTGAAAAATTCCCCATTTTGAAATTTCTATTGTGTTGCACTTAAAAAAACATTAAGCATACCCCCAAATCAACTTACGAATACTATAGTAATGTGCAATGATAATCAGGAACAGGGGCAACAACTAAAGTCTGTAACACACAAACAAAACAATAAACAATACTGCCTAGCACTAATCGAGCAGATCGTTGCTCTTTACCTGTCAGTACTTGTATTTTGAACAGAACACTTTGGAGGATCGTAGCAAACGCCTGCTTTCAATGCCTTGGAAACGTTACCAATGGAGCGACTTGACTTTCTCATTTAATTACTATAAAATTATACTAGGATGGATAGTATGGAAGCTAGATAGTAGCGAACTCTATACTCGGCAGCATATTGTACTCAGCTATTTTTTTTTTTATCCATGAATAGGAATCGTTCACTTTCAACCAAGTTAGAAATAAGTAAGAATATTCTCTTGTTAAAAGTTTTTTTTTCTCCTTGTGACGGCACTTACCAGTTTCAAAAATGAAAAGAATAATCACAAAGTTGATAAAATAGAAAGGCTCCGAGATTCAAATTTTCTGAAGAAATATTTATTATATCTAATTATATATCTATTGGAATTAAAACGCTAGTTTTACTTTCATGAATGGCTCTATTGCAACATCCCTGTCGACCAATCAAATGCAGGGTTTTGTCGGAGAATTAATAAATTGAGTAAAAACGAAAATAAAAGTTCTGCTGTCGTCTGTTTTACTCGGCAATGATCGGCGGGTAGGTGACAGAATGTTATGAATATTACAGGCAATTAGAAATTTCAGAAATGCAAAGAAAATTAAAATTAATATCGCTTGGTACGTTAGTTATAAATTCCTATTCTGTTTAGGGTATCTGCTGATTTTTAAATCTGGTGTATTTTGACAAGTGACTACATATTATCAATAAAGATATCACATTGATTAAAAACGATGATGAAATTTCTTGTTGCGTTCTCGAATTTAAAATTGACAAATACTATTTCTACTTTAAATTTAATGTAAGTTAATTGGAATTGACATGTTTTCATATCATTCACAGTACCCAGTTATCTTTAGCCTGGTGTTGACTGTTAATTACCAGTAACAATATTTTAATTGGGTATTATTACTTGATCGATTACTGAATTTACTTTTTGTTATACATATTAAACAATTTGTTAATTAAGCATAGCAATAAGTTTGTTAATTGTATAAGTAGTGTACAAATGTAAGAATATTTTTTTCAATTGCTAAATGAATCCTTTGAAATATAAATATATTTTTATCAGTTCCTGGAAACATAAGTGGAAAAATAATTGACTGAATCATTGACAATATGATATTTAATCTTTTACTTAGCGAAATTTTTAAGAATCAGAGAAGATGCTATGATAAATATATTTTTACCTCTTTGTTGCAGGTTAAATGTATCATGTTCAACACTGTGATAAACTCTGTCATGATGGTTAGAAATGGACAGTTAGTGTGTATTAATAGCTGCTTTATCATAGTAAGTGCAATTTTGAGAGTATACATTTTATTTCCCTCTAGAGATACAGATATTCGCATGTAATAAATAATTCATGATCAACATAGTTAAATGGATGGCTTTTAAATTATTAAATGAAAATATTGTATTAAATAAGTAATTGAGTGATTAGAAGTTGTAAATTTCATCATGAAACTAAATTACTCTAAAAAATTGGGAATCTTGATATTTTACAAATGAAAAAAAAATTAATGAAGAAGTTTCTTTTTCTTATATAAGGTAAATTTAAGATTCTTATAAAGCAATAAGTAAGTAGTAGTTTAAATTGGTTAAATGCTGTAATTTTAACAATGAATAAAATTAAGAATGAATAAATGCTTTTGTAATACAAGGATTTTAATCAGGTAATCGATGTTGCTTTTAATAGTTTATAATAAGGTAACTTATATTATTTATATTTATTTAGAAGCTTATAATGATTTTTATTTCATATTATATCTTACATTTTTAACCAATGGTGTAAATCTATGCAATTAACAGCTAGTAAGTATAAATTATTATACACATATGTGTTGTCATTGTTCTCAAACCTTTTGATAATATTAGTAACCTTTAAACATTAAATAATGTTTGAATTTTTTTTAAGGTGGGAGGTGGGATATTCAATTTAAAACAAATATTTAAATATTTTGTAATTCACCTTTAAGATTAAACCAGAGACATGCTTTAATTTTTATATGGTTAATAGTTATTCAGTATTTTTATTGTAAAGTGCATGGGATCTCTTTAGAAATAATTTTGAGTGTTTCTAATTATTTGTCCTTTTATTAATTCAATTTTCACTGAAATGATTTGCAATTATTGAAATAAATAAAAGTCTGACATCTTAACAAAAATTCTCTTTTTAGCTATTTTTAAATTTTTAAAGCATAGCTATAATCATATCCTAGATGATAGCTCTTAAAATTATGAATATACACATTCTAGAGTATTTTTAATGTGTTTAATGGACTAAATCTTAGAAACATAATACAAATAAAAATTAATCATCTCTCGATTATCAGGTTTCTCTTTCCAGATGAAAGTAAAAGGACAGTAGCTCTAAAATCATAGAATGAGAGTGATATTAGTTAAAATAGCTTTATATTTGATAGCCAAAATTTGATATTTTGCAAATAGTTTTAAGAGTAGTTCCATTATCAAACCATTTATTTCTAAATTTAGCAAAAGATGATTGAATTTCTACAGAATTTTTGTGCTGTAGTAATAGTTAAATGAATTAAACTATATTACTTTAATACTGCTTTAACTTTTTAATAGTACTTTGTATTTTTAAAATTTTAACCAAAATTAAATAATTAATTACTACCAGATAAATTGAGTAAATATGCCTTTAGGTAGCATTAAATAAATATGTTTGTAACTGTTTTGTATATATACATGGTTTCCGCACACCTGGAAAGTCATGGAAAATCATGGATTTAGACAATGGATTAATTTTGTTATGGAAAGTCTTGATTTTTCAATAAAAGGAGTAAAAGTCATGAATCCGCTAAACTACCGATTAAAAAAAATGCATTGAATTGTTTAATTCTATTTTTACTTGTCATTTGGCTGAAGTTACTGAGTTTGGTATTCATGTATTATCCCATTGACCATATTGCCAAGTAAAATTTGTTCACCAAGGAAATTCAAAGCAATAGAGCTTAATGGGTGGGTAAATGTATATTATTCTGGTTTTATCTTAAATTGTAGATTAAAATTTTATTAATATAATATTCATTATTTTTTGATAAAAGTTAGTTAAGATTTTTGCACAAAATATAAGTTTTTATATAGGGATATTGTATATAAACATTATAGGGTTATATTTGGCTATTATTCATGGTCACCTAGGTAATACCAAAGTATCCTGAATTCAAATTGGAAACATTTTGATTGAAAAATTACTATATGATTAAACTTAGGTATGTAGATACAACAATTTATTTTTATGTATGTGAGTTTATTAACACTTATAAAGTAAGTTTATAGTTTTTTTATGATAAAATTCCTGTAATTTCTCTAAAAGCATATATTTTATTTTATGTGCATCAGAAGTTTTATTTATATATACTTTAACGAAAGCTTTTTAAAGTCATGAAAGAAAACTCTGACACCAAAGTGAATAAATAAATAAACCATGTTTCATGTAACTTTTGTATTTTATAGAAAACTAAAAATTTTCAATAACTAATGTTCAGATTTTTAAAATTATTTTTCTTGAAAACCTAATTATATATATATTTGATGGAGCTATAACTTAATTTTCATAGCTTTTTTACCCTTTATAAGATGATTTAAAATATTTTATGTCATTGAATACTATATGTAGATTTCTTAACAACATTCTTTTTAGGATATGTCTTGATAATTAAAAACTTTTTGCCTTTCACATTATTAATAATTTTTTTTTATGACTGATTATCTTATGTGAGCGGTCATACCAAGTTCATTTGAAAAAGTTAAATAAATTGAGTCTAAAGTGTCTGAATATTGATTTAAAAAAAATAAATTAGTTTTAGAAAATACTTAATAACTAAGGTGTTTTCTAATATTTGTTCATATGGAATTGTATAAAATAACATTTTATTAACCCTGACAAACAATTTTATTTTATAAAAAGATAAATGGCCATTGTTCATTCTGGTTGCAAACTCCTCATATATATTTAACACTCACTCTCTCTCTATATATAATATTTCAAAATTATTAACCCTAAGATAGATATAAAAAATTCTGCTTTTTTCATCTCTCATTTCTTAATACCTACTTTCCCTGCCATAACTTGCCAGATAAGAGAGTGTTCTCTGACTTAAATTCTTTTTACTTGTCTCTCAAAACTAAAGCTGAATAAATACTAATTTTCTGCCTATTGGCTACAGCTGTCCCAGGAGAATAGTTTTGCTTCTGCAATACCAAAATCTCAGAACTCTGTGTTTTTTTAGCAATATTAAATGATTAAGGTTCACTCTTGCCTCTCAAAAAGTACTGAGCAATCTTAAGTCTCTTGGAGACAAAATCATGTGATCACTCACTCTTGGGTTTGATGTTTGTGAAAGAAGTGTATATTCTTGACCATTCAAGGCAAAGCCATTGCCTTGTGTTGATGGTTGCTTAGACCCATACTTTTATATCTCTAAATAAATTTTAAAGTTCCACAATTCTGGACTCATGTTTTTATGGTATCACAACTGCATTTAGATTAGGAATTCTTTTTGTCCAGTAAGCCTGAGCAAATTGAATAATAGGAACTAATCTTCAGTGTAATAAGTGAAACATATTTTCACTGGTTACTCATATATACATTTATATATGACTAAAAGAGCATGTTTAACTAAAATCCATTTATAATAAGACAATCTAAAGTTTAAATACATTAAAATTTCAGAATACATAGAATATTTTCTATGATAAATTCATCAGAGTTTATCATAGATGCTTAAACCATAGTACACCATAGATAATGTTTGAAATTTTTTTAAAGGATTGAAACCAACATCATTTTAGCTTGCAGCCATTGTGTGCCATAGGACCTTGTACTTATTGATGGTGTAGATCTATATATCTCTGTATAAGGCCATATTTCTTGCATAGTCTTTTTTTAATATGGCCAAATCTAATGATAAGTTATTCATTCCATTAAAACATAAATACCTACTTGGTGTAAAATGCTTTATCTTTGTTTGAAGTTTGTCTTCATCTGTAATATCAGGCTGCTTCAAATTTGTTTTCAAACTTTTTAAACATTTATAATATGTTTCCAAGATTCATTTTAATATAATTTATCATGATGTTCTATATCTGTTGATTTAAACTGTTGATTAAAAATTTAGAGAAATCATAAATATAAAAGCTAGTTCTATTTATTGTATGTTCATCTAATTGCAATAGGTTTGTTTATCTGCAGGGCTTTATGGGTTTTTAATTTTACTTTGTCATGAGCATATATAAAAGTTATGATGTTACATTACTCAATGCACTCATATATAATTAACATAGTGATTTTGGTTTGTTAATTTACTTCATTGATTAAAAATGGAGAGAAAGCATCATTTAATACAAAATCCATCATATTTATTACATATGTACCTAATTAAAATAACCTCATTTTGTTATAAAACTTTAAAAGTTTTTAATTTGACTTTGTTATGAAATAGATAAAAGTTAAAATATAATGCTACATTACCCTGATTCATACTTATATAATTGTAGTGGTTAAAAATATATAAAAAGCATTGATAAATATAAAAGCTATCTATTTATTATATATTCCCCTAACTGATATAGTCTTATTTAGCTGATATATCTTAATAAGTTTTTAAAGTGGCTTTGAATAGAAAAAGAAGAGAATCAAGATAGAAAGAAAATGGTGCTATAATCCATCAAGATAAAAATGTTTAATATGCACACTAACTCCAGGCATTAGTTATTCAGTCATTTATTTATTTGCTTATTATTAGCAAGTATACCCTTTCTCAGAGATGCATGTTTATTAGCTATACAGCCTTCTTTATAGAACATCTATATGAAATGCACAGGATATGTGGAAAATATACATTAACATAAGATGAGGTACAAAGAGCCCTATGATGTCATTATGCATCTATTAACATTGTAGTATTAAAGTAGATAGAAGTTAAAATATGATAGTATTTTAATATTTTCTATCTTTATATCACTGATTTGTATTTCTCTTAGTAAAAACATTTTGTTTCTGTTATGTACTTAATAATATAATTTTTTAGTGAGTAACTCAATATTTGTTTTTATATGTTATAGGTTCATTCTTAACACCCGGCTTTAATTAAGTCTGATAATGCGTTTCAATTCTAAGGAGTTAGTAGCAGTGGCTACTCAACCTTCTTATAAGTTTGATAAAGAAGGTATATTGTGTATTAAAGAAAAACATGATGGTTTATTTAGAAGAAATGATGGTAAGTTTCTCATCTTAGATACATATTTTAGTAAATATTAAATTACTTTTTTTAAATTCTATAATCATGGTGTAATATGATGCATGCATCATCTTGCACATTTCTTTGCCTCATTTTCCTTACCTGCTCACCTAATATTGTGGGTTCATTTTAAGAGACTCACTGACAAATCTCACTGCAGTGATTATCATTGAAGCACATTTGTTTTGGACAAATTACAAACCTATAAAAAATAAACATAATATAAAAGCATCACATCACAGCAGAATCATCTGGAACAATATTGTGCTGAGCAGTCTGCACAAATCACGGTGGTCAAACAGCTCAAAACAAAAACCTCTTTCCCCCCTTGGTGTCAGAGAGCAAGAATGTCTTTCTTCTTCTCTGCTGCTGGTGAGGCCAGGGGTGGAATGTCTATCCCCCTCCTGGTTGAACTTTTGCCTCCCTGGGCTAAGGCATTTCTTCCCTCCCTTCGTATTTTCAATTTTTAGGCATACATTTTTGCTGTAACAAAACACATTTTGGCATTGTTAGTACATTGGTCCAAAAATTGGCATCAATAGTGCAGTATGCATCCCCTGTTGATACCAGTCTGTAGTCTAGTATAATACTTGTACTATTGATAGCTACTTTTTTAAGGAAGAATATATCTTTACCAAAGGTTAAATACCAAATATTTGACTAAAAAACTTAGATATTTTAAATATGCAAATAATAAAAAATGCATAAATCTAAGTATGTTCATGAAGATAGATAAAACATGTATGTCTGAAAAATTTATTATGTACAGTAAAAATATACTTATTTTTAAAAATAACATTATTGAGTCCTTTTAGTTCAATTTTTGAATTTTATTTTTGAATAGCAATAAGATTCATCTACAAATTTTCAAAGTGACTTTTGAATTTTAAAAAATTTACTAAATGAATATATCTAATGCCATTCAGTTACATTCTGTTACAAAAAGGACTTTATATATGTAATAGGTGTTTTTGACTCACTTCAAAGTTAAAATGATATCCACGTTCGATACCATGCAGTCAGTGGCTTCAACAGTTAATATTAAAATTTGGAAATAAAAGTGTTGAGTTTATTCAAGCAATCCATTTTTGGTACTCTCTTGCTAAAATGTTTTATATTTGCTTTTATAGTGATGTGAAGGTGCAAGTGGGCTAGCCATTGAGAATGTTAAGAGTCAGTCACATGAGTGATACAATAATTGAAACTCAGTTATGTAAAGGAGTTGTATAAGATTAGTTGATCTAAGCAGAGATTAATTTTGGTCTTCATAAAGCTGTCAGAAGTGACCATAGTTAGAGAAGAAACAAAAAGATTATGCCAAAGGTTGTAATTTTAGGGATAGAATTGCAAGACATTTATTTTAGAATATAATTGTAGTTGGTGGTTAGTTTGGTTAAAATATCATAATATACTTACAATGCTTAACAGAATGATGTGAATACCTGAAAAAAGAGAATTTTTTTTTATTAATAGGTCATTGATCCTCCTTTTACATAAATTACAGCATGTATCCTATGTGGAAATGACAAATACAAGCCACATACAACATTCAAAGGGATACATCTTCACTCAAATTGCAAAAAAGTCCCTAATTCAGAATGTATCCTTGTAGGGAAGACTCTTCTTTACAGCTAGTTTTCTAAAATATCCCACAAAGGTTCAATTATATTGAGATCAGGAGACTGAGGAGGCAGCATGAGGTGTTCTATTTTATTGTTCATAAAACCAGTGTTGGACAATTCTGCAGGTCTGAATGGGGCATTATCATCTTAGACTGGTCATTTCTCAGGAAACACAGTTTGCACCATTAGGTGAAGATGGTCAGCCAGAATACTGACACAATCCTTTCCTGTAACACGGCCATTCAGAATAACAAGTGGGTTGAGACCACAATTTGATATACACCAGATTATCACTGAATCTCCACTATGCTTGTCTGTGGGTTGAAGATAGTCATTTTGATAGGCTTCTAGTGGTGTTCTCCTAATATAAATACATCCATTTGTTAGGAGTAAAATTCATCTGACCATATTACATTTTCCCATTGTTGTTATGCCCAATTTTTATGCTTGCAACACCCTATTCCTTGCTTCAAGACATTGTATGGTATAATTAATGGTTTTGAAATAGCTGCTTTACCATGAATATTTGCCATATGTAGTTCACACCAGATCATTTTCTCTTGTATATTATTGGCACAATCTGCTTCAAAACCCTTTTGTCTCTCTCATTCATTTTTGACTTTTGACCACTATTGTGCTTTTTATATGTTTTTTTTTCCTGTTTCAAATATACTGACACTACAGTCAAAACTGTATGTCTCCTAACACTTAGAAGGGTGACCATTATCATTACAGAAGCTCCAGCAAGATAGACCCCAATAATCATGCATCTTTTGAAATCAGAGAAGTCACCCCTAATACAGTTTTAACACAGAAATATATTTTGCATCTGACTACTGTCACTGCTACTATCAGACTGATATGCATACTTTTTCATCTGCTAGTTAGCACCCTTTACTGCTAGAGGGCATGAGTATACAAAAGGTTTCTTTTGAATGCTGTTTTTTCATATATGTTCATATTATTTTGTCCAACCCTTGTATATGCATAATATACCCCTGTATTTATATATATGCAGTGGAACCTCACTTACACAAAATAAAGAGGAAATGGAGCATTCTTCTTATAAGATAATGTATGTGAATAATAGTCATTTCCACCTATTGAAGCTGGAAAACAATGCTATGTTGTTTCTTGGTTTTTTAATAAATAAATGTAGTTTATAGATAAAATATAAGCGTAGAAACCCATTTAAGAAGTTCCTATTTAAGTTATTTCCTTGTTTCATTTCTATGATCCCAAATTTTCCCATTTATTAATAGTTTTAAATCTCCCATTTTGATCTTAAACATCATCCTGTTTTAGTTCCTGTTCCATCATCCTGTTTGGAAAGTTTTTTCCTCTAAACTTTCCTTCTAAGCTGATTTTTTGGTAAACAAAAATGGTATTTCTCACCCTTATCACAGATATTATAACAGTCTTATACAGACACTTATAACAGTCTCAGATCATAAAGGGAGGGTAGAAACATACCCAGGTGGACATTGTCCATAATATCAGGCAATAAGAATAACAAATCTTGGGTTTGCAGAGAGTCAGCCTTTTTAACATTATGAATGGAGGATCCCAAGATAGTTGTGTGAGATCCACCTGCAAACCATAAAACTTACAGGAGGAAAGTGATCTCCCAATTAAAACTAACCCATTCTTCATTGAACTTCTAATTTCATTCATGAATACACTCCTTAGAATAGTCTTAAGTGGGTTCCAATATATTTATATCAATACTTGTAAACTTTAACAACAAAATTATTTTATCGTTCATATTAAGTACAGCAAGTTTCAATATTCAGTAACATTTCTATTGACATTTAAATTAAAACAATATTAAATGTTAATATAAATAGAAAACATAGATTAAAATATCTCTCTACTCTTTGAAGAACATTACAAACAAAAATTCTGTCAGGAATGGCAAGAAAAATGAATGAAGGTGTTAATATATAGGGTGTGTATGTAAATGAGATCCTAAAATCATATCTTAAAATTGCTTGTTTTGGTTTATAAAATTTTTTTTTTTAAATTTTGTATATTTCACTGATCTATTATCTACAAGACATATGATTTATTTTTGAGGAAAATGTTGAACTTTTATGTACTGATGTCTTTAGAATAAATAGATGGAACATTTTAGAACCTGAAATGCAGCAATTGTTTTGGAATAGGTTAGTAGTTAGTATAAAACTTCGTGGTTTTCAGAGATATAAGAAAAAGAATGTTAAAAGAGAAAATTCATAACAGTGAAAATATCCATTTTTCTGTATAAAATATTTATAACTGTTCTTTTGAGAACATAATTGACTGATTATGATGGGAAAACTGTGCTCCTATGTTTGCAGGAAAACAGTCAACTAGCTCATTTTATATAAAATTTATTAAAAACAAAATAAATCTAATAACAAAAATTTTCAGATGAAAAATATTATCTTAGAAAACACTGAGTTACAAGTATTTATAATTTTTCTATTCATAGGCAGCCTGCTAAAATCACATTCAATGGTGAGCTCTTAAGACAAAACTTGCATAAATAAAATTGTATGAATAATAAATAAGTTTTCTTATAATCCAATAAAACAAAATTTATTTATAACTTTCATAAAAGAAAAAAAAATATCTATTTTACATTTAAACATAACAATCCATAATATTATTAATGCTAAAAAACTACACAATTTTTTCATGATACTTAACCCTGCAGGGTAGAGTTGCAATAGAATAACTGAAATAAACATGTGACTGAAAAAACTAAATACTTAGGTTGGTAAACAAAAGAAGCTCTTCTTGAAAATTTTTCCGACTTCATGTAACTGAATAAAATTTGTTCAAAACTTTTGTATAACTGAATGAACTTGAGTGTTTTGTATAACTGAATAATTTATTACATAGACTATATGGGAGTTTTGCAGGGAAATGAGAAGTACACCATATACATAAATATTTTCTATAAGTCTTGTATAATCATTTCAACTGTATGTATATATAGATATGTATATATATATATATATATATATATATATATATATATATATATATATATATATATATATTTATATATATATTTATAATTCTAAAGAATGTTTATTATCTATATGAATGATTCTTTTCTATCATATTTAATCTAAGGCTATCATTCAATATATGTGCTGATTTTGAGGTTTTTACTAATATTCCTTATTTAAGTCTCCAAGACCACCCAACAGTAAGTTAATTATATCCCTGATTTACATAGAATAAAGTGCACATATTAAAATACATAAAAAAAGGTTGCCCGAAGAAAGTAAAAATTCTTGTTATTCAAAAGAAAGTTCTTTAATTTCTATTTACAATAAGATAAAAATAATGTTTTCTTTAACGATCATAACTCATAGAAATTTATCACTGTGTAATCTTTTATTTTTATACATTGTATATAATAATATGATTTGGGAAAGATCTTAATTATTCATGAAGGTGTTGTTATATATATATATATATATATTCTTTTCATGTTTTGAAAGGTTTCTAACCAGAGAACAAAGTCCATTTTTTCTTTAAAATATAAAATCAGTTTCCAGGTTAAATAATTTGCTATTTCATATGCATACACATGTACATATGATAGAAAATACCCTATTTATTAAACATTTTCTAAAACTAATTTGAGTTTTTGGGATTTTATTTAAATACAAAAACTGTAAGACTCTATTTCTTTAGACATTTTCAAATCAACTTTGGTTGTGAACCTGTCAGTTCTTATAAGGGTTGTTTTCTCTTTAAAAAAGTGTTGTAACTTTATATATTTTATATAACTTCAGTAATTAGTTAATTTTTCTTGTAGTTTATTTGCAAAGATGGTGTCGACTAAGAGGAAATTTATTGTTTTATTATAAGACTAAGGATCAGGTATATATGTTAGATTTGTTTTCATGCCTAGTTATATTTTATGATAACTTATGTCCTATTAGCTAAGAGGTATTGGTAATACTGTCAAATCTTATTCTAGCAAGTCTTCTATTTAACAAACTCCTGGATATAATGAATAAAATTATGGTCTTTACTATTTTCCTATTGTTTTCTAATATGAATTTATCCTATTATAATAAACCTCTAAAATTTAAGCTTATTGGCATTGGATCTTTGGGAGAGTGCAAACAAAGAAATTGGATATAACAAAACTGTTTTCAGTAATCAACTGAATTTTCTCTTAATTTATTTTGCTTACATGAAATTTTTTTACAATTCTGAAAATGATATTTTATTTCTCCTATAACAAAATATATAACAAAATTCATAATGAAAATTTCATGCCAATCTTGAAGATAAAGTGTTATAGTCCTCTGTTCTATTGGACCAAAAAATTCATAAATGTTTTTGAAATCAACATTATATCAGCAGCAGAATACTAATTATTTCTGTATCAAAATAGTGAAATAAAATTAATGATAAAATTATTTTATTTACCTGTCTTCCATTTTAGTTAATTCAATTATTTTATCCATTTTCTAGGTAATTGGTCAATTTAATTTAATCAATTTTAGTCAATTTGATTCAGTAAAGATTACTTTGAATAGGTTTTCATATTTTTTTTCAATTACATCATGATTGAGTACACTTAGAAATAAGTTATAGATTTTGAAAGATCTAACATTTTTCTTATTGTATTGAATATAGCAAATAAAACTTTTGGTCCCTTGAAGTTAATTCATTACAATGGAGTTTAACTGTAGTTCATTCCAGATAATATGTCCAGCTTTATTTTATTTTATTAAAAACATTTGAGGGCTGTTCAATAAGTATTAAGACTATTATTATACAGAAAATAGATTACCATTAGTTGTCATTATGGTTTGATTTCAAAACAGTTTCTTTCTAGTAGATCTTTGAGCTGAGGAAGGAGCCAGAAATCAGACAGTCTGAGATCAGGACTACATTGAAGGCATTGTATGATATCTATGTTATTCTTCAGTTAAACATTCAGCATGCAACCAGCAGTATGTGGCCTTGCATTATTATGATAACTGATCGCAGGTGGTGGGCTATGCAAAACAAGATCATATTTAGTCATGTGATACTCTGGCGTATCAGCCTGTATGTGCCATACATTGATTACTGTTGTTAACATAGACATGAACATTTCTTTTATTAAATGGAAACTATTATTCTAAGGAGAAGTCTCTAGACAATAAACTAGTTTTATTACTTATTGAACAACCTACATAATATTAATTAAAATACTTTATTATAAGAACTAGTCATATGTCCAGTGAAATAAGAAATTATTATTAATCATTTCTCATATCATAACCTAATCCAAAATGCTAATTTACAATGAGTTTTAAAAGATATCATAGCATGAAATTTAATGAATAACTATTATTAGGGTTTTTAAGCTGTCTACTTATAGTGTATTTATTTTATTTTATTTTTCTATTAGTACTCTGAACCAGCTGGTGTTTTTGTGTTGGAACAATGTCATATAAAACTGGAGGAAAATCCTGAAGTGCCATATTCTTTCAGCTTAGGTTTGTTATCTATTGTTTGAAAATTTAAATATCTAAAAGAAAGTACATTATATGTTACAATAACATTCATTTTCAAGTTATGTATTTGTTGCCACTTTAGTCTTTAGGTTTTTAGGTTAAAATACTGTTTGACTGTGGATTCAGTATATTAGATTGCTTTACTTGGTTATGGGCAGCATCAGCATTTCTGTCCATATCAATCATGTGGGATGCTTAAGGTTTTCATCATTCCCCTCCTATACAACATAAATACCTGTTCATTGCTAATACAGTATTTCCAAAGTTTATTACTTTTATATTTTTTTTATCGGAGAGGAAAAAGGTCTATGTAGTTAATTGGACAAAAATATAATACAATTATCAAAATATAATATGAATGTGTAATTTCTTTGTTGGAAATTTAAAAATTATAGATCAGTTTTTTATTCTCTTTATTTCTTGGTCAGTAAGGTTTGTGGTTGAACTCCCAAATACCCTATATCTTGTGTGTACCACTGTCTAGTAAGGTATCACTAATAATATCTGGATAAATAAACAATAGTCTTGCTGAGCAATAAAATTGTAAAATTTTATTTCATTATCAAGGTAGAAAATTTAGATCTCTTCTAAATTCTAAATTGTAACTGATTAAGAGCACTTATATAACTATGAAATTATTTTTAAAAATTCTGCTACTATAATTTTAACAAAATCCATTTTCAGGATAGGAAATACAGTGAAAGACAAAGGTCAACCTAGATTTTTAAGCATGCAAAGAAATTTGTATTTTTTCCTATATATATATATATATATATATATATATATATATATATATATATATATAATTATTTTAAAGTCTGTATAATTATATAATGAGGAATGAAAAAACACTCACAAAATTTTAGTAAAATATATTTTTTCTGAAAGAGACAACTCTCTGAAATGGCTAAAATGTTAGGGAGGGGGCAAATGATTGAATATTTCTTAATTTTTGGCAAAAGATCTCTACAAATATGAATTATTAATTACATCAGGTATTTTATAGTATTTTGTTAAAAATAAATAAATATTATAAATTTGTAAATGTAATAGTTATAAATAATTCATAAATACATTTTATATATTTTATGTAAATAATATATTTAGAAACTCAATGTATTGTATATATTGTATATATACTAAATTCTCAACTGTGGTGAGAAAGTAAGTTCTTCATTTTTAATTGGTTAGTATTTCTCTACCATTTCATATTTATCTGGTACACTCAGGGCAGTAATAAGTGTTACAGAGATCCACATTCCTGGCTAGTTCTGGGGTTAGAGAAAACATTCCTTATAATAGCCTTTGTAATAAAAACTAACTATTTATTAGCTTCTAAAATGACTAAGGTTTTTAATGATTATACTAATTGTACATTATTTCAGTTTGTGCACTAATTAACTTTTTTGAATACTCCAAAGATCCTTAGAGATAATTTCTCACTAACATATTTATTATTTCTGTAATTTCTTTAAAACTGAATATACTTATCATATTCTTATATATAAAAGCGATTTATCAAAGCTATAATTATTTAAAATAATTCTTATTTTGCAAGTTAATAATAATATATTAAAATTGTTTCTGAATTTAACAAAATTCAACTGTTTACTCCTTTTTATAGTTTTTCAGAATGATGAGATTGGTCAACAGCTGGCTGCAACTTCTGAAAGTGAAAGAGATTTATGGATTCAAGCTCTTCACATGGCTAGTTTTGAGTATATGCGATCTCAGTTGTCGACTCTAAAAGAAAAACTATCAAAATTAAAAGCTCTAAATGACAATGATCCATATCAAGTTGCTTCTAAAAGACAAAGAAGTTTTACATCAGTGTCAAGTAAGACAAATTTACTCTCAGATATTAAAACATGGCCTTTGTAAATCATAATACTGTTATATATATATATATATATATATATATATATATATATATATATATATATATATATATATATATATATATGAGTCCGTATTACATGCTAACATGTACATTTTGAAAAAGCAATAGATTTAGTTTAGAATTCCTTTTCCCCTTAAAAATATATGCAGATTTTTTTGCAAGATCAAAATATTCTTAACCGAATAAAGGCTTTATCATACATTAACCTGAACCAATATAAATTGGGTGAAAATTTTTGTCTTAGCAGAACAAATGTACAAATTCTTGTGTGAATTTCATATATGACATCATTGTACAAACATAAATATTACTATGACATTATTTTATCAATTTATAAAACTTTTATTTTCCTTTAATTTTTTTTGTTTTGCATAAAAATTTGCATGTATTCATTGAATGCACTAAAATTACAAACATACTTCTAGGAATATTTCTCTACTTTTGACTGAGTTTTATACTTCTAAATGTGGTTTATTGAATAAAATAATAAAATTTTATCATCTTTTATTTTCTTATGCAAATGTTACATCAAATATGAAAGATAAATTTTACAATGAATATAAATTATGATAGTGAACAGTTATTAATTTTACAGCATGACTGTGCCACTTTCCATTTATTAGTTTTATTATCAATATAGTAAAAATATAGTTTTATAAATTTTCAATTAATATGTTTAAATCACCATGAAAAATATTTGTTATAGGTTATGATCCCCAGCAGTATGAACCTTTTATGGAGTTAAGTTTATGTAAGTGTTTATAATAAGTATATTGTACTATAAAAGTATTTCTGTTCTGTGCTTTGAATTATATTATAACTTATTAACCAGTTTAAATAATTAAAAAAAAACTATTGACAAATTATTTACTCATCTGTTTGATAAACATCTTATTTATATCTAAAACTATCATTATGGGTAAAAGATCACTGATTCCTCAAAACCTTGAAATATAATTTTATGAATTATTATGTAATAATACAAAGTATCAAATAACATAAATACAAACTGAAAAATTTAAGAGCACTTAAGGTGACAAAAAATATTGAATACATGTCCATTGATACGGGAACATACATCTGTAAAACATTATTCCTCTCCATATCTGTATATTTACACTGTCAAACTAGTCATAATTCATAGTGTGAGTTGAAATATTTTAAGTGTCAAGTTTCTCCCATATGTGAGCACTTTTAGAATTTGATGTTAAATTGAACCTTGTGCCATCATTGGCAAGAAAACAAGTTTATTGGCATTAAATCCCCTTCTAATGATCTTTGCACCAATTACAGTAAGACTTTCTTGTGATACAATGGCATTAAATCACATATCCATGACTTTTTGTACAAGATTCTTTTTATTAAGCCCAATGGAGTGAGTTAGTGAAAAAAAGGTTGTAAATTGTAGTATAGTTATCATTTAGGATTTTGTCCAGATTTCCTAAGAAACGTTATAGAGTTTTAAAACTGTTTTCGCATTTGCCTTAGAAATATTTACATATTTCTCTTCTTCTATAACTATATGCACTACTTTGAACCAACAGGTAGATTTCTACCTCAAATGTTGTACCAGATGGCTTTTTAGAGAAGGTTTGTAGGCAAAATTGGAAAAGATCTTAGGGTTCAGTTTCCTTCTGAAATCCAAGCAGACTATCATAATGACAAAGCATTAACGAGATAGAGACATTTCAACACGTTTCCTTCCCCTTTCTTTTACAGAGGAGCTTCTCAATATGTCTTCATAGCCTGTTCTATTAATCTAAAGGACACATCCTATATTTCTATTCTTAAAAAAATAGTTATGGATAAACCCTTTCAGTCTTACCAGAAATTTCCTTGACAACGACATGTATTTCAGAACAAACACACCAACCCATATATATATATATATATATATATATATATATATATATATATGTGTGTGTGTGTGTGTGTGTGTGTGTGTGTGTGTGTGTGTGTGTGTGTGCATGTACACACATTCATATATATGTTTGTACTTGGAAAATAAAAGTTACTGTGCCACAAATTTTGCAAAAGAGCATAATAAAGATTTTTTTACAAATTTGTTAGCATTGAGCTATTTTTAGTTAAAAGCTTTATAAATGTCTTTGAGGTAATAAGGGAAACAGAGTGCCTGTAAACATATGAGAATAGTAGAAATAAGTTTTACATCCAAATGGTGATCTTCACTTTTGTGATGTTATCTATAAATACTTGGAATATCTTGAAACTCTTTTATTAAGCATCACACATAAGCTGGATCTACACATACATAGCATAACAAGAATCAAAAACTCACACATAACAAAAACATAGTCCTGATGCCAGAGTCCATCGATAAGTCACTTAACAATATGTTGCCAGATACATCTTATTATATTACATCTCCTCTTTAAAAGTTCTTTTCAATAAGTCTTTTTGGTACACAAATAGTTCTGCCACTACGAGTCTTATACAGGCTTCCCTGTTTGGACTCAGGAATGGCAGCACTAGGAGAGTGAGTGGTAGTAACAGGAACATTGACAGGAACTCTATCCTAGGTACTGTCTTTTACTTTTGAATCATCAGAAGCAGATACATATTTCATTGGGACATTATCATAATCTTTCCATAAAAATGATTTATGAACTGAAGAAGGATGCAAGTAGATGCAATTCCTTCTAATAATGCCTTGAGGAGTTTCAACAATGTATGATCTTGGAGCCTGGTAGGCACTTTTTACCTTTCCATATGTCGACATAGATCCATATATCCATAGATCCACACTTGTTGACTGATGTTGAGTTGGGATAATTGCTTAACTCAATGATGATGCAGTAGTGTGTTTGCTTCCCAATCTTTTCTTCTTTTTTAAATAATGATTTCTCATATATGACTTTAGGCTTTAACTTTCTGCTTATTGTAGGAATGGTTGTTCTTTAACATCTTCCCATCAGAAGCTCTACTAGACTACAGCCATTCTCAAATGCAGTTGTTTGTAAAGTAAGCAACATATGATAAGGATAATCCTTTTTGGACTTCAAATAATGTAGCTTAATATTCTTCACCATCAACTCTATGAAACCATTACTTTGTGCATATTTGGAGCTTGATGTTATGATGGAGAATTTATACTGATCAACAAATTTCCAATACTTAAGAGTCTATAATTTTTTGAGAAAACTGTGTGCCATTATCACTTCTAACTACTTCAGGAATTCTGTGACATGCAAATATGGACTTAATGTGACTAATGACTTTATCGGAAGTAAGGTCTTCTAATTTTGCCTCTTCAATATATCTAGAATAATAATCAGCCATTCTCAGATACCAGTGATTACTTACTTTGAAAAAATCAACCCCTACTATTTGCCAAGGTCTGGTTAGAAATGCTGAAGCACTTTTGATGCTGAATGCACTTGTGACATTTTAAGACTAAGTTCTCGATTTCCAAAGATAAACTTGGCCACCAAACAAACTCATGAGCTCTAGAATAATTCTAGCATTTTTCATTAGCAAGTCATTTAGTATAGCAATTGAAGGTCTATGCTCCTAGTACTTTAGACATTCTTCAGGTATTTTATTTTTGTCAGGCAAACCATTTTTTGAAAATTCGATCAATAGTTTGCAGATTGGGTCTTCCTTCTGAAATGATCATATCTCAGTCAATCTAACATCAGATGATAGAAAAGTATCAATAATCATTTGCATGTAAGCAGTGATTTCTTTGTTTAATTCTTAGTGTCCTCTTTCTAGTAAAGGACTTTGAGACAACAAGTTTCTTTCCTGGAGTATAATCAACAATATAAGAATATCTTATTTGTATTTTCATTTGCTGGAGCCTAGGAGTTAAATTATCTAATGGTTAAGACATCAAAAGAGGCTCAAGGGGTTTATGATCTGTTTCAATATGAACTTCCATTCTTACAATAAATTCATGAATTCTTTTAAATACCCACACAGTAGTCAATGCTTCTTTTTCTATCTGAACATATCTCCTCTTGGTATTAGAAAATGTCCAAGATGCATAAAAAACTGGACATAGTTCACCATTATCTTTTTTACATGAAACTGCACCAAGGCTATAGGATGATGCATCAGCACATATAAACGTTTGTTTCTTTGGATCATACAATACCAATTCAGGAGTTTGATTAAAATTTTTGTTTTATTTCTTCAAATGCAATCATTTGACATTGTCCCCAAATCCATTCTACATTACTCCTCAATAACTTGTAAAGGGGTTTTACATTAGAAAAACTAGGTATGAATTTATTTAGAATTCCAGCCATACCCAAAAAATCTTTTTAATTCTGTCACATTCATAGGTATGGGAATCTTAGAAATAAATTTTGTGTTTTCTGGATTGGGTTTAATCCCTTTTTCAGTACTAATGTGACCAAGAAATTTTATAGATTTCTTTTGAGAACTGACATTTTTCAGTATTTAAAGTCTACCCAGCTGCTTGAAGTTTTGAAAGAAGCATGTAGCCGTTTATTATGTTCTTCTTCACTCGAACCAAAATTACAAATTCATCCATATGATCCACTATTCCAGGACCTTCTTGAATAGTTTCTCAAATTTTCTTTTGGAACACTCCAGGAACTGTTTGAATTCCAAATGACAAATGTTTGAATTTAAATCTGCCAAAGGGAGTAATAAAAGTAGTTAATTTTGCCAAATCTCTACCTAGTGTTACCTGCCAAAAACCTGAATTTGCCTCAATAATACTAAACACTCTAGCATTAGTAAATTGACTTAAAGTATAGTTAACTGAGACCATGAGAAAATAATCTCTTTAAATATTTTCATTCAGATCTAATAAATTGATACAAACTCTTATATCACCAGATTTTTTAGGAATAATAACCATAGGTGCACACCATTCTGTGACTTCGTCTACTGGTTCAATAATTTTACTTCTGGTCATTTCATCTATTAAAATTTTTTAATTTACTTCTTAAACCCAACGGAACTCGTCGTGGAACAGAAATTGCATAAGGGTTCTGGTGGTTTTGATTTCAAACATGATGCTGATCAAAAACATTCAAATCAATTAATCCATTTTTGTCAGTCATCTTGGCAAAAAGAGAGTTGTTCAGGTGCTGGAATTTGATGTATAATTACTGTAATAATATGCTGCTGCCATGTGATGTTATCTATAAATGCACAGATGATCTTGGAACTCTTTTATTAAGTGATGCACACAAGCTTGATCTACATGTACATAGCATAATACAAACCCAAAACTCTAACATAAACATAGTTCTGATGCCATTGTCCTCCGATAAGTCATTTAACGATATGTTACCAGATAATCTTATTATATTACAAACTTGAAACCATGTTGGCACATAGTACCTTTTCTGATTTTCTAAATCTCTCAATTTTAGGAAATGGAGGTAATGCTTTTATCTCATAATAGAGGACAAATCAGGAACAAACATACAAAAATCACAATTTTGTAAAAAATGGATATAGTGTCCTTTACTTTTGATGTACATACATGCATCTGTGTACTACTAATCAGAGTGTAGTTTTACCTTCCTTTTACAAGTAACAGTGGTTGCTTCCTGAAAACATTTCTGGCTATGATCTTTCTTTAGAGCTGTAAAAACTATTTGTTTTTTACACTTTGAAAAAAAATACATTATCAGTCATAAATTTTTATCCCATATTAATAATTTTAAATATAAATTACATTTTGTAGTCTTTTCAGTTTATTATATTCAATAAATTTGTATAATTTTTGATTGCTGATACATGTTTTGAGATAATTTTATAAAAAATAGTATCTTAAATGTTATCAACTTATTAGGTTGTGATAATCTGATGTGTGATGGAGATGGTCAACCTCCTAATCCTCTAATAGTTGTTTATGTCAATACTCTTCCATCTGTAAAGTGGACAAAGTTTGCTCAAACTGAAATTGTTGAGGTTTGTCTTTTAAAAAGATTGCACTGAATTTTTAAATATTATATGGCATGTTACCACATTCATTAAATGAATGCTTAGTTATTTTTATAATGTAATGACTATTGATTATATAATGCTATGCTTATTTCATTAATTATTTATATTTCTTGACATTTAATTTTTTATAGTTTTAAAAATATTTTAAAATTTAATTTTGTAATGTATTCTTCATCCCAAGCTATTTTTGTATTAACTAACTGTATATAGTAGTCCTTCAATGCATGAATGACCCAGCACTTAAGTCTTTGAAGTTGTAAGTCATTGACAATTCAATTTTTGTTTAAATAATCTGTAGTTTTAAATAGACAGCCAGGAAGAAAATTCATTATAGTAAAAATAAAATGAATATATACAAAACTTTTTGAAATGTAGCTGAAATAATCTTAAAAATTTAGTTTTTTTTTTTGCATTACTTTCTGTTTAGCTTTATTATGTTTGGATACAATATTTATTCTTTATATACTTTTCTTATATTGAAACTTGTAAGAAAAGAGATTAGGATTTTTTTTAAGAAGACTGACATTGAACAGATTTTTTCCAGGTATGATTAATATGGCTTGTGTGGCTATATGGTGAACCCATACCCTTATCTTCAACACTTTTGACAAACTTCCATCTACTGGTAGGGTATGGGAGATATTCATGGATATCTTTGCTTGGGTTCCCAGGGTGAGCAGCTTTTGTAGTATTTGAGAACAACTCACTCATATACTCTGGTGTCTTCTGGCTTGCAGATTTCAACTTGAGTTTTGAACTCCAAACTCTATGCCATCCTCCAGGTTCTTTTCTGGGTCCTTAGGAAAATCTCTAATGGAGGAAAGCTGAGACTGCTTTGAGATAGCCTGTTATCTTTCTTACTATACAATAATATTTCTAACTACTACCCATTAGCTGGGCTTATAAAAGACACCTATCATTGACTCACTGAATCCTGGGGCATCGTGATAGATTTCATCTAAGTTTTAATTCATCAGGACATTTCACGTCAGGAGGGGACAGACTTGCTTATAAAGTCTACTACTAAAAAGCTGGAAATGGACACCTCTATGGTCTGCTGTTAGGATAATGTTAGAAAGGGTAGTGACCAAGGTCTGGCAAAATTGATGGAGGGACACCAGGCTTACTCATTCACTCTTTCCGAGAGTGTGTCTGGGAAGGTTCTGACAGATTTCTGTCTGAATCAAATTCTTACTGGTCATGGGATCCTATTGGGGTATCAATTACAAATGTTCAGACATAGCAGGTTGTATCCATTTGATGGCAAGTAAGGAACCATTGACCAAATGGTCTTTGACTGCAAATGCTTCAGTGAAGTACAGAAGGTACACTTCACGGGTGGCTCCCAAATTTTCCTTTCTCGAATTCAAGAATTTATAGTGATTTTTTGGGTTTGTTGAGGACTCAAGAAATGATCATGTTGATGTTTGATGGTTCTGATATATGAAGTTTGGTCTTCCAATTGAATGATGAAATTGGGTTATCATCCTCTTTGATCAAACGACACAAGCTTCTTGCTGTGGGATAGTTTGGTCACTATGGTGGTTTACCTTGCTTATGTACATCTTTCTATTAGTAACTATCATTGGTAAGGTTTTCATTCATGACACTGTGCTATTGCTTATCTAAATGGTATCATATACTGTATCATGTTGAATTGACTCTTTCTCTCTCTTGGGTGCTGGTGGTAGTCCAGCAAACTTTTTTCTCAAGGATGTGTTAGGATTACTGTCCTTCAACCCTAAACAGTTTGACATTACTTGTGAGCTCTTTAATGATTGATATACAGGTTAATTCTAATTAAAAGATTGACTTGAATTAATTTTACTGTAGTCATTTTAAATGAGGAAAATTAATTATGCATGAGAAAATTATTATTATTCTATTATTTTTTATTATTCTTTTTAAGCTCATTAATAAGGTTTTGACTTGATTTGGTTCTTTTATGCTATTAATCCAACTCATGAAGGTATTAGAAAGTCACCCTGTTAGTTTAATGCAACTTCTCTTGCAATACTAGTATGTTTATAAATAAGAATATTTTCATCCAGTGTTATTTATTAAGTATTACTATACAATTGTAATTTTTTTTTTTAGAAATCAAGTAATCCTTGTTTTTTTACAACTGTGACATTTGTTAAGGGTGAAATTTCTGAGCTTTCTAGGATTAAGCTTTCAGTATATGATGTTAAAGAAAGAGTTACATGCACTGTAAGTATACTTTTATTGTATTAAAATAGCATTATTAAAATGTGTGGAAATTGAATTAAGTAGTTGAATTTCATATTGCATCTATGCTTATGGTGCTTATTAATACTGCTATTTTAATAAAATAATAAAAAAAGCATCCACATTATCATAGCTTTGCTGTTATTTAATGATGAATTTTCTTAGTTTTATTTTAAGTGTCTTAAGTTTGTCATTCATATTAATTTAGTTTATTTCTGTAAAGTAGGGTTTATCAGTACAAAAAGTTGTAAACTGACTAATTATTTGAGATATTTAAATCTTCTAGACTGGTGTATATTTATAAAAAATTAAGGAAATGTTTTGTTAATTAGTTATTTAATTTTGCATTTCTCCATTTTGTTAAACATGAATATTTGAATTGAATATTAGGCATTTTCACTGGAATAATTTCTAATGCAAAGAGTTGATTATGACTTAATGGCAACTGCTAAAAGAATTTCTTGATTTTTCTTTTACATTTATAAGATAATCTCATTAGGCTGGTATCTATATAAAATCTAAAGAGGCAACCTAGAATGTAAATTTTGTGCTTAGGGCTTATGTATATGTATAATAATATGTATCTGATCTTATACATAATAATATAAGCACATAAAAAAAGCATTCCATTTTCATGTTAAAATATTTAAATATGGTATAATTTTGATTCTAAATATTTATCATTAAATTTTATCATTTAGATGGAAACTAGAAAAGAGATATTTTAGCATCATAATTTTTTAAGAATTAATAAGCTTTTGCTTTTCATCAGAGCAAAATTTGTTTTAAGAATATTCTTGACAAATTTTTGGATAGTAATTTTGTGAACCCATATCTTAAAATTTTTATACCAGGTTATGCTCATATGAATAAGATATAAATTCTAATTTGTAGAGTACACTTCTTGGTGAATCAATTTTTACCCTTGATACTTTATTGCAAAGTCATCATCGCACTCTAAGATTAACATTAGTGTAAGTATTCAATAATTTTTTTTTATAATTTTTTTGTTCCTTCTTAAATTGATTTGGTATATGTACATACAGAATGTTTAGAAGTGTAAATGTAGTAAATTTGTTTAATAATAATTGAAGAAGTTCAGAAGTGTTATAAAGAAGTATTTTACTTGAAATTTTTGTTGATACTTTAAGTTAGATATTTATAATGAAAACTGAGGCAGAAACTTTTGTAATTTTTTTAAAGCTCTTGAATGAGTGAGTTGCTGTAAATTTTAATATTTTTAGACTTTTTAAATTTTCCAGTGAATTTCTCAGAAAAGTTTAAATATTTACTTATGATGGGAAACCAACACTTTCATCAGTTAATTAAAAATGAATACATATAAAGCAACATTCTTTAAACTCTCAGTTGATCAGACAATATTACCTTCAGCTAAATAATAGCCAGAGAAGTATGACATTTTAGCACTAAAAGTGTATCATTTAAATTTTACTTCTGACAATAGATAGCTATAGCTACTTGGAATTAACTTTAAGCTGCAGGTAAGGTATAACTAACTCTTGTGTAACAAAACAAATAAAGATATCATTTAAAATAAAAAATCAAAAAAACTTTGTGTATGTGTTTCTTTTTAATCTTTATTTTAAGTGTCATTCTTATGAAAATTAGTATACATGATTTATATAATTTTTGCTTTCTTTTTTATATTAGTTTGCATTGTTAACTTTTATTCTATTCATTTGCATTACAGTGTGATATTTATACTGTTATACCAAATATATTATTATAGCCTACCCTTGTTTGATGTATTATGTTTTTAATGAATTTTACCTTATTCTCATTGTTAGTTACCTAAAAAATGTAAATATGATCAATTTCAGTTACTGTTGCATAATTATTAAATAAAGCAATGTATATTTATTAAAATATATTTTAAATATCACCCCAATTTCTTCTGTTATAATTTTAGATCTCCTGCTTGTGCAAGTGTTGGTTTCATATCAATTGCTGCCCGGGAAATGACCAACACCAAGCAAAGAAATGCTTGGTTGTTGTTAGCTGAAGAAGAATCTTTATGGTCAAAAGTAAGTAAATTGCTTTTACAAAAGTGTAATTTAATATTTTATAACCAAAAACCTTTTGCTAAAAGATAAACATTGTTAAGAATTTCTTAAGTAGCATCATTCCTTTTTTCAAGCATAAAAGAGTTTTATTTAGCTACACTATTAATTTTGAATTTATATACTCTGTATCTACTTTAAAAGTTTTCAAATTTGTATAAAAAATTTTGCATTTAGCATTTGGTAAAAGTGTTCTGTCTCCTTAAGCTGTAGGTTCTGATACAGTTCTTGTATAGCAAAAAGTTCACAGTAGCACATACAACAAATTAAACCAGTAAAAACCTTTCTATATAAGTGCTGGTAATTTTATTTTTGGGAAAATGAATTTCTTGTTAAATTTTTCCCAAATAGAATTTTCTGATGGTCATAGATTTGAAAATTATTTTCATTGCTGCAATTGAATAGAGGTTTTAAATACTTATTTTTCTTTTGATGTTTATAGGAACCAATTTCATACAATGTTAACAGAACTGCAGTATTAAGAACACTGAAAGTTTTCCAACATTTGTTATGATAGAAAGGAATATAAACAAAATGTTTTAAAAAGTTTGTTGAATGTGTAAATCATTTAAGATTTAAGCTGAAGGTTTCTTTAGTTTTTTTTATGTGTTTGAAGAAATTTCACATTTTATTAGTATTTTCATAACATAAAATATAAAATCCTTTCATTACAGAAATTTTGTATACTTAATATGGTATTTATTTTGAGACTGTATTCTTGTATATTCTTTTATATTAAAAAAAGTCTTTTAACATATGACAGACTTGTATTGACAGTGATTATATGTAAGTTATAATTTTTCTTTTAAGCTGAGATTACTTTACATATATTAAGCATATTTTTTTATAAATTTTTTAAATTTTAGGTTGAGCGACCCAGAAGCTATTCTTTGCCTACAAGGCTAACTTCACAAGTTGGAATTCCTGTATTAGGATTGTTGAAAACTGTTTCTAGTAACTTCACAACACAGACCTATAGGTTCCATACTGGTCTAGGGGCTGAATTGCATGTTCATGAAATTATGTCTGAGAGCAAGCTATCATTTTCAATTCCTTGTATGCTTTTGTATGTGGAGTTTTAATTATTTTGTCATACTAACAGATATTATTCAGATTATTCATGCAGATTTTTCTTAGTTTAGTATATCTTAGAAAAAATATGTTAAATACACTATAAAAACAATGTTATCATATTTATATTTAAAATTTCCCATTTTAAATCTTGTTTTTTCTATCACTTACATCATGTTTAGGTTTAATTTTTTTAAAATTGGGTTGTTATTTAAAAAGATTTCTAGCACTCATCTTGAATATAGCTTTAAATTATTTAGATATTTTTGATTAATTATTTATTTTGGATAAATTATTTGGTTTTAATTTGGAGAAATCCTTAATGGTCACTTTTAATTTCAAATTCAAATCTAAATTATTCATCATTATTATTGCTGTAAGGAATCACATACCCCTTAAGTTTATTTAGAAACATTCCATAAATTGAAGACTTATCCTGTGAGAGCTAGATGATATGCTAATCATTTATTCCAATTTTTTTGCTAATTTGTATAATTTCTCCTTTTTGAAAATAATTAATTTGCATTAAAATTATCTAGAAATAATTAAAATGTTTTTTTTTTGTATTATCATCAGATTTTTAAAAATTGGACAAATATACATAGCTTTCATTTAGTATTGAAGCAATTACTCATGTACGAAACCTTTGATATTTTGTCATAAGTTCTAAAATGTTATAACTTTTTAATTAAGAAAATTTTAGAAAATAATCATTAATTATTAAGAAATACCCATTTTTAATTGAGAAAAAAATGTTATTAAGGCAATATACTAATTATGGATGGTAGAAAAATAGAAATTTTATAATGTCTAAAATTTTTTAATTCTTTAAAATTTTACATAATATTACATAATTTTACTTTAAAACTTTACATACCTTTTAGAAGTTATGTTTAAAACATCAAAAGTTTCAGACACGAAGAATTGTTTTAATTATGCAAGGAAGCTATATATATATATATATATATATATATACGTACATAAATATGAATTACTTTTAAAAATTTAGTATCACTCAAAAAATCATTTTAATTAGTACTTGATATGTTTCATTCAAATTAGTTATACTTGAAAAGAGAAAATGTAATTGAATTTGTAATAATATTGGTATTAATTAGTTAAAAAACATGTAAACTAGTTCTTATTAAATAACTCCTGTTTATTATCCTCCTTAAGGGATATGCAAGCCTTTAAAATTTGTTCTTTTTAGGCATCTTCACTATTCATTTTTAAGCTTTAAAGCATCTATTTTCATCTCTCTCTTTTATGTTCAACTTTCTAAAATTAGAGCTAAATTCAACATTATGGCATTAGTGCAAAAATGGCAAAGAAGTTATTGATTTTTGTGTTGCATTTCTGTTAGAGAAAATATTATTTTAATAGTATGTATTAAACTATCAATATTTAATAAATATGAATCTCTTAATATTTATTTTACTGTTTTGTATAAAGAAGAATAGTTTTATAAAGTATTCATTTATTCTTTAAATTTTATGATCATTCTTCTGTTATTTTTTTCCACGTATTACTTTATTTTCTATTAAAAAATAAACCATTGTTTTTTTATTCAGTTTATAGTTAAATGCCAATTACTTTTATATTGAAATTTTAATTAATAATAAAGTTTTAAAAATTTCTCTTTTCATGATATTCTTTTTTATTACATTTTGCTGGAAAGTAATTTATAATACAAATTTTTTATTAAACCTTAATTTTTCTTAGTAATGAAATCAAAGAGCTAGTCATATTAGATCTAATAAAACTCAAATCCTCAAATTTAATTTCCAATTACCATCCAGTAATTTTAATAAATAATAATAAAATATTGTCAACCATTAGTTTGCTTTACTTCGTTTCAAAGCAATATTCTTACAATCTTTTTTTTTCATTATCTGAAAGTACTCATTTATCTTAATAACTCATAATATAATCATAATATAAATATCTTAATATAATGTCTTAATCATTGGTAATAAAGATTAGCAAAAGTTTTATAAAATATGTAACTAAAATTTAATGAATTATACATTATTTGCCTTTAGCATTTATTAATTTTTATAACATAATTTTGATATTATTTCCAATTGTAAATTTCGTTTTATGTTTTAGGGATCTTTGGATTAATGAAGAAAAGAAATTGATGGAAACTGTTCTGCAGTTAGGGCAGGTAATGAACTTTATAAGTTTTGAATAGCTGAAAAATTTACTTTGTTATATCTCTTTTAAGACATGTAAGAATGTTCTTGTATTTTTTATTTAACTTTTTGGAATATACCTGTATATGAATATTTTTTTCATTATCTGTTAACATGTTTTCAAATTTTGAATTTCAAAGTATGTGCTGGTTATTCATAAGTATGCCATGTCTTTAGATGGGAAATATATACATAAACATTAAAAATAATTGCAAATATTACTTGTCAGTAAATTTAACTTTATTCAAGGAACAGAACAATTATTTATTTTTTTTTTTTTTAAATTCCCTGTTCATAATACTTTCCCTTATTTTCTTCTTAAGATACTAAGTGTCTTGTTTTTTTATATTAAAGATATTTTAATGATTAACTGTATTTTATTGTTTAACACCCTGATATATCCTTATGTGTGAAGTATATACATCAGTTTACAGGGTGTATATAAAAAGTATAGTGACCAAATTTGTGAAAAACAATTATACTTAACATAGTGATGCAAATAATTCAAACTCATGAAAATAGGGCATTGTCACAATTCTGCAAATGAGTTTTCCATCCTTAGAAGGTGTCCTAGAAATGTTTTTTTCTAGAATGACTTCCAAGTAGGGTATCAAAGCCACTTAGACCTCTGTTATAATTCCCCCTGTGGTGAGCTATGTTCTCTAGAGACAGCAGCTGTAAAGAGCTGTTTTCTCTAGGGAAAACAGGAAAAACTCTTCTAGTCTAGGGAGATCAGAACTATAAGGGATTTAGAAAAAGATTGCAATGCCATTCAAGGTCAGAATGTTGTAGCCCACAAAACATATGGGTCAAGTTGCATTGCAGTTATAAAGCTTCCAATTGGTACCAATATTTCTAATCTGCAAATCATTAGTTAATTATCGTGTACCATCGTGTTATCAATTTCTGCATGGTTTATGATCATTCAAACACTTAACTGCCATACTGAATTCAACACATCCTATATACATTACACAATGTTCTAATTCCTGCTTCTGGATGAATGTCTTGTATGAGGTTAATCTTCCACAATTTCTTAAATTACTGTGAAGGACTTGTGGCATCACAAAATAGCAGCTTTTGATAGTCTTTCTACTCCTAAACACTTTTTAGATCATGGACAACATTTTGAAGCCAATTTTCTGAATCTTACACAGAATTTAATGGCATTCTTCTGTTCATTGCCCTTTTAAAAGCTTTGACCAAACCTGTAGACAGATGTTTACGAAAATGACAATATGAACCTCTCAGTAGCTTGTATGCAACTGATGCCATGTGCCCTTTGAAGCTGACTTTCTTTTCTCTCAAACCTGTCTGGAACCAGCTTGCTGGGATCTACAGTCAGTCATATCGGGGAAAAATAGATCTTATTATTTTTTAAACAGACCCTGTATAGCTATGAATTTCAAAACATTTTTAATTTTACCTTTATGACTTTTTTTTATTCAAGAGATTGAGCTAATATTTTAATTATTAATTATTTTTCAGTTATTGCTCTTATCAAAATTTTTATTTTCTATTAAAGAAATTTTAGTGAATTACTAAAAAACATTTTATTTGATTGCATCTTATTTTTCTTATGGTGTATATTTATGCATATTGTAAAACAAGCTAGTTATATAAGCTAGTAAATAATAAAAAAGGGATTTTTATGTGAGATTTTCCTGTATTTCAAAGCCTAATTATTGTTTTTATTTCACATTACCATTTGTTGCTGGTTATGCCTAGAAAAATTAGTAATAAATTACCTAAAAATTATGACCTACAATTAAATTCATTCGGAAACAATTTTATATTTATTTAGAAATCTCTGATATCTTTATAATGTATATTGTAAATGACTTGTGCACATGTAATGAAGCAATAAACATTCTTAATAAAAATGATTAACCAGTGGAAAAAGTAGTTTTAATTAGCATTTACTGAGCAATGTTTGCAATGTTTTATTTTGTGTGTATATATATATATATATATATATATATATATATATATATATATATATATATAGTAATAATTAAAGATGGTTGGGGTTCTAGATTATGAGAGTGGGGTCTTTTTGTTTCTGGTGTTAATGGTTAGGTGACAGGGTGAGAGACATTATTCCATTAGAGGATGGAATGTGTAGTGTGGTGTAAGGCTTAAGAGGGCTATATGTATTTCTATATGGAAATAAAAGTTTCTGGTTACTATGACTTTATGATTATTGGGATTGGCAAAAGAACTCCTAAATGTGTTACACACACACACACACACACACACACACACACACACACACACACACATATATATATATATATATATATATATATATATATATATATATATACATATATACATATACACATAAACATATACACATACATACATTACAGACATATATATATATATATATATATATATATATATATATATATATATATATATATATATATATACATACTATGACAGAATCTAATTTTAAAATTAAACTAAATAATTTATGTGTTAACTAAGTGAATAAGGTAATGTATATTCATAGTAAATTTATTGAAAAAAAGAAAGAAAATGAAAATTAGAGAGTATTATAGAGACGCTGTTGTCACTTAAACTTCTTTCTCATATAGTCCAGAATTACTATGCATTTCATAATTAGTGAAACTTATGAATTAATTACTATCTGTATGTCATCCTAAAGAGTAGATATTTTGTAATTGTTTGATATATATCTCAGTATTATTGGCTCTAACACTAATGTTTTAATTATTTATTACTTTAATTATACGTAGTAGATAATGATATTTACAACTGAATGGTAGAGTTAAAGATTTAACGCTATGTTTATATCAAAATAAACATTGATTTTAGTAATTGTTTCATAGTAAGTTGTTAAGTATATTTCATATTATTCAATTCTAGCTTTCTACTGAATGGCAACAGAAATATTTAGCTGCCACTGATGGTCATCTTAGACTCATTAATCATTATTCTGAAGTTGTGGACTTTCTGCTTAAACAGAAAGGGACATCATTTAAGCCATCTAGTAAGAAGAAGGATACAAATTTTGAATTTGTGCCTGTTAATCTTCATATCCAAAGAATGTGGGTCCAAAATGTTACAACAAGGAAAAGTAATTTTCTTTCTATTTCTAGATATTTAATGTTTAAATCTTAAAATCATTACTTAATTTTCTTATTCTTATTTTATTGTAGCTGGTGTATATGATATCATAACTGTTGGTGCTTTTTCTGCTTTTTCAAGACGCTTTCGCCAAGGGGGTTTGTTAAGATTGTTAAATCAACTTAAGAGTTATTACCCCACTATTAGGTCAGTTTTATACATATATATTCTTTCAAAATACTTAAGTTTATAAAATAAAAGAAATAAGCATCATATGTAAATGTAGTACAGTTTTTAAATATGAAGTTTGCAATTTTATTTAACAAAAACTCTTAAACAATTTAAAGAGGAATTAAATTATTTAAGGTATTTTTTTATCAATATATTATTCTTTGTTAAAGCAATCAGTGTATGAGAATTCCAATTCATGTAATATAAAATTTTTGACTCTAGATTAATTTCCGTATAAATTAAGCACTTTGTAAGACAAAAAGGTCTTTTCACTATTTTCAGAGTATGAAACATTTTTTATGAAATAATTCTAATAAAGTATTATTTTTTTTAAAGTGATAATGGATATGCAATCTTGGGACCAGATCCTATATCTCGAGCTGCTGAAGCTATTATGAGAATTGAACAACTGCAAGAAGAAATAGAAGCAGACCTTCAAAAGTTAATTACTATGTGTGATCAGAAGGATCGCCCTAATGTACAATCAGTATTAAATTTACTAAGTAGAAAGGTTTGTTATTTCTTAAGGCAAATTTTATATGCATTCCCTTTACCAGATTAATTCTGAAGATCTTAAATCAGAAAAGTAGTAACATTTTAGAAATACTGTTTCATACTAGAACATAGAATATGTTATAAGTATTTCTGGGTACTTAAAATATTTCAAACTTCAAATTATATAAATCTCTGTAATTATATTCTAAATACTTTTTCATAATTTTTTAGATTTGAAAGTGTAAGGGATGCAGTTAAAACATTTCTTTTATAAATAATTGAGTATTGAAGGATTTTTAAAAACATAATTGGCCCTGACTAGTGGCTAGGCCGAGATTTAGAATATGAATAAAGTATATGCATCCACTATTTGTTCTGGAGTTTCCTGAAATACGCCAAGAATCTATAGAAATGTAATTGGCCTAGCCTATTGACTAAGATGCATCTAGACTATGATAGTCACTTTAGAGCATTAAAATGGGGAAACACAAGAGTTTTGCCCATGTGCTGAGAATTTAAAACTTTTTAGAATAATTTTGGGTGACCAGTCTGAGTTTTAATATAAATTCTTGTCCAAAGCTTTGTGTTTCATAATGCAGAAGGCAACTGACATTGTAATTAGTTGGGGATTGTCTTACAGACTTTCCTGTATTGTTTTGTCTTTAGGTATCTAATTATATTCAGTATGTTTTGTTTTATATATATATATATATATATATATATATATATATATATATATATATATATATATATATATATATATATATATATATATATATATGTATATATATATGTATATATATGTATATATATGTATATATGTGTATATATATATGTGTATATATATGTATATATATGTATATATATATATATATATATATATATATATATATATATATATATATATATATATATATACATACATACAATATAGAGATATATCTGTTATGTTTATTTGAAAATACAGAGATAGTTGTGTAGAAGTACAGCTATTATATTTTATATCTGTTTTTTGCATTGTTTTATGTAAACTTTAATTAATATCCTGTTTACTTTTATTCAGGGTGACCAGCTTACCAGAATTTGTTCACCTCAATTTGTTGAGGATGCCCTTCTAATTTGGGATTCTTTTAGACCAAGTTCTGTTACTACAGTTAGTTCTAAATCATCTCCTAGTACTTCTGGCAAGAAAACTGCAACTGATAAAGTTTCTAGTAGTCAAACAAAGCCCCAAGAAACAAAGGAGGAAAAAGCATCTTCTCCTGTAAAGTCAGGCATAAATAATGCATCAGAAGAAAAGAAACAAGAAGTTGATAGTTCTGTTAATGGTGCTAATAAAGAAGCTTCTTCAATAGTCAAGGAAGAAGAAGAAACTGTTGGTCCTATAAGTAATTTAGATGAAATTGAACCATTGGTAATAATTATAAGTATTTTGTTTTTTGATTAGTTATAAAATTAATCTGTGTTTTTCTTCTTGGTTTATAAAATTGTATATGCGTACAATTTGTTGACTTTCATAACATATTATTAAAGAAATTAGACAACATATACTATTTACTTGATATTTATACACCTAGTGTGGGTTTTATTATAAAAATAAACTAGTTTTCAAGTTTAAAGCATAATTATTAAAACTGGAAATATTCACTTTATAAAGAGAGAATATTTTAAAGTTGTACTTAAGCCTGTATAAATTTTTATTTCTTTGTTTACATATGTAATAAGTTAAAAAAAAGCTTTTAAATAACTATGCAAAAAACTTTAAAAGTATTAAACTTTTCAATGCCTATAATCAAAAATATCAAAGGGTGGATGGGCTCCTTTAATAAATAATCTATTTACAAGGATAGTTTCTAGAAACTGTAAGCATAAATATTATTTCATATTTGATATACAGTGCATCATATGTATTTAACAAGATTGTCAGAGGGTTCTTGTCCATGCATTCTGAAATCTGAAAATATTTTCTACCAATGACATTGTGAAATATTGTTAATCAAAAAAGTTGTTTATAAGAAAGTAGTCTTTATTATTCTTAAACAGCCATACTTGGAAGATGTAATTCTTTATTTGTTTACTTCTGACCAGTTATAATTCTTTACTATTCATGTGGGACTTGATAGGTCCCCTTTGCTTCGTTCTTCTCAAAAAGAGCAAATTGTAACCACTGAAATTTAGTCTCTTATAGGTAGGCATACTATAGGCCTTCTGTCCGAATTACAGTATGTCTAGATTTCCATTTTAGTTTAAAGCAATTTTTATCCATGATCAATAGTGAGTCCATTATTGTTTTTATTCTCTGTAACCACTATAGAGCTTATTGTATTTTCTTTGTAACAATCTAGGCCTCATTGATGATTTAGATAGCCAACCATAAAATGCTCTCTTTTAGAGGGATATAAACTAAACTTTCTTGAATTCATGAAGTAGGCATCTTTTTGATCTCTAGAAATGGATGTTAACTGACCACATGTCAATTAATTTGTGTCTGTTTTAGAGCTATAATTGATAATGATAGAGCTTGATTAGCAAAACAGGCATATATTTTGTGCATAAAACATAGTTCAGTATTCTCTAAGATCCCATGTTTAATTCTTTGTCCTTAAATGAAGTTTTTCTTACATTAGTTGCAATATCTTAATTCTCCAGTATTTACTGTTATGTTTCTTCTGTACTTTCTATGTTTGTGTATCTTTGCTCAAATGTTTTTACAAGTTTATTTGTGTTATAAGTAGCATTTATTTTCATGAATGATTATTTTCCATGAAATTTTAATCATTTACATTGTTGAGACCACTATTGAAATCACCCTTACAGTCTGGTCTTATTTTATAGAAAGTATAGTGTTTACATTTGTGGTTTTAAAGCAGTCTAATTTTAGTGTCTTGGTTTTTATTTTCTAAAATGTAATTAAATTCTTTCATGTTATTTTAACTTAAAAATATTTAAAAACCTTTCTTCTATTCTCCTAAATATTCTATATTGCCAAATATTTCAGGATATTTTCAACCTTAGGTGTTTTGATAAATATCTAGAATGATATGGGATGAATTATTCTGAAGCTTTGGTGGTGTATAAAGCATAGTAAATGTCTTATTTTTCAAAGAAGATTTTATTCCAAAGGCAAATAAATATCCTTAATTCAAATATCTTAAAATTAAAAACTGTTATATAAATTACCTTATATATTAAGTTATCAAATAATGCTAATATAAAAACTGTACCATTCATACATAGATGGGTAAACATTATTTAAAAAAATACTCATATTTCATTAGATATTAATATTTTTATATTCTGATTACAGGGTGTTGTTTTCTTTACTGTATATTATAATATTTTTTGAAAATGCCATTGTATTGAGTAGAAAACTCTCTGCATTATACATAAATATATATATATATATATATATATATATAATTCTTTGTATTTCTATGAATATACATACTCTTCTCACATAAATTAACACAGTTAATTAAAAGTAGATTCATAATAATATGCTAGGGCTATGATGTAATGCAAGTACACTGAAGAACCAAAAAAAAAAAAAGCTGGTACACCTGACTAATATCATGTAGGGCCCCCTCAAGCATGCAGAAGTACCACAACATGATGCGACATGAAGTAGTGTTGGGGATAATTGACATCATGAATCCTGCAGGGCTATCCATAGATCCCTAACAGTACAAGATGATGGAGATATCTTCTGAACAGCATGTTGCAAGGCATCCCAGATATGCTCAATAATGTTCATGTCTGTGGATTTTGGTAGCCAGCAGAAGGGTTTAAAGTCTGAAGAGTGTTTCTGGAGCCACTCTGTAGCAATTCTGGACATGTGGGGTGTTGCATTGTCTAAATGGAATTCCTCAAGTCTATCGGAATACTCAATGGGCATGAATGGGTGCAGGTGATCGGATAGGATGCTTACGTACATCACCTGTCAGAGTTGTATTTAGACATATCAGGGGCTCCATATCACTCCAACTGCACTCGTTGCACACCATCACAGATCCTCTATCAACTCCAACAGTCATATGCAGGGTATGGATTCATGAGGTTGTCTCCATATCCATACATGTTCATTACTTGATACAATTTAAAACAAGACTTGTCAGACCAAGCAGTGTGTTTCCAGTCACCAACAGTCCAATGTCAGTGTTAATGGGTTCTGGCAAGACATAAAGCTTTGTGTTGTTTAGTCATCAAGAGTACACGAGTGGGTGTTTGGCTTTGAAAGCCCATATCAATGATGCTTCGTTGACTTGTTTGCACGTAGATGCTTGTTGATGACCCAGCATTGAAATCTGCAGCAATTTGTGAAAGGGTTGCACTTCTGTTAAGTTTAATGATTTTCCCCAGTCATTGTTTGTCACATTCTTGCATAATATTTTTCCTGCCACATCAATGTCCGAGATTTGATGTTTTACCAGATTCCCAATATTCGCGGTACACTAGTGAAATGGTCATATGGGAAAATCTAAATTTCATTGCTACCTCAGAGATGCTATGTGCTCTCGTGTGCCAAATGAAATACTACATTCAAACTTACTTAAATCTTCTATAACCTGCTGTTGTACTAACAGTAACCAATCAAACAATTGTGTTAGACACTTGTTGTCTAACACAGGTGTTGCCAACTGCAGCACCATATTCTGATTGGTTCCTTATCTCTTTCTTTGCATATTCATGCAAATCGGCTTTAAACTGTAGGTCCCGGTTTCATTAGCCCTCGTGTTGTAAAAAGTAGACCGTAGCACTCCAAACCAAAACTAAACCAAAATATTCATGCATATACCAGTTTTTTTAGCTCTTCAGTGTATTATATATTAAAGAGTGCTACTAAACTTTTTTTTTCAATTTGTTTCTGGTTCCCTATTTGCCTTTGTGACAAAAACTTCTTTAAAATATATGATATCTAATTTGCTGCTTTTCTTAAAATTTCTCAAATATTAAAAGTTTCATAGTTCTACTCATTCTTTTATACTATGTATGGTAGTATTAATTTCTCATATATTGATACTGTATATATTATTTGATACAAATATTTATTCTTCTGATTGTTTAATTCTTTTTAAAGGATTTAACTCATGTGAACATTAAAGCAAGTATTATGTGCATGGCTAGTAAGGTACAATCTTGTATAGCTGTTGACAAAAGTGATAATTCAACTGAATCTCAGGATAAAAAGTCATCTTTTCATTGGACAGCAGAGCTTATGCCAAGTATTAAAAAATTACGTCAAGCCATTCAGTGTCTTTTGAAAACTGCCAAATTAACATACAGTATAATCTCACTTAAGGTACATTTATTATTAGTATATCGTCAATGGTTTATATGTTTAATTCTACAGTTTCATGTTTCTTAAGATAAAGGCTATTTTAATTTACTGTATATTTCCATGTATAGAATTTTTGTGGCTCTTCATAAATCTAAGGGAAATCAGCTTTTATTCGGATCCATGGATCAGGTATAGTATATATCTTGGTGACAAAAGTTGCCAAATTGGCAAAACTAAACAAAATGTTATAATGTTTTAAAAGCATAAAATAACAGAAAAAAATGTACAATTGTGAAAAATATAAAAAAAAATTTAATTTTAAAATGACAAAAAACACAAAATTGAAAAATAAATTACAGGGATTTTTACCTGTATTATAATTGAACCAAAAGTAGCAATACCACATCTGCAGCCAATGGATTAATCTTCTAAAAAACATTCTTTATGTAAACTGAAAGCAATCAATTAATCTCCAAAAATAGCACTTTTAAAACTTATTTGTTTATATTGTTTAAATTTATGAAATAGTGCTACTTTCAGATAGGGTTACCAGAGTTGAAACTATTGTTATTGGTGTCCAAGTAAAAAATTCCTTGGCTGCATATATCTATCACTATGGCTGTAGTCTAGAAAAAAAGTACTAGAAAAGTCAGCATAATATTATGAAATTTATTAAAAACAGCCTGAAGTAATTTTAAAATTAAAATTTGTTTTTCCTTGCAACTGCCCACGCATGCTACGAAATGTCCTAGTATTTGTTTCGAGATCCAACCAATCTTCTACCTCTGCTGTACTTAAATTGGAAGTCGTGCGAAAAAAGTTTCAGAAAGGTTAGTCTAGCATTTTACGTTAAAAAAATTTGATTGGAAAACATTTATACTGTTTTATCTGCTTGGCGACATTTTCGGCTTCTTGGAGCTATATGTAAACGTTACAGAACATTATTTCGGCTTATATTCTGGTTTTGAATATTGGATAGCTTTTTGAAGAAAACTTGCACTCTTGGCTTATATATGGATGTGCTTATATTTGGAAATATACGGCAATGATATTAAATATTATAGAATCTACATTGTTTTATATATATTTAGTACTCTGTGTGTTAAGAACTAGTAGATTATTTTATGTTTTTCTTGTAAATTAGACACTTTTGTGTGTGTTGTAAATTGAAGATGAAACTTGAATGAAATTCATTAGATTAAAACTTATTAAAAGTAAATATTTAATAGTCCATGTGTGTTATAAATTTTTAAATATAGTTTTAATTGAACTATTTTTTTCATGCTATTTAAATTTCAATACCTTTGAATTCCATAGTTAAGAAATTTATTAAATTAAAAAATGTATTAAATGCCATTCAGTCTTTTGGAAACTTAGGTTTGTTTAGTGAAATATATTACAATAAAGAATTCACCAGCCCAATACTACATTATTATAATAGTTCAAAATTTTACAGAAGTCTTGCTTAAAATAGGCAGTGAAGTCAATTAAATTATGTTAAATTTTGCATAACTTCTTGCTTGCATTAATAATAAAGAGTAATACAATAATTAAGGCTTGTTTTTACTCTGGTTTACTAGCATCAACATTTCCACAAATTATAAAAACCTTTATTCATTTTAAGTTAGCTAACTTAATTTCAAAATTATTCATACATAGCTATGTATTACCAATATTCTTAATTCAGTCAGCACTAAAAATATAATGTTTCAACTCTATCACTTGAATATTATTAAATTTCCTCAATATATTTTATACTACATTTACATTGCAATTATTTTACATTCCAAAATTACATTACAATTATATCTTATTACATTTCTTTTTAATTTTTAAGGATGTATTATATAGTGATACAATTGGTATCATTACAAATTATATACATTTTATAAACCTTAATACAATATTAATACTATCACTGTATTACAAAATGCTATTAAAAGTTACTGATGAATGACTATAAATATCCATGGCAACAGTAGGGTTTGAAACCTTGGATTCAGGTATCGAAAGGCAGGTATTGTACTGATTCAGCTATGACCCAGTCTAAGTTCAATTGAAATTTTAGACTGGCTTTCACAGGAATGGATAAAATCCTTTGTTCTGTGCTATGAATATTATTTTAAGGTAAGAGGTAAATTGTAATCTAATAATCAAATAATCTAAGTAACTATATTAGTAATATTCATTATTTATTGTACATAAATACTACATTTTATCTGATTTCTATATATCTAAATTCTCTCTATGTATTTTTTAAAATTTCATCTTTCCTCCAAGGAATCAACCAAATGTTTACCTCTAAGTCAGAAAGTAAGACATAGGCGAGATGTTGTATTTTCCCAAGCTGTAAGTTTAATTTAATTTCTTTTAATATATAGTTTTGTTTATTCTTAGATGATTTATTCATGATAAATGCTTAATAATTAAAGTTTAAATACATTGTTTGTACTATTAATATATTTTTTACATTTATAATGCTATTTAGTTTGAAAATATTTTTAAATATATGCATTGAATTTTATAGAGACACTTAAATTATTTTTGATGTGATATGCTAAATATGAGGTAATTACCTGTTCTCCTCTCTTTTTACTGAGTGTAGTTTGGTAATCCCATGTGATTACTAACAATGTATTTTACAGTGTAAGTGGGACTCTTCAATTCCTTTCAGTTTATTTTCCCTGGTTAAATTGTGACATCACTGTGTAGTTATTCTTCCTTGGAACCTTTGTTCTGGCAACAATTAATATTCATATTTTTTTTTAAATTAGAGCAAGTATATAACCTGGCACATGTTTGACGGTGGGGGAGTTGTTAGGTTGAAACATACCTATCAGGTTGCATTCCAACATAAACTATGTAAACTTGTATTTTTCTGTTCAATGGTCTTATGTTTTTTTTTTTAAATAAAATGCAAGTTGTCTTTATAATCCTGTCATCAAGTCCGTTTTTCCTATCTCTGCCGGAAGCTATTAATTCTGCTGAACTTTGTTATGAGCCTTGTGATCGTAACATGATAGACAATTTAATCTCTAAAATTATATTTTACTTAATTTTGAATATATTTTGTCTCTTTTAAATCAGTATGGTAGGTATAATATATATACATCCACATACATACACAAAAAGTTAAATTTGAGTAACCATACGCTAAGATTTTTGTTTTATATTTATTACTTCTAAGTCAGACTATACATTTGTTAAAATACCCAGCTATGACATTTTTACATTTTTCAGTTAGCATAATTTTTGTCATAGAAAGTTCAAGAGATTAAATAAAATTAACATTAATTAACTATCTTTAAAATGTTTCTTATGTGAATGTTTACATGAAAGAGCCATTACATTATGATCACCATATTAACAACATGTAGGATCACCTTTAGATCTCAAAACCGCCAACACCCTGTATGGCATTGACTCTACAAGGTACTGATAGGTAGTCTGAGGTTACTTGTATGAAGGATTCACCAACTGGTCCTACAATTCCTGCACATTGCAAGGGCTGTATGGCAGTATGAATTTGGTTTTGCAGGTGGGACCACAAATGCTGTACTGGATTAATGTCAGGTGAATTTGGAGGCTAAGGAATGACTTGAAAGTCACTGGAATATTCTTCAAACCACTCTTTGATGATTTGACCCATATGACATGGTGCATTATCTTATTGGTAAACACCATTCCCTGCCAGAAATACTGTTGTTATCAATGGGCAAACCTGGTCTACAATGATGTTCATGTGACACACAGATATCAGGAATTGTGCTATAGGGACTATGGGTCCTTATGTGCTCCCTAGAAACACTGCCCATGCCATAATACCCTGCTACTAGCTTCTTTCTGTCCATCTGTACATCTGGGAGGTAGTGTTTCATTTGGAAATCAGTGTATTCGCTCATGCCCATTGATGTAATGTACCAGAAAACATGATTCGTCAGACCATGCAACTTTTTTTCCTTTCTTCCAATGGTAATTCTGATGTCTCTTGGCCCATTGCAGATACCGCTGGCAATGATGTGCTATCAGTGCAAGGAAATCCTTTGGCCTCTGGCTGCATAGGCCCATATACAGCAATGTATGCTGTTCATCTTATTGAGAATTATTGTTTGGGTCATCACTGTTATAACTCTTTGGTTATGATGAACAATATATAACAATCTCCGCTCTCCTTTGGAATCCATGCATCATGGACACACTGCTGGTTGGTGACTTATTGTTTCACTATCTATACACTACTTTTGATATGTACTCATAACAACTGCAAGTGAACAGCCCACTAATAAACACCATTTCTTATATTGATGTTTTCTGTCACTGAGCCATAACAATTTGATCTTTATTGAAGTTCAATAAATCAGCTGCTTTTCTATTATGTCACTAATCAAACTGAGTTTGGAAAGACAATGCATAGCTGCTTTATAAATTCTAACATCAGCCATGCACATACAGAGGTTTTATTTCTGGGTGAGTCCCTTGTTATAAATGGGAAGTAGTCACAATTAATGGCTTTTCAGAGTATATAGATATTTGAATGAAACTAGCATTGATATAAAAATAACACTGATATATAAATAAAATTAGCTATGTAAATAATCTCAAGGTTTGCAGATTTTTTTTTCAGATACTGTAAATTTTATTATACAGATACTGTGAATTTTGTTTTAACCTTTGAAAGTTGTCCTTATCATTACCTTGAATGGTGTTGGAGATTGCTTTAAATGGATACCTAAATTGATGCTTCTCTCTTTAAATTTTCTAATTGAATTTTTCTTTTCTGTCATATTTACTTATAATTTCAAAATGATTAATTTTTTTATGAATCTAAATATTTTGTTATTTAACTTGCTGTATATAATTTTTTTATTAAAATATATAATTTGCTTATTAGTAACTTAATGCTTATGAATCTATATAATTTCAGTAAATTATTTAAGATTAAGGAATAATTCCTGGGGCATTTTAATCATAGACTTTTTTTTCTTTTTCTGCCATAATTATATGTAAATTCATAAGTGATTTTTCTATATGGATTTAAATATAGTTTCAGTGTGTTACTTGCTATATACTAATTATATATTTAAAATCTATAATTTGCCTATTAGTAATTTTATGTTTATGAATTGCTCAATATAGTAACTAGAAATTATTTTAAAGATCATACAATAACTCGGTTGATTTTCATTATCAATTTAACTGTGAATGATAAACTGGTTTGAATCGTCTTGCTATTGTGAAGATTTATGTTGCATATATTAATACAAAAAATTATGTTTGTTCAAAACTTATAAATGTTTTTTGTTTTATCTTTTATATGCATGTGAATTTAGACTGTATGTTCCAATTAGTTTGGAATACTTTATATTAAATGATAATATGTGCTTTAGGTAATTGATTTAAAAATTTTCTTATAGTTAACTGCTTTAGTAACAGGACTTATGACAAGACTTTGGTGCCGCAATCCAGATACCATGTTTATTCACATTCTTAAAACTGTTGGCGTTTTATGCCATTTTGAAGGCCTTCTAAGTTGCTATGGAGATGAAATGGGTGCCCTTGAAGATATGGTTGTTGGAATTGATGATCTACGCAGAGTTTTATTTTGGTTAGAACCTGCTGATGCATGTTCCAATCCTCAACCTCGAATTGAGGGTAGTAGGTTAGTTTTATAAATTCACTTAAACTTTGTGTTTATATTTTATTAATATTTTTCATTTTTACTCCAAAAACTATTAGTCACTTGCAAATCATTTTTCAAACTGTAGCTACTGTGCATTTGATGAAAAATATTTAAAACTTAGCCAAATATTTTGCTTTGTACTTTTTAAAGTATCATTTTTCAATCACTTTAAAATCAATTTAAAAGTAATTTATTTTGGCAAATGTAATGTAAATATTGTGAAGATCATTGAACTAATTGAATTAAAATTGAAATAAAATAAGTATTATCATCATTGGTTCTCAAAAATCATTTGGTTTTGAATTATTGTATAATGCTCCCATACTGTACAGTGGTTAGTATCTTAAACTGCCATGATAAGTGAACATAATTTTAAATCCCTTTATTAAAAAAAGTCGACATATCTATAATATTTAATCATTGAATGTTGAAAAGCCTCTTCTTAATATGTTTAAAAATCTTTTGTATTGCAATTTATAGGGAGATTTGTCTTTGTCTTTTCATGAATTTAATATCCTTTCTTGAAACACTGTCTATAAATCCTGTATAAATGCAGTACATCTAACAAGGCGCTTTTGAATTTATTGCTTCTAATACACTTTCTGTATTACTATTATATATATTCTTAAATGGTCATTTGAGAATATACATAGTAGTTTTTATGTGACTTTATTTGTTTTCATAATTAATGGCTATATTACATCATAATAAATGACAGAAATTCTGCTATTTTATTATGGATACCCTATATATATATATCAGTATTAGATTGAGTAATTCTAAAGTCTTAATGTTATTTAAAGGAAAACAGACTTTTCTGCAAAGAATTTGTTTTCCTTATACTAATCACATAGGACAACTTTAGTTTATACTGATTTTGTGTTCTGAAAACTTTTGTATGCATAATGATTGTTGAATTTTAACAGTTGCACCTGTTATTTAAAGATGATTTAAATAATAATTTATAAATACTTTTGCTTTGAAAGGGGACCAAAGTTTAATTTTGATTTTTTATTAGCTTCAAACTGATAATTTTCCCCAAGTTTTTATTTTAGTATATAATGTAATCACCCTCAATATTATCAACATTTGCCCATTTAGTGTGCTAATTTTTAATGCCAGATCAATAAATATCAATTGGTTTTCAAGCAAAATATCTGGAGATGATATTTTCGATATCATCCAAATTTTCAAATTTTTTGTCACTTAGAAAATGTTGTAGTGATTAAAATACATGGACATTTGATGGCCCAATATGGGACAAGTATGGTAGATAAGGTAATACCTCTCATCTGAATTCATTAATGTTTTTCAAGAGTTTATCTTTTATAGTGTGGTCTTGCCTTATTGTGTTACAGAATAACACTTTTTCTGTCAATAAATATTGGCCACTTTTCAATTATAGATTAATTTACTTGATTGTATTGTTTACGGAAAATGTCTGAATTCACAGTTTGTCAAGGTCTCAACTCTCTAAAATGAACAACGATATGAATACTCCTCCAAACATACAAAAGTGCCTTTTTGTGCCTTTTGGGTAAACCTGGCATAGCTCTATTTTGTGATGATTCATTTGGAGAGAGCCAATGCGTTTTGCATTTTAGATTATCATAGAGGACCCATTTTTTATCTCCAGTGATCAAACAATCAAATAAAGCATCTGTATTGGGCCACTGAAGCAATAAATTACATATTGGAGGTTGGTTAGCTTTGTTTGCTTTGGACAGATTATATGGGACCCAAACACCTGCTTTGCTTACTTTACCAATGTTCTGAAAAATCTTTTTTAGATGATCTACTAAGGTTTGATAAGACCGTTAGACAGTTCCTCAATTGTCTGACATGAATTTGCTTCCATTTCCATGCTTAACATGCCATTGTCTAAAATTGTTAGTCTTCCTGATCATTACGAGTTGGAAAAATTGAAATTACTGGACAAGAAAATCACCTTTGGCATGTATGAATATTTAATACATTTGGATAAGCATCAGAAATGTTTTTGGTAGCAACTGTTACATTACTACCCTTGTGAAACTCAAAAGCATACAGTGCCAAGTATGTAGCTCTTCTGGTATTTAGCTGTAAAAATAAAATTCAAGATTTTATTCTTTATAATTAAGTAAACAAGTCACTCTCACTCTAAAATGTCCTTGGCATGACTTTGAAGTACACAATGAGCTGATAAATGACTTCTGAATATTGATGTACGAAAAAGACATTTCCTTCTGATCTTATTATATGTAGAAGTATTAATGTTAAAATTTCTGATGCATTTTTTGAACTTTCTATTCTGTAGGTTATTTTTACGTGTTTTTATTCCTGCTCCCCAGTCTGTGATGAACTTGTTTCCTGCTGAATTTTCTAGTGGTTGCCGTTTTACTGTCAGCTCAGTTTTCTTTAATATTGGGATAAATGAACAAGCAACATTAGCTGAAAAGTAAGTTCTCTTAATAGAAAATGCCACAGTTCTCTCTTCAGATTTGGCAATAGTTTTGTTTTTATAAAAGAACTATCTTATATTTCATTGCTTGATTACTATTGGAATTCTGCAAATAACAAAAGTTTTTTTAATACATAATTATTAAAGCTTAAAAGATGCCATTAAGGTTCATTAAAATTTTTATTTGATAATATATGTTCGGAAAGGTTTTTAAATTGAAAATAAAAACTAAAGTAATGTAATTTAGAAATACTAATGTATTAAGTGAATAAATGGAAAATTTAGGAAAAGTATGAATTTATTTAAAAGCTTAGGAATCTTCTTCCTCAGTTCAGGAATGAATGTCACTGGTTCCAGGTAGCACAAAAATATTGGCCAATACAAAAATTATAATATTGACCTACATCAAATGGACTTCTAAAAATATCCTTGAATATCAGTTTTTGATGTTTAGCAATGTTGGTCAATATCTCCCCTGGTCCATTCAGTGAATGATAATTTTAACATGCAAACTAATTCATATTTTCTTTAAGTAAGGCTTTATCTATTTGCTATTTGCTTAGAAGCTTTATGTTTAAAATTTGTACTATCTGGTATTTTCTCCCAGAACAAAAATATATGACAGTCCAGTTCTAATTTGCTTATCTCACAGCTTTTCAAAGAATCATGATAATTACAATTAGTTATAATACTTATTGGGTTACCTCGTAGAGCAAAGGCAGAATTGATTCATATCAGTTCACATTTAATGTAGTATTATACATTGTGCTGAATGTCATGACATATCATTTGATGTCAGAATGATATTTTTCTGAATATCAATATATATAATATATTGTTGAATATTATCAAATAATATTTTTATGACAATGTATGACATTGTTATAAACATTATGAAAAACATTAAAAAGTGGATTTTGTAAATTTATTAAATTTAATTTTTTAGTATAATATTTCTCTTATAAGCAATTTAAACAATTCTTTTATATTATTTCTTATAAATGATTTTAAATTTTAATTTTACATTATGTCATTTAATATCAGCAGGTGTTCAAATTTATTGTCCAACATACAGTGACATTCAAAATACTGGTCTACATTTGAACAACATTGACCAATATATTTGTTTTACCTGAGGTAGTAAGCTGCAAGAGGGAACAATTAAATAATTAATTTACCATAGTATGCAGGTCATGCATATGTAGATGCCAAAGTAACAACTAATATAAAATGAGGAAGAACCAAAGGTAAATTAAATCAAGGAAGAAAAGGAGTTACAAAATACAAACTAAAGCAGAATGTCATGTACAAGGAAAACAAACATTATAAACGTATAGATCAGAGATTTTCAAGCTTGAGAAAATTCAGGATCACTGTAAAAGCCTTTGACTAAAACTTCTGTTATGTATTGAGGAAGAAGGTAGCTAAAGAGCATAGGAATAGCTCTATGCTAATTATTTGTATATTTTATTTTTTGGTTTTTGTACTATATCCATAGAAAGACTTATTTATTTAGTTTATAAAATATGTGTCCCTTTTTTTGCATCATTATCCAGAGATTTATAAAGTTACCTTTTTTTGCATGTGTGAAATATGTAAAACAATAATGTTTTGTCTCACTAATATACTTAAAACTAGAAAGCTTTAAAAAACATAGAAGTATCTTGTAACCATTTAAAATGCTATTAACTTCCAGAAAGAAAAATGACAGTGTTTAAGTGTCCCCAAATTAAGATGTTTTTTAATAGGTTGAAGGAAAAATCCTAGCATAATCTTTGACATGAGTATTATAATAGAAAAACTTTAATGAAAACAGTTTTGTATATGAATACTTTAAGCTATTTTCTTCATAAATGTTAAAAAAGTATATTTGCAGAATAGTTTAAAAGTAACAAAAGTGGGATTAATTTTACAAAACCTTGTCAATTTTTTAATTTGGTTCATTATCTATCTTTATTTTTAGCTTCAATACCTTCCTTTACTTTTAAGATCTTTGTCAAAATAAAATATTTCAATCATACATAATAAAGATTTATTGAAAGTAGTATTGCTAATGATATTTGACAGTTTTCCAAATTATAATTCCAGTTTTATATTATTGGTAAAAATATTTTTAGTATTGGCATTGATTTTTCAATATTGTTATTTATTTAAAAGGTAGTCTATTTCTACAATACTTATTCATTTTTATTATTGTCATGAAAATAGATTTGGAGACATATCTCTTCAAGATAAAATTAACCAAGATAGCTTAAGCTTATTGAAAGAGCATTTTTCAAGATTCCAAAGAACTGCTAAAGCTCAAAAAGGACAAGGTATCTTTAATTAAGCTTGTCTTTTGGTATATCCCTTTTAATGATTGTTTATGTCATGTTATTAAAAGAGTATATACTCTTTAGAGTAGTTTGAATTGTATCATTCTTTATAGCTTATAATTTTTCTTACACTAAGAACTATGAAGGTACGTTATACAAAATTATATCTGTATCAATGTTTTATATCATAACATGGTTTTCTTGTTAATAGCACATTATGTGCATTTTGCACCAGGACAGTACTAGGTATTATGTTCTGAGCAAATATGTAATTTATTGCTCAAAAATTGACTGATCATATTTTTTAGTTTGTGTAGTATATTTACACATTTGTTTTTTAAAATTGTATTTAAAAACAAATGGGGAAATGTACTTTGACAGTCAAAATGATATCTGAGAAATAAAATTTAAGCTACTAATACAAAAAATAAGTATAATGTAAAACAAGTAGATTAGTATATACAGTTTTTTTATTATTTATAAGAAAAGTTTTTTTAATTGTAAAATAAAGTTGTTATATATAGCTTGAGTTACATGAAAAAATATTGTTTATTTAACCATGGCTATTTTCTTATATTTTAACTTCATAATTTTGTATAAAATTTGTAATTTATTGTCCAAGGTGAATGTATCGACTCTCATTCCACTTGAGTCCATTTAATGTAAAAATCATGTCAAATCTAATATGCTAGAAGAAAAGTAGTTATTTCTAAAACCTCAATTTCCTCTAGCCTTTTTGTTATAGATGTTATTATACTTATTTTGTATTTTATGTTGAATAGAGAAAATCTAACTACTTCTAATTGAACTATGGGATGACAATCCTGATGTTGAAGTCACATATATTCAATATAGGAACTTTTTCAGTTATCATCATCCTTGATACCAGGAAAGTGTAAAGTGCTGTTTTTGGGTTTAATAAGAGTTACCATTTTCCTAGAAGAAATATGCTAGATAGGCACTAAATAGCACTGATAAAAGGGTTAATAAGGCCTATTTTGAGAGCAACATTTTGTTTTCTGTGTAGCGGCATTGGTTTTCCATTTAGAAAATCTCAAATAGCCTTCCTGATTACTAGCCAGAATAGAAGTGCATCTACCATATGAAAAAGTGGTGACTTACAAAATGTTTATCTCTGACAATTCCTTTTTATATTTTATATGCATAATAGTGATTGTAATTAAATGAAAAATGTTCTTAGTACCTTCACTACCATGCTCATCACTAGTAGCTTTCAAAAATACTTTATTGCAGGTGATGCTTTAAACATCACCTGCAGGTCACAGGTATATTTACCCATACTATTAAATTATCTTATAAATACAGTGATAGCTCTGCATTTTTATGTTCCATTATAGTTTAACAAGTTTTCAAAAAGTTAATTTATTCTGAATTATGTTTACTCTACTTATGTTAAACAGCTTATTGTTTAAAAATGGTCTAAGATTAGTACACTAGTACCAACATTTTCCTTTTTTATGGTGGCAGTAAACTTATTAAATGTTTTATGACACACAACTTAAACATAGCCAAAAATCAAATTCTAATACTTTTTTTTTATATTTGTGTGGTTTTTTTAAGAGTACTATTACATTAAGGTTAAACAACTGTTAAGTTAAAGGAAGGTACTAAAGATATGATTAAAATTACATAGATACTTGAAACTTAAGGATTTAAAGATTTTATTCTTGGTGTTTTTAAAAGACATCACTCATTATTTTAAATGGGCAAAACATATACTATGTTGTCTTATTTTTTTCTAACCAGAAGGTTTTCTTTGAAATAAGAATATGTTTAGTTATTACTTTTACTGTTTATATGCATTAAACTTTTTGCCTATTTGCATACATTCTTCTTGTTTTAGGATTTCATTTTGCAGAGAGTCATATTGCAGAATTACTTGACCAGTTACATACTCAAGTATTTGCAAAGAAAAGCAAAAATGTTGAAATTCTTCACCTATCATCAGAGGTTTGCATATTTAACTTCTATTCATTAAAAAAGCATAAATGGTCTAAGGTAACTGAAAGAGATTACATTAGACAAGTGAAGTAGTTTTCTCCTGAATGATTTATTATATACTAAGTATGCTAATGACACTTGAATTTAAGAAAATTAATTTGTGTATTCATGACTTGAAAAGAGTATTATATTTTGATATTTGAGTTTTGTACATATAACTCATAGGTATATAATAGGTACATATGTTATATCTGTAAAACTTTTAAATTGGCTCTTTTAAAGGTTTAGTCCAATGAGATTAATAGATAACATTTTAAACTTTAGTTAAAAACCCTGATTTCAATGAGATTTATGTATACATTATTGAAGCCTTTAGCACATATCTCTAAATTTCAGATTTGTAAATATCTTGGTGGTATTAGATTTACAAGCTGTAAAAGTGCCAAAGACAGAACTTCAATGTCTGTGACTCTTGAACAAACTATGGTTCTTCTAAAAGATTTCAATTTGGATGAGAAAGAAATGCTAAGAGTTCTTGAATGCATGAGAAGGTAAGGCTCTTTCTGAAGTTTTTCTTTCATAGATTAAAAAATTCTTTTTCCTTGAAAACTATATTCTTGTTATAATTTCAGTCAAACTGATATCTATAAATATGTCCTTTTGTATTATGATAGTTTCTGTCAAGTTTCTTATATTTGACCAGAAATTTAAAGCATGGGTTTTATTGTATTTAGATATAGTAATATACACATGTAAGATAACTGCATATAATTTTTTTCTACAATCTTTTAGTGAAGGTACTCGTTGTGAAAACACCTTGAAAAACATTGGAGTCAGAAAATATAATTTTACTAGTCTACAGCTTGTGACGCTGCCAAAATTGTATCGACCACCACCAGGGACTTTTGGAAATGTTGAGTCTTGATGAAATATTTATACTACTCAAAATTGAAAAGATTTTTTTTAATGCTCTAGAAAATAATTGAATCTCACTTGAAATTTGTAACTAAAAATGTTTTTCTTTTATTCACCACAATACTCATCAGGAAACCTAAGTTAGAAATTTATTTCACTAAGGACTGCTGAAATATTTACAGAAGCAGTATTTTTTAAAATAATTTTAGATGACATCTGTGATTCATTAGAATATTTTTCAAAATGTGTGAAGCGGTATTTTACAAGATTTGTAAAAGCACTTAATTTCTCATTTTGAAATAATAAAAAGTTACATTTGAATTTTGTATAAACTGCGAATTTGTTGAAATGGTTTATATATTTATGTAAATTCTAAATAAATTTTTTTTTAATATTGAGTCAGATTTTATTTAAGTATTCATGTCATATGAACATTAGTAACTAAGTTCTTGCTAAAGTCTGTGCCAGAATACAGTAAAAATATAAAAACAATGCCAATATAATGAGACAAAATTTCTATATTAAGTGGTCAGCTATTTCCTTAACAATTAATAAAAGCTTAGTGACTGCAGCAAACTTGGTTCTATGTTTATTAACTGCATCAAGTGTTTGGTTGAAGGAAATTAAAAAAAAAAATTATTCATTTTGTGTCCGAGTGTTTATCCTAGCGTTGCCATTTATGTTTGTCAACTTATAACAGCATTAATCGTGTTTTGTTTTATCAGGAAGCATTGGAGAATTTCAAATTGTTACAAATAATTAACAATTTATGTGATTGAGTTAAAATTTATGTATTTCATTAGTAAATGTACTTTAAATTTCTATTTTAATTTTGGCAGTTTTCTCTAATTACAGTATACAAGCCTATCCGTAAAGCTGACACTGAATTTTTGAAAAATTTACCCAAAATGTAAAACATTCTTCCTAATGTTAATGTCTCCCAAAAGCCGAAATGGCTGTTATGCAAGTAAAACAGGCTAAATGTTTTCTAGTCAAATTACTGCAGAGTAAAGCGTTGAACTGATGGTTCTCAAAACTTTTTTCACCGCGGTAGTTAGAGAACCGGGATCAGCCACACTGTGAAAGATATACAAGGACAATAAGTACTTTTAAACAGTAGTGAAGGAAAACAAATTTTAAGCATCTTTACACTTTATTAATTTTACAGTTTTAAACAGATTTCATTACTGTCAAGGGACACAGTTTAAGAATCCATTCGGCAATATTTGATTATTTGACGCCAACGACTGCAGTTCAAACCCTATTAAACATATCTGAAACTAGACCCTTTAAAAAAAATTTAGAATTATAAAAAGAGAAAACATTTAAAAGTGCAGTACTTAGCAATTGATTGCCTGCTTCTGGCTTTCAGAGAAGCGTGCTTTTTTACGAAATTAGTTTATCCGCTATAGATTTAGCAGGGTCTCTTAAAGAGTTTTCGAAGTTTTGGCTCCGTCCACTATTTCAGCATGAATAAAGCAGATAAGCCCAAAATTATTTGGGGTTTTCAATTCAAATTTTCTTTTAAAGTTCATTTTTGTATTTTTTCCCTTGGAAGTTTCTTTTGATCACGGACAACAAAATGTCGCCAAGGAGGACTATGGAACATATGTTCCGTGGATCCGTATATAAGCCGTCTCTCAACTTTTGCTCTATAAAAAGTCTCCAACATTCTCTGCTTAATACGAAAATGTACAGTGTACTTTAATTAACATAACTAATGCATTTGGTATTTTGGGATGCTACATAAGTTATTCAATAAGGGAATATACTACTGCCTAAGTTATTTTTCTATGCAGAAGATATTTATACTATACAAGAGCTAAATAATTTTTACTAAATATTTGAAGTCTTTCATATTCTTGAAAAACTGATTGAAGATAGAGCATTCTACATCCCAAATTTCGATTTCAGTGTCAAGCCAACAATAACTTTATTGATACATCATTTATCAGATACTATCATATAGACGTAGTAGTTGAGATGTGTTTAAGGTGTGAAACATTTTAAAACAAGTGGACTCAATTGAATAGAATTGATATTATTTGGAAACCCAATATACATTCCTTAGAATGTAGCCCCAGAACTAATAGTTCTTTGATTAAAGATATGGCAAACAGACAAATGGACTAAGAAATTAGTCGACCTTCCAAAATCAAAGCACTAAAGCATCCCATTTAAATATAAATAAATCCAAAAAATCGTGTGTGTGTGTGTTTACGTGTGAACCAGTATATACTTCCAGCTCTAAAATAAAAATTCAGACATTCTAGCTAAAATTCTATTCAAGAAAAAGCATATTTCGTCAGAAATTCATATTCTGAAGTGTATGGATACCTTAATGTTTACATAGTAAGTAAATAAGACATTTCAAATATAAAACAATTTATTTTAAAATGTTTAAAAAGCTTAAAAAGACATTTCAGTGGTAACCAGAAAATTCACTTTTGTGACTATGACACTGTACAAGCGCAGCTTCCGCAAACAAAACAAAATTGGAATTCATTAAATCAGATTTCTTCCTCTTGCAAAAAATACTATGAACAAAGAAAGCCAAAACAAAATTAAGTTAAGTTGTAAACAGCTATTTGCCTCACCCGTAAAGTTACTGTGTGAAGTTGGCTTTGCAGTCTGTTTCACATCGGGTTCTTCAGTAGTTTGTTTCTTATCACCTTAAAAGAACAAATTCTAATCAATCTTAGATTTGGTAATCAACCAGAGATATTTTACGCAAATTACGCTTTACAAAGTATCGATTACTCCTGTAATATATACTGATTTCTCTCAACTCATTCATCTCTTCTTAATTCAGAAATCTTATGTTGACAATGAACATACTACTTAAAATATATCTACCAAAGAATCTTAACCTTACACCCTTCTGGAACATATGCCAAAAACTTGAATTATTGGATTTTTTTTTATCTATACAAATTAATGCTGAAGGCCGTATCACACAAAACGAAGATACGCATTGTTTCGCGCGACTGTTTTGTGCTATAATCGGGGGTGGGTGGGGAGGAATCTATGTGCGATCGAGTATTTTTCTCCAATTGCAGATAAAAACAGTCGAGCAAAGCAGTTAGTGCGTACCTCCTCCTAAAGTGATAGGGCCTTTAGTAAACTAAAATGCTAGGGGAAAACTATCATTAGTTAAAAACATAGCTTGGGTCATTTCTTTGGGTCTTTGGATAATTTCATTTAATAGGCTCTTAAAGCTGACACGAGTGACTTACTCGCATGACACATTTGAAACAAAGTCAACCATTTCCCTCGATATTTCAAATCTAAAAAGCATAGTATTTCAAAACTTACCACCTACATTCCTATCAACAGATCCCAAATGGAAAATATCAATTGGTTCGCTGGAAGATAATTTATTCTCGTAGTGATAGCCAAGTCCTGTACGAGAGAATATCAAAAATTACTTATAACAAAAAACCATCAATTTTGAAAAAAAAAGGGGGAGAGTTTAATAACTTACCCTTTTCCGTCACGTTGCCATTTGCTAGAAGAACGTAAGGTTTACTAGTCAAATCATATGTTTTGCCTTTAAAATCCAAAACTTTTGGTTCATGCCAGACACATAAAGTTTCTCCGTTTACGAAGGCCAGCTGGGAATTTTTAGATGCGTCTACTGTATCTACATTCGATTTCTCTTGATTCCACGATTTCCGTAATGTAACTCCAGTTGGGCCAACTGGGAGGCATTCAGTAACGAAGTCGTCACCCTGTTTAAAATAAACAGCATTATTAAGACTTAAAGAGTGGAAATACAGCAGATGCTCGATTTAACTAGAATAGTCAGGAAATGCCTCGTCCCGGATAAGCGGATATCAGATAATCAAATTGTAAATTGAGATGAAAAGGTTTGAAAAAATGATAAATTAAAGAACTATACAATTAGGCATTAATATGAAAGAAAAAATACTTGTAAATTTGAATGTCATTTAGAATTGCAATTAGCACAATTCAAAAAGTATGCAGAATATAGTTTAAAGCCACTGTTTTGTGAAGGAAATTAAAGATTGCAAAGACTTTCTTAAAATTGTTTACAATAGACGCTCTAATCTTCAAGCTCTAAGTAATCTAGTGCCTGAGTTTACTAATGTGTCACCGTGACTTAATTTTTAGCGGATTACATTTTCCTTTATCACTTCTCAGGACATAAAATTTCCATATTTCTTCTCAGCTACAGCAGACACTACATCATCGTCATTTAAAAATTTGTAATATTCCAATTCAAAATTACATTAATCCATTGTTTCGCTGCTTCGTTCACATTTTCAGAACAGTTTAACATTCTCGAATCTAAGATTTTTTTCTGCAAATTTGAACTATTCTCGTACACTGCAGGAATGCTTTTTCTGCCCCCCAGATAATCAGACCTCTGTTAAGAGAGTCTACTGTATTCCAATGTTTAAGTTTTTGACTAAGATTTCCCAAGTGGTCTGGTCAGTTTAACAGCGCAATCAGGAGGAGGTCTGGTGGGCTTAAGCCCCCCCCCCCTCCTTAAAACCATAAGCGAAATATTCAACATTACTAAGAGCTGAAAACCTGTTTGAGAAACAGCAAGAATGTTTAAGGGGTTTAGCTTTGTCAAATATTTATCGCAATATTGAAACTAAATATGATCTATGAGTAAGCAAAATAATTGAATTTAACTTTTTTCAAAAATTGAACTTTTAGCGTTTATTCTTTGTTTTAATGCCTTCGTATATCTAATATAACCTGGTGTATGATGGGGATATCGCACGATTTCGTTCCACGTTTATTATATCGCATTTTGCTTGTGTCATCAGAATTACCGTTTGCACACTTAAGATTCATATTAGATTTCATTTCTTGTTTCCATGTTGCCTGAGTAAAAACCATATGCTACCATCTGTCGGAGACAGGCAGCTTTGATACTCATTATGAGACTATTATACAGATATTTTGTGCCAAACCGAAATTTCTCGAAATCGCCATACCTTCTTCACTCCGTACGAGGAAGTTATACATAGAACTTCCAAACTATTCTCTATAAATATATACTCGCTAAAAATGGGCTTTTAAAACTTAGAATATTACTGTTGTAATGGCATGTGGACATGTCGGTTGCATTGTGACAGATGCGGTATCGTTAATGGGCGTTATAAGATTTTCCACTATATAGATTGCAATAAAAAATTGAGGTGAGCAACTAGATATTATAAGTCTAAATTTTAACATTCTACGTCGAATCATTTCGAGTTATGCCCCACAACGTTAATAAACGTTCTATTTAATTTTTTGCCATGTATAATTCAGAGTGCAATCAAAACAGCAAAACTAGACGTATTAGTCTTAAATGCAAGATTTCTACATATTACGGTTAACAGTTTGAGTTATGGACCACAGCGTTAATAACGTTTATTGAAGATTTTCATCGTACAGAGCTCAGATTGCCATCTAAAAGGGTGGTGCATAACTAAATGTTATACAAGCCTTTAACAGAAAATAGATGTTATACGGATAATCGTTTATGAGTTATGCAAGATACGTAATACAAGATTAAACTAGTCAACCTGTTACTCCCCTTCCTAGAGATATCAATAGACCCCATAGCAGTATTAGACTGGTCCATGGCTAATTGTAATTTACAACTTTGAGCGAGGAACCACAAGGGTTCAAGACCGACTTAAACTCAGGGAATGGTCCTAATTTACAAGCGGGGATCAAGCAGAAGCCCATCCACAGGCTTTGCTTGCCACCTCCAGGGGTATTGTTTGAGAACTTTGAGGACATTGTAATCATGAACCTACTTTGCGTCCCAGAAGCCATTAATGAACACTGATCTTTGGTCGGCTCGAGTCTATCCCACTGCCTTCCAGTTAGCAGACAGATACCTTTGCCGACTGAGCTTCTGTAGCTCAATCAACCTGTTTAGGAATGATCAAATTTGAAGCTCCCTTGTACAAACAGACATAATACTTAAACTGGCTCATACTTTTCATGAAGTATGGGCAATGAAATTTACCGACTTTACAGTATTTCTTTACTTTGACTTCAGGTATATTTTCTGTTCTTCGTAACTTAGAATGTCATTAAGCTTTGTCAAACAGTTATTAATACTTTATTTTATTGAGCCTCTCCCCAAGAGAAAATACTGCGTAAACGCTCGAGTCTGGTAACTGATAGAACGACATTGCTGCTTCTCGTTTAGTATCCATTAAAAGGGGTATAGAAACTATTCAGCTTATAGAATATAATCACTATTTAATGAATATTTTCTAAAATGATTTACATGGGTATTACCATACATATGAATAATCTGAAGTTTTTGAATTGTATTGAGTTTAAATGGCAGATCTCCAGGAACATTGTGTCAACCGCCGCCTGGTTGGTATAATGGTTAACATATCACGCTTGCATCGGATGGGCGTAGGTTCCCGAAGTAAGGCTTGTTTGTATTTGTGTGCTGTCAATCATAGGATGAAATGTTAAGCGCCTATATGTGTTCCTATAATAAGGTCAACAAAATCTGTAGCATTTTAGAGGCTAATGCTAGTAAGGTGCCTCAGCTTAAAAAAAAAAAATGTGTCAACCAGATTAATAAAATAACCAAAACAGACATGTAAAAAGAGGCAAGATTAAAATATTTGGTCAAATTTTGCAAATTAAGCTTCTGTTTAAAGAAGCTAAGCACATTTTAATTTCAATGTAACTCATGAATGCATAGCTGATTAAGCAGTTTTAATCTCTACCCAGGAAGAAAAATGTTTTCAAAATTTGTAAAAACACTTCAACAGTTTAATGTATAAAGCACATGTTAGTGATTAATGTTTACACTTTCAAAACGTTTTCTTCTTACTAAAAATCGCAGAAAACAAACCAAGAATATCTGTACAAAATTTCAGCAATCTAGTTTAAATATAATTTAGGATATGCCAATTTAAAATAAATTTAGGGGAAAAACGGATAAAGCACTTAACTCTTGTAGAGGTTTTAGTTCAGTTTGGAGAGCTGCGGTCTACTTTTTGCAGCACGAGGGCCAATGTGATGGGACTGAAAATTTTATCCGTTATTCTTTACAGGAATATGCGGTATTTTTTTAATTGAGGGAATCGAACACTTTGGTAGTACTTCCATACAATAGATGTAAGTAATGTTAAGAGAATTATACAAATATGACTTATTAAATAAATGCTTGTTTATCTTTGCATCACTTTGAAAAAAGTACACAGCAATAAATTAAATATTGTAATATTACGTTTGCACTTTGTAAACAAATAAAATCATTTTAGTTTTGCTGGGGGCAAGATGTCAGACGTAGATAACTCAAAGATGTTTCAGATTCTTTGTATAAAGATTTAGTGCAGTGTAGTTTACTATATAAGAGTAGTTTATAAAAAAATCCACTTTTCTGATAACTAATTTCAGTTTAAAAAATGCTGTAAGTAATGTATTTGGTATTCTAGGAAACAATTTTTAATTTGGAGTCGTTGAGGTACGAAGTTGTAAAGCTTGTTAGATTATAGAGAATTATGTTTGCTTCATGCAATAAAATGATCAACTTTTAACGTGCAATAGGTGAATGCCTAGAGGCATAAATGCTCGTATTACTTAAAATAAAAACGTAAATCCATTTAATTTGGAGTATTCTGAGTTCCGAAACATAGGCTGTTTTAATTTTTAATTATCAAGTGTGCTATTTCCGGAAATATGCTTTAAATAAAAAATAGCAGGAAACCATCTTACCATAATATTGTCTTTGCTAATGCCGACTGCCATATATTCATAGTCTTCTAGTTGACCACGAAGGGAAAATTCAACGGTTCCAGAGGGGTCAGGTTTGATCTTCAGGAGGATTTTGCAGTCGCCATTTTCCACACAATGTTCAGGTAATCCCAAACAGTATTCAGACTCTACACAGTCATGATTCTTAGAACCATCTGGTTTCTAAAAATTAAAGTGCATATATTCATATCTTTATATAAATTAAAGTGATAGTTGCACCAATTTTTTTGAGTTATCAGTTTTGTGTGCGTATCATTCGAATATCGAGATGAGTTTAAATTTCGTCATAGTTCCCCTAATCACCTTTCTTTCAGAATTTATGCGATAGTTTGCATATTGTTTATACATTGCATCCACTGGTATGACGAGGTAATCTTACGATTTGGTGATAAGGTCATTAAGACAATTCCTTGAATTTTTAAATTTCTCGAAAATTTGTCAAGCTTTCACCAAATTTATAGATCTTTCTGAATGTTGCCAATTTTAAATTCAGGAAATGAAAATTCATTTTCACATCTAATCTATAACAATCAATATGTTAATCTTTATACTTATCTGAAATGAAAGTAAACGGAAGTTTACAAAAGAATAAGTGCCGTCACTGGTTTGTAAAACCCACATGGTTGGTTGTACAATACAATCCTTAGCATCTAATTTTATGTAAAACGCGTAATTATACACAAATACAAACATCAAATTCCTCGTGGATTTACAATATTAATTTAAACATTAAAAAGTTGGTTGATTTTATTAAGTATAATAACCCTGATTCTAACGATAAAACATTGACCAAACGAGACTAGACATTAAAAACTGCTTCTGCCGTTAAATATTTGAATAAATTTATTGCTAAAATCAATGCAAATCATTAAATAAAATTGTAATAAAATAGTATACCAGTATTTTCTATCAAGAGAAAGGCTGTGCATGTTTAAATTATAAGGAAATAGACTGCAAAAGTTATCAGAACACGAATTCATTGGTTATACAAACCCACACGAAGGCGCTGAAGCAATTAGTTATACAACAATCTATGCAAATACTACATTATATAATGATGTATATTTTGTGTGCGAGTATAAATATTGGTGAATACATATGCCAATAGGTGTTAGTTTCATTAAATGTTCAGTGATTTGGAAAAATCAAAATTTTATTCAGATATCCGCGTATTATTTTTCAATACTGAAAGGTGTACTCAAGCCAGTTTTCGTAGATTACATACAGTAAGCAAGCACGTAAAAAAGCAATGATTTTTGATATATGGTAGAGAAAAATACCCAGTATTTGTCAAAACATTTTTCTAACAGTAACCCCAGTGTAGTCTCATCCTTTATCAAGCTAGTAGTAACGTGCCTGTCATTTCCTCACAATTAGCAATGCGGAAAAGATTTTACAAGTAATTTTCATTGATATTAATATGATTTAATGTTATGCTTCTTAACATTAACGCAAAAAACAAAGACTAACGTAGGGATAGAATCGCTTGGAGCCGTGATATGCGAAAACCGACCGACTCTGTAGTTGCGCAGCGGTTGAAACGACGTATTGATTTAGTCTCAAAAGGAATAATCTCTTCTGAGAAGACCGGGAGTGGATCATAGTATCCCACATGTGGATGGGAATAAGGTTAGTTTGAAGGAATTTTATCAAGTTCAATTAAAGGGAGGTTACATGGAACTGGAGAAAATAGCTGAGAACCGACCAATGCGCGACTTCTAAAGAGAGCAAGATCCGTACTTCCTCATTCTTAATCTCCAATAAATATATCATAAGTACTGCATTGTTACGCGTACGCAACAATTTAAAAATTACTTCAGAACATAGAGGCCTAACAATATACATAATACAATTTAAAGAAATTTTGAGATATGTCGAGAAAAACTAGCATTAATCTCGTTTTGATTTAAGAAATTTTGGAATTCCTTCCAAAAGAAGGAAAATTAACTATTCAATGATTAAAAATTGGAAAAGATAGTTTAACTTAGAAATTTTAGATGTATTACATCTGAAATCAAACCAAAAACTTAAGATTTATAAAAGGGAATTTTAATCGTAAACCTAACTGAAAAGTTAGTTTCATTAATTAAAAATTAGGCGATAGTAAAATTTAAAGTTCCTAGAGGCCGTATGATTGAATAGATTGTTTCTTTTATTGAATGCAGATCAATCTCACAAAACTTTGAAGATCTTATAAATATTTTAGTGGTTTTAGGGTTTGTTTTATTCAAGGGTTAACTCCAAGAGTTAGCAGTTCTTATTAACTTTGTTTCAACTTTCTCAAAACCTACATTTTATATTACTGTTTCAGTTATGATCCCATCAAAGACTTACATAAGGTTTAGAACTAAGTTATTCATTTCACAGTATTTTCAAAACATTTTACTTTTACCTCCTCTGTTTCCCTCTTTTCAACTGTAACACTATCGGAATCTATATTTGTCCAAAATGTTGCATAATCTTTTACAACAGTTGCACGGAATATTATGTCTTCATCAGGAGAACCATTCCATTCTGTTAATACTTGCGTTTTTGGTTCATTATTTACATGTGTCAATGTACCCTAAAAAATTTGAAAGGTAAATAAGTTTCCATGCAAGCAAGCAAGTAAAGCATAATCAAAATACAAATAAAATATCAAACCTGTTCCAGTCCCTGACAATTTACTCCTTTGGATATTTCACTAGTTTTGAATTTTCCAGGAATAAATATTTCCCTGTTACTGGCAGATCGAGCTTGCAGTATGAATCCTTTGAAACTTTGCCCAGTAGGTGACGAAATTATTACTAAAAGGGAAATAAGCAGATTTGTCACGATTTCCAATACATAAATGATTCTGAAATATAGTATCAGGAACACCAGGCACTTACCACCCACAAATTTAAACATGACAGGTAATTTGAAATTTCCTTTTAAGAGGGGAGACCTGGAACAATTCTCGACAAAATTCAATTTTTTGCTTTAAAATATAAGTTTTATAATTCATAATGCATGTTTTCCCAAGACTATTGCATAAACAGATTAGATATTTTTATGTTTAAATAAATATTAATATTTAATCAATATTAAATTTGTACACTTCATTTTCTATAACAAAATCTTAGATTTAAGGAAAAAATGTGATGTTTTAAAAACTAAAAATATTTTTGCATTGGAACAAATATGAAAATCAATTCAAAAAGTATTCGTACATGTTATTAATACTGTGATTTAGAAAAAAAAAATGAAATAAAACTTAATTACTTTGTGTGCTGTCCTTGAGTTTTAGAGAGTTGGAAGTAATTTGGCAGAATAGATTTTACGAACTTTGCGGAGGTTGAACTTGTTATTCCATTCTGCAATGACACCTTTTAAGCTGCTCTTATTTTTTTTTAATATGTTCACACAATGGCATCCATCATTATCCATAAATTTCTTATTGGTTTGAAAATTCTGAGAAAGTTCCCGTCACCTTCAAGCATTAGAGTTAACCATGTTCTGGTGACTATATGTAAATTTTGGTCGCTATCCTGCTGAGTGCTCTAATTTCTCAACACTGCTTAATAAATTACATCGCAGCACATACCAAAGACACCTTTTTAGCTTCAATAAATTAAATTTCAGCACTCCACTAGAAGTCACCCCTCTTCCTAATCAAAAAAAAAAAAATTTTTTTTTACCATGCCTCAGAATTTGAAGTATATCCTATGGATCCTATAAGCAGTTTTACACCAAATTTTTAAATGCTTCCAGAGAAGAAAATTTGAAACGTAGTCACAGAAAAAATTATTTTCCCCAAACCCATTGGTTTATTTCTGTAGGTCAAAGTTTCCAAGCGCTTTCTTAGGGTAGTTTCAATGAAGCATGTGTTCTTTTTAAACCTACATTGAGACGAACATTCACAGTAAGGAAGGGATTTTTGATATTAGAAGATATTGTAATATCTTCAGAAAGTTTTCAAGTTGAATCCCTAGGATATTTTCAATGATAGGAGCAACTAAAATACCTTGAGTTCACTCACGTTACTTACCACTTATTGTATCTCCAAGTCTGTGTGTGGATATTGAGTAAGGCGCTTTATCTTCTTGAGGTTTAAAGTTTATATGCTTTGGTACAAGATTAGAGCAAGCTCCCACAGGAGCCCCATTCTTCATAGCTGTGCATCTTGTAAAAGAACCAGCAAGTGTAATCAAAAGCAAGCAGACAATCATCTTCTAAAATAAAATAAAAATCTAAATTAAAAATTTTTAAATTTGATTTTTGTGGATTGTTGAAAAGAAACATTAAATTTCAATGGAGAGCTGTGGGAAAGGTTCAACAATTTTCATTCACACCATAGCAATAACAAGTATAGAAACATTGAAGGACATAGTAAGCAGCAAGGGATCTTAACGCCTCTGGTTGAAAGGGAATGCTTCACAGAGTATACCAGCATTCCAAAATCAAGTTCTGTAAGTTCAAGGGGCACATGGTTCTTTGGCGAATTTGCAAGATCGAGAATACCAAGAAACTGAAGTTTCTCTTTGAGTACAACTTGAGTTTTGGTGTCCAACGTATCAAAAATACTCCTCTTGGCAAAACGTCTTTTCGGGAGAAGTTTTTGAGAAATCCTCAGTGATAGGCTGGAACTGAGGAATATTGAATTGTTTGGAGGAACACCAGAACAAATAGCTCATCTTTAATTATATCACCCGTCCACTTGTACATTAAGACTATTAGATCCCCACTCTGAAAAAGTAGTGTTAAAATAATTTATGCTATTTTAGTAATAATTTTTCGGTTAATTTCCACAATTTGTTTAATTGGGCCATGAATGTCATTGAAACCACAGCTAAAATTTGCTATTTTTTTTCTGATTAATGCCAATGTTAGTGTTTAATGTGCCACGAATGGCAATGATTGATGCAACTTTGTAGCAGAACATGGTCATCTGAGAATATTCGGTCCGAGTAATCTTTGTATACTAATCCGGTAATGCTATTTTTTTCCAATTTCGAGCAAGGAAATCATGTGGCGCCCACAGCATATTTTAAAACTATGGCAAAGGGAGGGGGTGGGAAGGGGAAAAAAGCGATGTCACTTTCACCAACACACCATTTCAGCAATGAAGAAGCTCATTGTTCAGGTATTAGGAACATAGAACATTTATGAAGGAAAAGATTTGGCGAGATTATGGTTGTTTTCATAACTCATTTATGTGCAATACTTTTGAATACATAGTTTTAATTAGCCTTTTATAGAGAACTGCATATTTATCAGAAGTGATTCAGAAATTAATGGGTTATAAGAAGGGAAGACCGACATTCTGGATACTCACTACAAAGTAGTCAAATGGGGTAAAATCAGATCAAAATGGCTCCCTTCATTCGGAATACACCGATACATTCTAAAAGTCGCTCAAAAGTGGTAATGAAAGACACTTATCAAATGTAGGTGAAGATAATTTTCAATACAAATTTATTCGATCCATCCCGGAAACCATATTCAGAGCTCTAAAACTTCGCATCATTGTGAAAAATATCAAAAACAGAAGTCTAATAAAATTACTTCTCGTAACTTCAACTACTGGCTTTATTTTAAAACAACTCTAGGGAACAGTTTCATATTTGAATACGAATAGCACAGTGGACATTACTATGATCAAACTTTGAATAGAGGCCTTGCCGTCGAAGTCCTTATGGTTTAAGCCTGTGTAGCAAGACATTTAACTACAGTTTACCTTAAGATGAATGGTTTTGTTGAGTGATATGGTCAGCTTTAAGCTACACTGGCTAGTTAGATCTAACTATGGCTCAAATAGGATTTTTAATTGCTACGAACACACATGCTAGTAACTAGATTAGAATACACTCACTTCAGTACCGAAAGCCAGCATCTTACTTTACGGCCATACTACAGCTAAAATGATCGCTTCTCAGAAAAATTTTATATCAAGACAAATTTCGTATTTCCTGACTGTTCTATAAAGAAGTGTTCAGCTATCAAATTTGACATTCTTTGCAACCGATTTTTATAAAGTTTGAGTCCCAGTATACACGTATATTTCTGATACATAAGGCCAACGTGGTTGCAAATCTATCGTGATGTATATAGCGACTTCGATGAACTAGTTAACATGTTTTCACTAGTGTCAGTGTACTTGACACTTTCAAGAATAACTTCCGATAATAGTGTATCTGTTAAATTTTATCTACATTTCATTAACACATTGTATGTGGGACACGTACGTTTTCTGACGATTGTTACTTGAGAGCGGGTCAAGTACTAGTACGGGTTAGTGTAACATGATTTGTGGGTACAAAAATAATGGTATATACAGGAAAACGAAGCCGAATGTTCTTGTCTACTACATAGATTTTGGAAAAATTTAGACAAACTAAATTTTACATTAGTTTTATGATTGCTCTTCATTTTTTTATAATATAAAAATGTTTATATATAACAATTCGAAAAAGTTAACTATATACTACTATTTATATTGGATTTTTCATACTTACATTATAAATTTATCCACTAAAAATTTTTTTGTTTACAAAAGTCTTATGGTTATTTGTATATTTCTATTTATATATTTGTTTATATATATTTCAATATAAAATACGAAAAGTTGGTTAAAAAATTAATTTTTGATCTATTGAGATTTAACTGAATTAAATTTAAGCACAAAACGCCCGCTCCCGGTGCAATTCCGCTGCGAAATGTATCCGCACTCTGTGTTAAAAAGTCGGTAATTCAAAAAATTTTAACTGATATACTAAAAGTGCATTTCACTTAGGTAGTCTATTAGTTTAACCCTTGGTTGTATTCATGTTTGTCTTTTAGAGTTACATTAAACTATTTCAAGAACTTAAGCTGTCAGTTAACTATGAATGTGATATGTAATAAAACTATGAGAAATTTATGGTAACATTTACTTGTTGATTTAGTAGGAAACTATATTTCCCCTCCCCCATTAACAGGAGGAATACAAAACCATCCTGGCTAGGGAAAATGACAATCTATAAATTAATTTTCAAAATTAAAGTAAACCTCAGCGCAAAATAAAAGGGTAAAATTACGGTACAGCATAAAAATGAAAATTTCAATGAGCATATATCATTTTAGAACAGGGTCAATATATTACTTGCCCCTCCACCATAGCATACGCACCAATATTTCGAACGCTAAGTTTCGTCTATTTGATATATATATCGATTACTGTGAAAGAAAATCTGGAGAATGTCGACTTTCACCGGTGAATGTCAACATTCACGTAGTCATTTGGTGTATGTCCGAAATATTTGCTAAATACTTTTATTTCTGACTTACACCGGTAAATGTCGACATTCACCATGCACTAATGGTGAATGTTGAACATGTCAGATATTTATATTTTCTTCTCCGTAATTCAGTCAAATCTATAGTAGTAGCACATGTAACTGTTGAACTTAGAACAAACCGGACACTCTTAAAACAGAAAATCATATCAATAATTAACTTAATTATCTGATTGACGTTATACTATCTTATTTGTTGCAACAATTTAAACTGTTATAGTAATTTGAATTGCAAAAGGAGTCCCTTATATTTTTAATGGCATTTATTAATGAAACATTTCTTTTTACAATGACAGCGTTTATAGACATGCCCTCCACTTCTCGAATTAGCTGCAGCTGCTTCTCTCAGCGACATTTCTTGCGAAGAAATCTCATATATAGAGAGTAACTTTTTTTTACAAAATATAAACTGATTACAGGTATAAAGCAACATTGACGTGGGGGGGGGCCCCCCCCCCCCCCCCCCCACCCCCCCCCCCCCCCCCCCCCCCCGTACCATTTTTCTTTACTAGTTTATAAAAGTCAGAATCTTCTATTTCAATAAAAACCGACAATACATTTCGGGCATATGTATGACCACGGTCGACTACAGGGCCTGGTATTCGCACAGTGTCATCGATTTGAGCATTAGGAAATTTTCTTTTTGAAGTTTGTAACATTTTTGTTGCATACATTAGAAGATTATCTTTAGTAGCAGTTCTTTTAATAGAGATAAACATCTGCTGTTTGATCAGGGCTTGATAGAAGGTGTAGTAAGTTGAAGCTTCTCTTTGATATTTTTCTTTGGAATCGACACAGGGACTTTGGAGTATTCCTTCATGGTTTGTGCTATTTTGACATATATCCTTATATGTTTTAATAATAAATTATGATTTAAAAACGTAACAAAAATATTTTTTCAACATTCACCATCAGTGCATGGGGATTGTCGACATACACCGGTGATAGTCCGAATATATAAGAATATAATAAAATATTCCGTCTTTCACCGACGTATTTGGTGTATGTCAACATTCACCGGTGAATGTCGACATTCTCCAATTTCGGACATTCACAGTAACATATATATCGATAACGTAAAAAATAAGGAAAATTAGTTTTTCGTGCCAGTTTCTTCAGAGCAATCTAAAAAAAAAATCCTAGTAACCCTAGTTTGACCATTAGATACAAATAATCACCAAGGTTTATTAAAAAAGCAAAAACGAATATATTTAAAAATGTTTCACCTGGTACGATACTGTTTAAAACGGTCACCAATTCTTTTATAAAGGTCCCATAAAATCAAAGATACGAACTTCACTAAAAACATTAATTAGTAAAGAAAAAAGGAACACCGTAGAATGATTTACGAGAGTCAGATCCAAGTGTTATTTTGGAGACTATGGTGACACGAGTGCAAAATATTAAAAGGACTGTCTCAATGCCCTGTATTATATAAACATCAAGCAATAAATGTTTTTACTAACTTTAAATGTATTGATCTCAAAGCTCTACCCTCATATCTAGTGCATATTAGGAGAGTCATACACGAGATAGATAAAAGGATTTAACCTTCAAAATAAAATATAGTAGGTTTGCAAGCATTTACAAAGATTTAAATGTAGTTGCAGCTGGAGTGTAGTTGAAATTAGCGATTCCTGTTGCTGTTTCCTGTTATGCGTCATAAGCTACCCTACTAATATTGTTTATACCACAAACAGGAAGATGTCTATTCACTAGTTACCCAGGAGAAATTTATTCAGAAATTATACGGAAAACTGAAGTCTCATAACCTCAGGACACTAAATTCTTTACTGCAACCAAACTAACACTTTGGGCACCATGCGAGCTTATAAAATAACCCACAAAGCCCCCGCACGTCAGCAAGTTTATCAGAATCACTCCTTAGGAGAACCCCCACCCCACTTTAACAGTTTTAAACAATTTAACCCATTAAAGGCTAGCTCCTAGTATCATTGACAACAGTTAAACAGTTCAAATATCCAAGTATTTACAAGATATTTACATTTTCTCCCTTGGATTGACATTTTACGATTTTATAAACTTTGCATTCGAATGTACTTCAGCAGCAAGTGCATCAACTAAAATAATGAACAGCCATATATTATATAAAAATTCAATTTGCAGTACTGTTTACATATAGCAAATAAGACTCGTGATTTTATTTTTTATTTTTTTAACAAGTGTCCTTCTGTGATGTTTAAAACGAAAGCATATTGATAAATACAAGTTACACATTAAAAGTTTAACCCTTAGGAGTTTGGCAATAGCAAAAAGAGGAGTGTTTAGAAGATTAACAATATTTTATAATTATGGATTTAGTATGGTTTTAGAACGCTACAGCCAATTCTTCGCTACACAATGATAAACTGCGACTTTAGCTCAGATTCTGAATAGTGATTTATGCTAGCGGCTTATCTGTTTGGTAATTATCCATCTTGGGTTTTTAGTTATAGTAATTGTATGCAAAACGCAAAAGTATTTGGCAGTTTAAATTTAGAAATCCATTTCCTATTCATTTGATTTGAAGCATGACTTTTCCAATACGAGAGCTAAACCGGAACCTACGGCTAAAGTAGATTCCAAATTAGACATACATGCCAGCAATGGGATTCGAACCCAGGGATTTCAGTAGGGAAATGCCGCATCCTACCATAGAATACTATATACTATAGATGCTAAGTTGTATTATAAATTTATAAATAAACTAGAACCAATTATTTCGCACTGAATAAGATTTCAGAAATAATCAGAAATAAAAATTGTAAATCTAAAGATATACTTTATTTTTGACACAATACTAATACTTTCACAAATATAATCAATATTATCTTTGCAGTACACCCCATTTAAATGTCCATACACAAATTACTTTTATATATCTTTTGGGGAAATTTTTCTAGTTGAAAATTGTTAACGGGGACAGTTAAAATACTTGGGAAGTCGTAATAAACAGCAAATGTAGGAGTCTGAATAGGCGTAGTTTTGTAATAAAATTTTCTTAGGAAAAATCCCCCCCTCTAATTTCATGAATCACCATAGTTCTTCTGCAAACTGCATTAACAGGACAATAGTAGTCTTAACTAGACGACATTTGACTGAAAATTGCTATCAACCTGAATCCAGAAAAAGAGCTAAGATTCACAGAGGGAGTTTAATATCCATAACTATTGTTAATATAACTGCTACCCCAAGATAATTCAATTATTACTAACAATTTCTTAAACAGGTTTTTAAATTAAAACATTGAGTTTTATAAATATTTGAAACTTCAGTTGCAATTTAATCGTCCTACACTTCTGTACTATACTTAAGTTTATTTAAAATTTATTCTATAGAGTATAAAACAAAAGTTAAAATCCATTTAGAACAAAAATTTAATTTCTAAGCATTTTGTACAGAAAAAATAAGTATTTTAAAATTTTTTCTAAATATATTTCCGGTGAATGCTTACTATACAACTAAATTATTAGAAGAACTAAAAAGATATCCCCTGAATAAAAATGACCCTATCATACACAAAAATTATACGCTTGAAACATTTTTAGTAATGTTTCTTTTGAACTTATAACTTAACACTATTGAGATTTTACTTTGAAATTTTAAATAATTTGACAAACAGTGTTAACAGTTTATTAAATTTTCAAGCAGATTGGCGGAATACTATTTTGAAAATCAAATGTCCTTAAAAGAAAGAAGGACCATGTAAATACCACAGACCTTTATTGTAGATCGATTATACCTATTTTGTATTATGTGATATAAGGATTATAGTTTGAACCCTCTTTCCGGTGTTCAAAGCAGGTTTCGTTTCTCAAGGTATCTATGTTGTCTGATTAATGTGGCATAGACCCGCAATGTGTACCATCATGTGGCATAGACCCGCAATGTTAATACTTGTTACATTGAAATTTGTTACTTAGGTATTCCATTCTAAACCAGGTATTTTTCGCATTATAACTCCATATGAATACGTCGCTACCTTTGAGTTGTAGACAGGCATGTTAATAGTATTCATATTAAAATTTATCTTCACATGAGTACGGATTGCTATCAAAATTGGTAGTGCTCAATTAGATGTTATAAGAGTTCTAAATACAATTACGTTTACATGTTTTATGTTTGTATATATTTGCGTTAATTCAGTTTGAATTATCTAATAAAGTATGGTGGATGCGGTTTTCCCTACTCGCCCTTGGCCGTGGCTGCTAGAAACTGTTGGCAGAGCAGTGTGGGTCCCTTCAGTCCTAAATACAACATTTCCACACCTTACGGGTGATAGTTTTTAAGTTTTGCCACACAGCCTTAACATACATTATATTGAAATATTTCTATATGGAAAGTACAGATAGCAATCTAAGGGTAGGTGCATATCTAGATGTTATAACGGTCGTAAATACAAAATTTCAACATTCTACGGCTAATCATTTTGAGTTAAAGAAATGCATATTTGCGCAAGTCAAGAATAAACTAGTTATAACCGCTTCAAGAAAGGTCAAAATGGCTATTTAAAGTTTAAGAACTACAGTTATTTTGTACTTGCATACGAATTTTACACTTAATTGATGAAATTTAGTCAGAAACTATCAAATTTCCGTTAAAATTTGCATCCTAAAATTTGTTTTAATTATAATACATACCTTTACTTTCTAAAAAGAAAGTAAAAGTAGTTAGAGTGAAAAATATTTAGAGCATTACGATCTATATTTTTGCTACACTAGGAATAAAGAGACCCGGGATTTGCTGCTTAACCACTTGCGCTACGATTTAACTGCCGGTGGCCGCTCCGCGACATAACTTTAAAAAATACTTCAAAAAATACTGTAAAACTGTAGCTGGAAGAATGAATGGCTGAACTCTTACGATTAGCCGAGGTACCACGCACAAGTCGCATTTGTTTCTGCACGAAGTGACTATCGATGACTATCGACATAGTATTCACGTCGCATTTGTTTCTGCGCGAAATGACTATCGACGTGGTATACACGTCGCTTTCGGTTCTGTAACAAAAGCATCTCGACGTGCCTGGCACGTCTTTGTAGCGCAAGTGGTTAAAGCCGATTGTGAAGAGCAGTGCTCCTTATTCGGCCATCGTTCGGCAATGTACTCATTCAGTGAAAAACGACCATAAAACGACCACAGTCGAATTGTGTCAGAATGTATCTTACTGTAGGATGAGGTAAGGGAGATGCACACATTGTTGACATTCTGTCACAAATTTTTATAACTTAAAGGTTTTGGTTTAGAGCGCTACGATCTACTGTTTTCCCCCACGAGGACTAATGCGATCGTGACCTACTGCTTAAAGCCGATTTCAAACGGCTACGAACAACCACACCAGGAGTGGGATTCTAACCCGCGCTCTTCGGTACCGAAGTTCGCACGGCAGAATTATGTCAGAATGAATTTTATTGTTTGGTGAGATACAGCTACATGTTAATTTCCCCAAATTTAAAATGACTAACGTTTTTAAAACCCTAGTCGAAAATAAAGATTGTCACTGATACACGTTAAAACTCATTTTTCTGAATGACGGACCAATTTCACAAGCCTGGAAGTATAGATAAAAATCGCTGGTTACACTGCCGGCGAGCCAGTGTGTTTTTTTATTGTTAACAAAATTTGGATCATTTGTTTGGTAGTTTAAAAATTAAGTTTGAATGCTCAAATATACATCGCCCTTCTACCACCCAAAACATACCCACGGTGCCCTTCTCTAATTGTATCCTCGATTTCGTCCCAATTTCTTTTGGGGTTTAGTGCCATAAAGTGCGTCTTACCTACCCATCCAGCTATGTCATCGAAATAAATATGAAAGATAAATAGTAAACGTAAGGGAAGTAATATTTAAAAACCAACTGTAAAGCTATGAAAATCGTTCCATGAACTTTCAGCTATTACCGGACGACCAAGAAAGCTTGTTCTCCCTATCATACAAAAGTATTGGCTTCAGAACAGGGTATGATGCTGAATGTGTGACTATCCGCACTGATAGACGAGTCATAGAACATTCTAACGATTTATCAAAAATCAAACGTTCCTATGCTTTCATTAGAATTGAGAACCATGGGAACGGCATCCATAAGTATGGGGCGAAATGCATATAGGGAACAAGGCTTTCCTGGCCATGTTTAGAGACGAAAATGTTTTGAGCAAAATCAGTCAGAAATTATTCGCTAAGTAACACGCAAATTAAAGCAAATAGTTCTAGAAAAGGAATTTTTTCAGCGAAAGTAAATTTAACAAGTTGGTTGGAATGTGCCAGTTTGAGGTTGTGCTTTAGGGATTGATATTTTAGGTATGAGAGTATAAATCATCAACTTTATACTGATATTTTGAAAGCAAAATTTGCGTTTTAATAAGACAAAAAACGAGTTTGAATGAGGAAGTCAATGCATTAGATGCCTCTAAGCACACAGATCCAAATACTCGGCTCTAGATATTACGAAACATACTAAAGTTTACGAGATTGCATCAGCCACCAGATATTAATTCTATTGGACATTTAAAGAAAATTCTAGAAAAAAAAATTATTTCAGATCTAGGTACATTTTTAATACAAAAGAGTTAAAAAGTCTACGCAGGAATGAAGCTTTATACAAAGTTCTGCAACAAAGCTTGGTTAAATAATACAAAAGATTTAAAATCCTTATTACAGCTAAACGGTATCTTACAAGTTACCGACTTGAAACATTTTCAAAAATGAAAAATATTACTCACTGTACAAGTACTTTTAACATACCTTGATAATAAACAGCTTTCGTTTTCTATATATTTTAACCTCGTATATAATTTTAAAATTTCCTATATATACAAGGAAATATATTCCACTGTAAATGCGCATTTAACAGTTTTGAATATTTCATTCCTATTCTGTAAACTAAGCTTTTAAAATCAATAGTAACAATACGAATACTACATTAACACCCGTAATTTCATGAAGCGATTGAAGAGTTTGTAAGACATGTACACAAATTATACAATAATAAATCCGAGGGAAAAGAAATCTTTTGAAATTTAAATTATATCTGAATCTAATAATTTACGCATTTAATTTAATTTTCTAGAGTAGACTGATATACGTTAAAAGAAATTAATTAAAAGGAGCAGAAATGTTTGCAGTTTAATGGATAAAATTTTAAATCTGAAATTTAAGAGACTTAATACAATAATTAACCCAGAAATATTCTAACACTAAATTACAAAAATGCAGAAAAACACTTTCTTTACCTGTTTCGGAAACACTAAGGTTGTATAGAAATTCCGGGTTTACAGCAATCGTACAGAGGTTCAAAAAACTTCCGCACTACCAGATGAACTGCTTGTCATACACTTTCAAATCTCCTCTAATCTGTTACAGGTAACGGAAATGAAGCAGAGGAAATAGAGGAAGTTTGTTTGGGTCGGAATCACTGTCGAATCAGTTACATCGAAAACTTTCTACTTAAAAAATTGAAAACCAGCTTCAAGCAGCAGGTGGCATTGATGATAGCTTACCTACTGAATCTAACAAGCGACTCCGATGCAACCAGACTTACCCTCCAAACTTATGACTAGTAACGTGCTGGGAAGCCAGCGCTACTCCTATACGTTTAAGTGAAAAACCACCGATGTTTCGGAAATTAACATTTTCAACGAGGCCTATTTCCCCGTTGCCAATCCTCAAGTTATATCACACGTCGTGTTAAAAAAGCATCGGATTCAGTTTAGGATTCCGTTTTTGGATGAAGAATGTAGGCATTTATTGCGTGAAAACGAGTAATTTTTTTACGGATTTATTTAGGTTCAGGTTGGAAGGTGATAAGGATATTAATCAATTAAAATATTTCTTGCTGTTACACGAGAAATTCGCTTATTCTTACTTTATTTAGGGCTAGTTTCACCAAAGTCGTTTAACGGCTAACCGTGATTAATCTCTGTTTAATTAGAGAATTGCATCCCACCATAGAGCAATTTGTCGCAACGTCACGAACTACTATAATGCCCTTCCCATTCATTTTCAGGTTTACAACAGCCAATAGACAAACAATAAATTACCTTTCCGTTTGAAACTAAAGCCAGAATTGTCATAAATTGAGATTTGCCCTTCTGCGTGAAATCGCCTTATTGGTGACTTTGGTGAGACCGGCCAAAAAGTTGTGAGTGCTGTGGTTAATTTTTTGTAATGAGACGAATAATTGGACCGGCACCTATAGGGCGATTTCACACAGCAGTGCACGTCTCAACTTATTCTGGCTTTAGTTTCAAACGGAATGGCAGATTACTGGTTGCCTATTGGCTATCATAAACATAAAAATGAATGGGAAGGGTATTAAAGCCATTATGACGTTGCATGAAATCGTTCTATTGTTTAAAACCGACTCAGAAAGGATACAAAATTCTACGCCAACAGTCTGGGGCGGACTTATAGCTATTGAGGCCTGGGGCGGAAATTTCCCTTCCCTCCCCATTATTGGAATGATGACCATACAACATGTAAGCAGGAATGTATAATTAGTATTTATTTAAGTAAAATAAAATAGCGAAACTAATTGGGAAGACAAATAACTGTGAGACAAAAGAAAACCCATTTTTAAATCTAGCAGAGAAACATATAGGGCGATTTCATGCAGTAGTGCACATATCAACTTATGAAGATTCTGAATTTAATTTCAAAATGAAGGGCAGCTTATTGGTTCGTATTGGCTATCGTAAATATGAAAATGAATGGTAAGGGCATTAAAGCAGTTTAAGAGATGTTAATAATTATTGGAATGTATAATTAAATCTATAAACTAAAATAAAGACTTTGGGATTGAGAAATGACCAAAGGGAATTGATTTGCTAACAGTTTATTGTAGATTAGAATTTGATACTACGAAGCAAATATATTACTATCAATAGAGAATTAATGACTACTAACATTTAAGATTTTAACACAGTACAATAGATAAGAATAATATGAACGAGGGGGATACTTAATACATAAACACAATCGAATAGAATTAAGTGTATATGGATTGGATCAGCGTTGGGAAAATGAAAACCCAATAAGATTTATGATTAAAGGAATTAAGAATTTACTTACTACAATGACTTTGAATATTTTCACCCCAAACGTCGTCCAAACCATCCACTTTAAAGAAACATCAAGAAAAAACAGAGTAATCCCCCAGCTCCGAACTCTTAGCGAACTCTATTATATTTTTTTCAGATGGAGCTACGCTCAACGGTAACAAAATAAGCACACTTTACAAAACTATTACGTAATTGCTGTCGCTGATCCAGCATCATGGCTGCTGGACGGAACACAGTACATGACGTTGCAAGAAATCGCTCTATATTTTATAAAACCTATTAGTCTCACTTTTTCAATTAGAATTATTTTTAATTTATCTATCACTAAAAAAACAAAACAAAATTCAAACTGTAATGTCAAAAGACATGACAGTTCTAAAATTTACGGCTGTTTACTGGATTATGAAATTCTGAAACTACCCAGACAGTTGTTGACTTCATACAATTTGTTCATAAGGAAGAATTTGAAGTTTCACCCGTGAGTTGTTGTTTGCACTACCTTTTTGAAGATTCTGGATTTAATTTCAAAAGGAAGGGCAGCTTATTGGTTCCTATTGGCTATCGTAAACATGAAAATGAATGGGAAGGGCATTAAAGGCGTTCATGACGTTGCAAGAAATTGCTCTATATTTTATAAAACCTATTAGTCTCACTTTTTCAATTAGAATTATTTTTAATTTATCTATCAATAAAAAAACACGATTCAAACTGTAATGTCAAAAGACATGTCAGTTCTAAAATTTACGGCTGTTTACTGGATTATGAAACTCTGAAACTACCCAGACAGTTGTTGACTTCATACAATTTGTTCATAAGGAAGAATTTGAAATTTCACCCGTGAGTTGTTGTTTGCACTACCTTTTTGAAGATTCTGAATTTAATTTCAAAAGGAAGGGCAGCTTATTGGTTCCTATTGGCTATCGTAAACATGAAAATGAATGGGAAGGGCATTAAAGGCGTTCATGACGTTGCAAGAAATTGCTCTATATTTTATAAAACCTATTATTCTCACTTTTTCAATTAGAATTATTTTTAATTTATCTATCAATAAAAAACAAAAACAAAATTCAAACTGTAATGTCAAAAGACATGTCAGTTCTAAAATTTACGGCTGTTTACTGGATTATGAAATTCTGAAACTACCCAGACAGTTATTGACTTCATACAGTTTGTTCATAAGAAATAATTTGAAATTTCACCCGTGAGTTGTTGTTTGGACTACCTTTTTATATTTTTTATCCGGAATCTTTTCATACTCCACTACATTAAAGTTCTAAAAGTTTAGATTCATCCGAGGTTCTTTTTGATCTTATGCCTGAGTCATATTAACTATCTTTAATTGCAATTAGTTCACTCAGTGATTCACTGCATGCTGACTAGACCTTTCCTTAAGGTATCCGTTTACGTTAAAAACGTCATTTTTTGCCAAAAATCATAATTTTTTTTGATTTCTCTGTTGTAAAATTTCAACTTTTAGGCTTCTAAATCTGTTTTTGTTTTGTCTCTACGGCATTTTAAGAAAGTTTACAGTTACTTTTGTGAAAGTCCCAAAAATACAGCTTGAAAATTCTGAAAATGATCGTCGACAGAATAAGCTCGAAACCCGTTGTTCCCGAAAGGAAGCAAAAAGATGAGGGGCTGTATCCAAAATCTCATATGTTATTAAAACTCTCAGTGGCGATTAAATAGGTAAATATGTAATATTTCTTTCACTGCATGATATTATTAAGTTGAGGCTGTTATATTTTAAAGCGAATGCTTGTTCTGGCTGCGGAAGAAACATTGATACTGCTGTTTGCAATATACTGTATGCATAGTTTATGTTTATACAAAATACTATATTTGCATATAGCCCCTCATCTTTTTGCTTCCTTTCGGGAACAACGGATTTCGAGCTTATTTCATCGACGATTACTTTCAGAATTTTCAAGCTGTGTTTTTGGGACTTTCACAAAAGTTGCTCTATACATTTAGCTAACATATTAGGAACATTATATTTGGATTGCATTTGGAAATGTGCAGTGAAACATTATTTAGTAAACCTGCTCATATTTCATCCAATATTTATTTTTTTTAAGTTCCGATTGCAGGGTATTGTGTACAAAGTTGTTTGACATGCGTCTTAAAAATAGCATTATTTGATATTGAGAACTCTGCAAATTATAAGCAAAACACTTGAGAAATTTGGGATTGTTTTTATAAAAACCTTAATTTCTCCACGAGTATACGTGCTATCCTCATAGCAATGAACACAGATTATAACAAGAAGCATCTTAATCATGTGATAAAGTTTCAACGCTTTTCCTACATTACTTTTTACAGGGTTATCCAAAACATTAAGCCTAGTGGCGTTGGGGTAGCGCTCGCGCTCCCACAACACAGGTCCGAGGTTCGATCCCCGGACTGGGCAAGGTTTACTCAGCTATTCATCCCTTCAGTGGGTAGACAAACTGCGGATCAAGCATGCTTGAGAACTAAACATTGGGGGTTCCACGTAAGGTTGACCACCTAACCGGAACATATGCTTCGCAACCCAGGGACCTTGGTTTAGAAAACGGAGATTGGCAACGTAGGCCCTGGCCCCCTAGGGGCTGTTGCACCAAGGAGTTTAGTTTTTATCCAAAACATATTCGATTTTCTTCAATTTGTTGACGGTCCCCTATGGGGTTTCGGGAATAATTCTTAGCTCAGATATATGACGTCTACCATCTTGTTTACACGCCTAAAATTTCTGGATAATTCCTCATGTATTTTTCTAGATATTCAACAAAATGCCTAAAATCGCATGTGACCAGTCATTGGAAAAATAGTGTGTATGTGAGATATTTTGGAATCAACATTTCCTTCATATCATTTTTAATCTCCCCCCTCCAATGTCGAACGCTGGCCAATTGGTTAGGACACTGATCGTCGGTACCAGAGTTTGTGGGTTCGAATCCCACTATGGCATGGATGTTTGTATCCGTTCGGAATCGGCTTTAAGCTGTAGGTCCCGGTCTCATTAACCCTCGTGTGCAAAAAGTAGACCGTAGCGCTCCAAACCAAACCCCCCCCCCTCCAATGACCTTTATATTTTTGTAGTATAAATTAAGGTAACCGATCACGTTCGGAGCCAAAATTTTTAAATAAGGTTTTTATGGAAATATTTGTTTAGTTAATGCAGTAATAGGTTATAAAACATAGAAAAATATGAAAATAGACATAAATGCATACATATTGTTTTAAAAATTGGCAAAAATAGAGAAAAAGCAAACATTTTTTGACTTTACGCCAGCACTCCTAACTAAAAAAATACTCATAAAATATCACTTTTTCTTGATTAAATGTAGACATATATCCATTATGTATGCATTGAACCTTCAGAATGAAAATATTCTAAAGTATAAATGAGTTATAGCCAATTAAGTAATTTAGAGCAAAAATTCAAGAAAAAATAATGAAGTTTCTAACATAAATGGCCATAACTCATCTCAGAATGAATATATTCATAATTCTGAAGTTCAATGCATACATAACATCATTAAAAACATACAGTTAAATTCTAATTAAATTCTAAAAATTATTTTAGCAGTTATGACTGTTGAGGTGTGGTGGTGTAGCAAAAATCACAGTTTTTCAGAAATTCAATTTAAAGATTTTATTGGATAAATTCATTAAGTGTTTTATAATTTGATAAACATTTAGAAATATGCTGGAGTAATTTATTTATTTATTTAAAAGCTATAATACGCTATTTACGACGTTTTTCATGCTAACACTCAAAGTCAAGCCCTTTAACTGCTCACTTCCGGTATCTTTTCGACACTTCCGGTGATGATTAAACAGCTGTATCATGACTTTTAATGACTCTAGAAACAAACTGAAAACAGTTTTCGAAAGCTAAAGGTCTGATCTTTAAAATAAAGGAATAAAAGTTTTGTGATATTTTTTACGAAAACTCCTATTTGAACGTGGTTGGTTACCTGAAGAAAACTGTAGTGTTTTTGAAAATGAATTTTTAAAAATAACATTATTAAGAATGCTAGTTTACAATAGTTTTTCCTAAAGCAGTGGATCTCAAGTTTTTTTGTTCCATCTTTTCCTTTCATCCTTGAGGTCCGAACTGGCCTCAAGGATGGCCATGTTCATTAATGGTGACTGGGCACGTATTACGTACCAATGACTTATACCAGGCCATGTTGATATAATACAAAGAGTTAAGACACCAGATACAAATGAGACTTACCGTTTTGCAGACTTTTTTTATTTATATCTTTATTTATTTACAATCTGGTGAAGTACATAAAATCTATGTAATATTAATATGAAGTCGATGGAATAGGGAAAAAAAAATGTTGGTGCTACATCCACAGTTTACAGTGCTACAATTTAGGAGTATTGAACTGCTGAGGTATTAGAGTTGGCTGGAAAAGCTAGCAAAGATCTGAAAGTAACGAGAATAACTCCAAGTTATTTACAACTTGCTATTCGTGGAGATACAGAACGTGATTCACTTATCAAAGCAACTAACGCTGATGACGCTTTTTTCAGATGAAGATTTATATCTTTATTTATTTACAATCTGGTGAAGTACATAAAATCTATGTAATATTAATATGAAGTCGATGGAATAGGGAAAAAAAAATGTTGGTGCTACATCCACAGTTTACAGTGCTACAATTTAGGAGTATTGAACTGCTGAGGTATTAGAGTTGGCTGGAAAAGCTAGCAAAGATCTGAAAGTAACGAGAATAACTCCAAGTTATTTACAACTTGCTATTCGTGGAGATACAGAACGTGATTCACTTATCAAAGCAACTAACGCTGATGACGCTTTTTTCAGATGAAAGAGTTGAAAGTTTTCTGCCTCCGTTCGCTTCCTATTCTTCTCTGTAGGGGGGGGGGGGTTCCAATCTGCCGAGTGAAGTATCCAAAAAAACTCTTGTTGCCAAGGTCAAAGACAACTGACCCGCGTCAGGCACTCCTCCTGTCCAATGAGGTCGAAGGGGGGGGGGGTGTCACTAACATCGCCCTTGTCCCTCGGTCAACAGTGTACTCACGTTACATTCCCTCCCTCGGCAATATCTTTTTTTTTTTTTTTTTTTTTTTTTTTTTTTTTTTTTTTTTTTTTTTTTTTTTTTTTTTTTTTTAAATTGGGATGAATCCATGAATAATTGAGGCTGTTGGTAAAACTAAACTTCCAGTAAAACATAAAATTAATAAAACACATCTTCCTCTCATTTGTAACATATCTGACATTCTAAGTAATTTTTAGCGCATTATTGTGTCTTATTAAAAATATGCATTTGCACCACTATATCACCCAAATTTACATTCTTCGTAGTTTATATAGTATCTGTTTACAAACAAAGTTACTAACATTTACATCATTGCATTTTCAGAGGAAGATTATAATATTTTGTAAGAAATCTGTTACATAACTAATTATATTACATTTTGCAAAATTTTAATTCCTCTGGTATATGGACCAGTCAACACTATTAAAAATTGGCAATTCACTTTACCGCACTGCATAATCCTTAAATTGTCTGGTTTGTAGCTATGTGAACATAAACAAATTTTATTTCAAATCAAAGCCAAATGAACTTTATTATTATTATTATTATTATTATTATTATTATTATTATTATTATTATTATTATTTGTCCTGTACCGCATCAACGCGTGATGGTCTTTGTTGAAATAATTTGCTGACATGGACTTTAGTCGTTTTATTATCCAACTGTATTATGTAATTATCATTTCGTATTTTTTTTAATAATTTCGTATGGCCTTATGTATTTTGGTTGTAACAGCACGTAAAATAGGTTCGTGATCAGGCGTGATCGCAATATCATCCAAGTTCAAACGATACCTCTATCAGTGGCAGGTCAAGACTGGCCTGGTTCGTATTTCCAAATTACGATGACCCACCTTGAGCTGAAAATCGTTTTTTTCACCCTCGTGGTGTTCTTTTCCAAACGAAAGGTGCATCTTTTCACCTTAATTTGAGTAGCCTCTAATTTACAAGTGTGGTTCGTCTAAGTAGTATTAGAAATAACAATAACAACTGTAATGAAAAAGAATGGGTAAATGCGTTCCAGCAATCTAGTTAGATACCTCGGTTTCACATTTCATTGCGTTAATTAGGCTGTTTTATCTTATCTGTCCTATGAAAAATTAAGGTCAGTCGTTATGATTCTGAAACAATTCAAAACAGATAACGGAGAATGGATCATATTTTAAGAGGCATTTAGCCTGTACCGTGTCAATGAAAGGTTCTAATAATATTTGTCCTTTTCGTTGCTTCTGTTCTCTCGGTTTTGATGTTGGTCTGCCAATTTTTTTCGTAGGCTAATTTCAAATATGTTTTGAGATGTGTGCTATGTATGTTTGAAAAGTTAAAAATATGAAGGGAAACTGAAAAATACACACGACTTTCCTAGACATGGAAAATGTTTCTCCACTGCCCCTTTAGAAAAATCGCTTTTTTGGTCAGAAGCAGCGGAAAATATTTTTTTTCCACTTCAAACAAGTTGCGGGAAAAGTTCATTGCATGGTCGTTTATCCTAATCAGATGTTAGGGAAAACATTGCTATTGAAAGGTAGGGAATCATTGTGCTTGCTTTATCCACAAAAAGTTTGCATGTTTGGGCATTTTGTGAATACGGATCAGATTAATCTTTGTAATTTTGTTAGATTAAAAGTGACTTTTCTGAATTTTTCTGGTTGACGACACACTAAAATTATCTGGAATTATTTGCGGCACGCTTTTAAAAATCATATCAAATAAAAAAGTAAATTTGAAAACATTGTTAAGAAACGGTGGAGGCAATTAAAAACAACGGAGCAGCGGTAGTTCAGTAGCAAGGGCATTGATCTCATAAGGGGGAGGGTTGCGAGATCGAAACCCGAATTGGCCCAAGATCCGCCGTATTCATTAATTACGACTGAGGCACGTAAAATAGGTTCATGATCGCAATGTCCTCCAAATACCCAAACGATGAGAGGAGGGGGAGGTCAAGCCTGGAGGTCTCCTGCTTGGTCTCTGCATTTAAATTACGAGGGCCCACTTTCAAGGTCGTAACTAGGGCTTGACAAAGGTGGCATTAGCCACGGGCGCATCATTTTTAGGGGCCCTGCACCGTGAGGAAAATGGGGCCCGAAAGAGGACGATTTGCTCTATGTAGTAATAAGGAAAATTTGAAAAAAAAATTTTATTATAAAATCCAATATGTTTAAAAACTATTTTTTATGAATTTTCTTAATTTTAAAAATGCTTCTAGAGACTAAACTTATTACAGATTTTTACAAAATGTTTACCAAATACTTCTAATAAGCCTTAATTTAATTACGCGTATTCGTTTTAAATTTGAATTTATCAAAGTTATTAAAACTGAATTTATATTCAGAAACTTGCCAAATTTTAATGAAAATTCAAAGTCTAAATAAAAAATAATCCCCTCAAATAAGCCATTCAGTTTGCCAGCAAATTAATACCCCCAAAGTGTTCAAAAATATTTTTAAGTGAAAAAGATAAGAAAAAATAGAAAAAAAAAATTAATATGCTAGGAACATTTTAAGAATTAAGAAAATATTTTGTGAGTTCATTATGAATATATGATATATATATATATATATATATATATATATATATATATATATATATATATATATATATGTATATATATATATATATATATGTATATATATATATATATATATATATATATATATATATATATATATATGTATATATATATGTATATATATATTATATATATGTATATATATATATATATGTATTATATATATATGTATATATATATATATATATATATATATATATATATATATAAATGTATATATATATATGTATATATATATGTATATATATATATATATTTATATATATAAATGTATATATATATATATATGTAACATGTTTATGTATTTTCTCACTATATTTGGTGGCAGGGGCGAAAACTAGTTTTTTTTGCATGGCGCTAAAGGACCTAGTCACGGACCTACCCACTTTGTGCTGCCCCGTCATAAGAAGTAATGTGAGCCACTATATAATGCTTCCATACTAAAATGACCAAAAAATATCTGCGGCTTGGTAGTGGCGAACGCCATAAAAGTAAGTTCCGTTCAAATGCAGTTATATTTTGTTAAAGAGATGAAGCTACTTCTCTACTATTTAACAATATTTAACAGAAGCTACACTTTTCTTCTGCCTTTATCCCATACCAGACAAAATTACATAGATTAATTTGATTATTGTGTAGAAAATGGAAAATATTGTAAATTTTCGCTGAGGATGCAGTGTACCTGCATCCTCAATTTCTCCTATCTTTCGACTGCAGTATTCAAGCTAGCGTAATGGTGTAAGTTTTCATCAAGTCCATTTTAGTAGGATGCTTGGTGGGATAAAATATCCCGTTTTTATAGTGAAAAAGGGATATAGATAAGGGGATAGAGGAACGCATATTTCGTTTTACAAAATTTTTTTTTCCAGGAAAGTAATGTCACCATTCTCAAGTGACCAAAATTGGAGCCGCGGTAGCTCAGTCGACAAAGGCAGCGATCTCATAACTCGAAGGTTGCAGGTTCTGAGCCCGAGTCGGCCTAAGATCCACCGTGTTCGTTAAAGGTGACTAGGGCACTTAAAATATGTTCGTGGTCACAATGTCCTCCAAGTTCTCAAACGATACCTCTGGGGGTGGCAGGCCAAGCCTGGGGGTCTTCTGCTTGGTCCCTGCTTCTAAATTACAATTACATAGCGGGGTTACTGTTACTTCTCCCTGGGTGGTGCTAAATGGGTAACAGCTTCGCAGCCTGGTATTGGTATAAAGGCAATATAGTGCCTGTATTTCCAGCTGCTTTAGGAAAAAAAGTGACCAGAAATTACTGAGGTTGTATTGTTGTATACATGTTTCTCTCTTTTTAATATTCTACATATTTCTTCCCAGTCTGTCTACCCAAAACAATTATCGACGGCATACACACATACACATATATACATGTGTGTGTGGTTGTGGGTATATATATATATATATATATATATATATATATATATATATATGCGCGTGTGTGTGTATGTGCCTGTGTGTGTCTCTTTCTGTGTATACGGTATAGTGATAGATACTAGCTTAAAAGAAGTGACAATTATTTAATTGAAATTTGGCTACTCCAGAACAATAATATTTTCCTAAAATTGATTCATATTTTTTAAAATTTAATGCAACTTCATGGTTGGGAATATGTAATATTTATTTATTAATCCTTTACGGAAACAAATGCAGGTTCCGGACACAAACCAATACTTTCCTGGACGGAGAACATTTCGAAAGAAAAAAAAAGAACAAACTTCCGCTTTTTTTTTTCAGACCGCATAGAGTAGTAAAACTGAAAGATATAACCCAGAAGTAATAAAAACCATTTCCTGATTCCTGAAAATTTAACCTTTTGTTTCACTTCCAATGTGGCCCGCGAGATCCTTTTGTTTTGATCAGACCTGTTCTAGCTTCTAGAAAAAACTTTTGGGCTAAACGTGAAAACTAAGAAATAAACATTTTTCATTCATGCATTTATAGTCAAAAATAGATGAAGTTTTTATTATATTAATTCTATGAACAAGGCTCCCAATAGTATCACACCCCAGTGTTGCTGAAACCTTCCAAGGGGGCGGTAGCGAGTTATGAAACCAGCTATCAGCCCCACGGAAGACATGGAAAGAATGTGGTGTCGGCAGTCAAGGAGGGCGACAAGTAAAAAAAAAATATTGTGATGAGGCGATTTAGATCAGTAATAGAATTGATTAATTAATACGAGAAATAAAATGCTGGGGATCTAAATCTGACCTCATCACATCTTTTGTAAAGGGGAGAGGACATTAAAAATTATTATAACGGTTTTTCGTCTTGTGCGGGATTCTCGGGCGGGGTTCTGATCCCAGTCCCAGATTAGAATCGCGTCTCCGTACATGACACTAAATAAGAACGTACCTTTGTAGAGTTATTTATGAGTCCCTAAGGAACAGTGCCCAATTTGAAGGGATAAGGTTTTTCCACGTTCGTGATTTCAAGGCGGGGTTAAGGAGACCAATTAGATTTTTACAACTATCCCGATTGGACGAAAAAAAAGTAAGAGGGGACAAGGATGAAATTAATATAAAATAAGAAAAGTCTAGAAAGAAAGGGGCTGTTCGAGAGTGGAGTCGAATCAAGGAGAGCAGAGAGGTCAGAAGTCTGAGGAGACGATTGTTACAGTGAGACTTCGGGAGTCCAAGGAGAATAGCCTTGAGTTCGACAGAGACTCCGGAAACGTTTGGAACATCTAGCTACTACCAGCAGTGTTCCTGTATCAAATATTACGGGCCGCACCTCAAATACAAATACTCAGAAGGAAGCCCCTGACCAAACCGACGGAAGATTGAAATCTGCTACCACACATACCCAATCCTGATTATCTCTCAACCAGCAGTGTTCCTGGCACACCATATTAACTCACAAATGTACCCCTTTTTATATATATTTGAAGTTGAGATTAGGTCCTTTATCCTATATATATATATATATATATATATATATATATATATATATATATATATATATATATATATTATTTATATTTACCTAATTGATGTAAATATTGTCAGACCTAAATTAGTGTGGCACCCAATTTGAAAGTGTTGATAAAGTAAATTTTATGAAGATAGAATCAGATTGTGTGTATATAGATGTATATATATCATTATAATAAATTTACTTTTTTTTTATTTTAAGCTGATTTCAGTTACTTTTAATTTAACTTTTTAGTTTATTTTCTTATTTTAAGTCTGTAGCCTCTCAGAACCTGTGGTTGAATTTAGTACTTAAATATTTTACACAACGCAACCAAATAATACTTAGTCTTTGTGACTAACCAAAACAAATACCACTATACATTTGGTCATAGGTTAATACCTAAATATAAACGAGAGCTACATGACAATTACCCATAAAAATATTCAATAAATGAGTCGAATCATATTGTATTCATTATAATAAATGCGACATTTTTTTCAATTATAAATTTCCCGAATTTCATTACGGGCCGCCGTTTGTCCCTGGGCTAGAATACAGAAATTTTCATTGCATTTCCGTCATAGTATTTTGCTGAACGTGGGCTTGTGCAGTATTTAGTTAACTGTATAAGAAAAATAACATTACTGAACATGGAGATTTACGAATGATGTTAAAGAAATTCGAACCCAGAACTAACAAATTGTTAAAGTTTCACTAGCCTCAAACATCTCATTAATTTATTTTTTATTGATTTTATGCTTAATTTAAGCTAGTTAAGTATTTTAAAGTGGTAAGAATATTTTACTAAATTTGATCAGCGTTGTAATTGATTTCTACATTGCATTTCTTAAAAGTAGATAGGTAGATAAAACCTATATAGATAACATGCAACAATATTTGGTAGAAGTAAATATAATGGAAGCGGGGACATTTGAATTTTTACAGAACTTATAAAGATAATAAAATCTTTTAATATTTAAAATGAAGGAATGCATCTTCCACTTTAATGGTTATAGCTGAATTTTATAACTCTAAATTTTATAATCATTTATAGTAGTATTTCTGTTTTAAAAATGTTTATAAAAGTGTGCGGTAGGAAGAACTTTAACGATAGATTATACAGTGTGTCCCAAAAGGTCGTTTACAAACTTAACATGCTGGACTGTCATATCATGATGGACAAGATTTACATAGAAACTTGTGTCCGAAAATGCAAACTGCGACCACTAGAGGGCGATAATTGCAGGAAAATGGGAGAGTGGGAAAAATAAACATTTCAGGCTTGGACGTTGAAAGAGAAGGATGAATGAGTTTAGTAAGGCAGAAATGGTCGACATGCATTACATATATGGCGCCGCTGATGGAAATGGACTAGCCGATACCTCGATACCCGAATACCAGTATAGGACTTATCCTAATCGCTGGATCGGTAGAGGCGGACAAGTCGCATGGCCTCCGTGATCCCCCGATCTGACTTCCCTGGATTTCTACCTGTGGGGACACATGAAGTCCATGGTGTACGAGACATCCGTAACATCGGACATGGATCTTATCGACAGGATCGAAGAAGAGACAGTGTGTCCGTGACACTCCTCGCCAATTTGAACGGGTTAGTGAATCCATGCGCCGAAGTTGTGAAACGTGCATTGTGGCAATGGGAAACAATTTTGAGCACTTTCTGTGATGTAATCATCATCTGTAGTAAAAATCATATTAACACCGTTGTTGATATCATTTTTTTTTCTCCTGCTCCACACTTGTGATCATAACGCTCTAGCGTCGCAGTTTGCATTTTCAGACACAAGTTCTTATGTAAATCTTGTTCATCGTGATTTGACAGACCAGCAAGTTAAGTTTGTAAACGATCTTTTGGGACACCCTGTATACAATCATAAGGAAATTATCGTAAAATTGGATAGATATGGCTTTAAGCGGAAGCCAATGAAAGGAGAAAGATTACGAAAAGAAAAATCATACACACATATATTTATATATATACATATATATGCACTAAAAATACAAATATATTACCATAATGATCCTGATTAAATAGGTCAAATGTAGCATATTAGGTTTTCCTTCTACGCGTTAAATTGAAGAGTAGTTTCTTCAAGTAAAAGAAGAGAAAAGAAAATGATTATGTTGTTATTGTTTTTGATGCCACTTGGTCACACTAAACATGACTGAGCCATACGCTGTATTAAGGTATCCGTCTACGTTCGGAGAACTTTTTTCTTTAAACGTAGAAACTAGTTCATGTTTTTACATTTTTAGATTTATTTTTTATATTATCATAGAGAATTGCACTTAAAAAATTTATTTCTGGAGAAGTTTTTATAAAATTTCTAATAAATGAAGAAAATTTAGTAAAAAAATCGGGTTTTTTCAAAAGGTCTAATTTTTTAATAAATTAAATTATTTCAATATTTTCTGATGCAACGCATTTCTTATACATTGGACTCGTGAATCACCTAAAATCTTTGCTTAGTTTACATTTGGTAAAAAATTTTGGTCCTTCAAAATCATACACATTGAATTTTTAACTAATTTTCATTACCTTTATATCTAACTATGAGTGTAACATCAATAAAAATTATCCAAATTTAAAGCTTTTAGGTCATTTACTAGTAAATACTATCAAAAGCATTCATAATAATTTTCAACAAAATATTTTAAGAACTTTTTGAGAAATCACATTTCAAGTTTCAACATTTTATTAAAAATACCGTTCTGAGAAAAACGCATTTGAAGTTTATGAAAGCAACTTTAACTATTAAAAAATTAAAATACATGTTTAAAATTCCCCACACTTTCTTGCTTCAAAATTTTCTAACTGCCAAGTTGCTAATTATTAAAAATACTAGAAAAATGTTTAAACTAATCTTCATGAAAATTAAAAAAGTTTTGTCCAAAAAATGCTCTTTAAAAGGCTTTAAATTCACAATTTCCGGTTCCGAAGTCGCTACTTCCGTTTTGTTTTGACAGTTGTCACTGATGTTTAAACAGCTGTAACTTTTCTTTAAAATGCCGTAGAGACAAAACAAAAACAGATTTAGAAGCCTAAAAGTTGAAATTTTACAATAGAGAAATAAAAAAAATTATGATTTTTCGCAAAAAATGACGTCTTCAACGTAGACGGATACCTTAAGCAGAGGGGTGCGCCTTTCGTTTTGACAAGAACCTCAAGGGTGAAAGTACGACTTATGCTCAAGTGATCTCGTAATTTAAAAGCAGGGACCATGCAGAATACCCACAGGCTTGTCCTGCCACCCCCAGAGGTAGAAAATGATTATAAATCAGATTAATTGGCACGTAAAACATGCTTTTTCTTATTTCCAGAAAATTTTCATAAGTCTGTTAGCTACGTTAACAGACTATACAAGCGTTTATATATAAAAAAAAATACATTTACTAATTTCAAATACTCATTCTTAATTCAACTTAGTTGGCTGACTTAGTTGGTCCTTATATAGATAGTATTTTTTAAGCAAACCACTTGAATACATCCTGTATCAGAAATTGCTATGTGATGAAACTTTTACCCCATGAACGATATTAATTAGACCATAAAAGTATTTCATGATCTTCTTTTAATCAATATAAATATATTTTTAAAAATATACACATTTAATACTTTAAAATATTTCAGTTCTTTATTATAAACGCATTTGGCTAATTCTTTCCTTAGGTGGTTTTTAAACAGATGACAGATGTTTTTTTAAATATTTTTAAATTGGTATCTGTTATTTTCCCATAGGTCTGTATAGACATTAGGTCTCATAAAATGATACAAAAATAATATATCATTTTCATGATTTTTCTTTTAATCAATAAAAATATATTTTGAAAAATATATACATTTAATACTTTAAAATATTTCAGTTCTTTATTATAAACGCATTTGACTAATTATTTCCTTAGGTGGTTTTTAAACAGATATCTCAATCTTTTAAAACATACCATTTGAATACAACCGGTATCTTTTAAGCAAACCACTTGAATACAACCGGTATTAGAAACTGGTATGTGTCACATGAAAATGAAACTTTTACCCCATGAACGATATTAATTAGACCATAAAAGTATTTCATGATTTTTACCTATATTGCCCCAATCAATATACTGCATTTTTAAAAATATATACATTTAATACTTTAAAATATTTCAGTTCTTTATTATAAACGCATTTGACTAATTATTTCCTTAGGTGGTTTTTAAACAGATATCTACAACTTATTCATAAACATTTATATGTTGAAAAAGTCACCAAATTCTAAGCAAACCACTTGAATACAACCGGTATTAGAAACTGGTATGTGTCACATGAAAATGAAACTTTTACCCATGAACGATATTAATTAGACCATAAAAGTATTTCATGATTTTTCTTTTAATCAATATTTATTCATAAAAATATATACTTTTAATACTTTAAAATATTTAAGTTCTTTATTATAAACGCATTTGGCTAATTATTTCCTTAGGTGGTTTTCAAACAGATATCTCAATCTTTTAAAACATACCATCTGAAAATAACCGGTATCTTTTAAGCGAACCTCTTGAATACAACCGGTATCATAAATTGGTATAGGTCACATGAAAATGAAACTTTTACAACATGAATGATACTAATTAGACCATAAAAGTATTTCTTGGTTTTTCTTTTAATCAATATAAATATATTTTTAAAAATATATACATTTAGTATTTTAAAATATTTCAGTTCTTTATTATAAACGCATTTGGCTAATTATTTCCTTAGGTGGTTCTTAAACAGATATCTCAATTTTTTGAAACATACCATTTGAATACAACCGGAGTATGGAGCACAAAATAAAGTTTTTTTTTCCCGTAACCAAATAATGAAGCTTTTTTTATTAACTAGATCAGAAAAGCATTTCGTGGTTTTTTTTTGTCCAATATAAATATATTTTCTCTTTTTTAACATCCTATATCTTTTCAATACTGCCCTTGCGCTAATGACGAAATCCATATGGTTGCGCTATCACCGGAAGGAAATTGGTTTTACTTAGCAAGGATAGTTAGTGTTTTTATTTTTACCTTGAAAGCATCATACAACACATCACCAAATTCCAGCACTTACAACTTACCAGTTCTTTCGAAATAAATGCTCTGATTTCGACCACTTTTATGTCTGTTTCCCACTGTTTCACCTTTTACCTAAAGGAAGTGGTTCAAATATTTTTTCTGAAAGAAGTTTTCTTTATTTTCGTTATTCGGAGGTTGTTAACGAAGCAGTTGATTGATGGATTAGGGTTACACCACTGAATAGAACTGAGCAGCCATGGTATTAGTAATAGTCATTAACGGTAATATATTTATTAATGCATGTGATTTAACTTTCAATACACAATTTCTCTACATTATTTTACCACAATCAAAATAATTTTATGAAGTAGCAAGCTATTGGTTTTTGAGAATCTCATATCAGAATACTCCTAACTTGAAATAATGTAAAAATTAAGACTTAATTTTCTGTTCGCAAAGAAGTTAATTATAGATCTTATATACTACCTGTATAGTGGAACTTGGTAATGTGGATTATGAATTCATAATGGAACTAGCCTTAGATCATACTGAGGTTTTATATTTTGTTAAATTCAGGAATTAATTAGTTACAAAACTATGAAAATTCAGTCATTTTCATTGCAACAAAAAGTAATCGATGATTAAATTTAAAACTATCACTTATGTACTTAATCTATTATTTAAGCCAAATATAGATTGGTTTGGTTTGGTTTGGAGTGCTACGGTCTACTTTTTGCAACACGAGGGCTAATGAGACCGGGACCTACAGCTTAAAGCCGATTCCGAACGGCTACGAACATTCATGCCAATGTAGGATTCGAACCCACGAACTTCGGTACCGAAGGCCAGCACCCTAGCCAATCGGCCATCGTTCGGCTAAGCCAAATATAGAAGAGAGATATTTACGTAATAACTAAGTTCAGTGATAAAACGTATGAAAACGATATGTAAATAATTTAAAATAAGAAATGATTAAATGAGATTATTAAAGGAATGACTTTATAATGCTAAAAAATGTTATTTTCATCTACTTATAATGTGATAAATTGATGAATTTAATAGCCTCCTCTTAAACCGGGAAAAATGGGGCTTGAAATAATGGTGTTAAACGACCGAAAAGGGGGAAGGGGTGGATTTTGAAAGTTTTCGAACTTTTAAGCTTTTAATTTTACTAACCCTAACTCATTACGAATCCAATATGGATGTCTCTATCCATTCCAGGTCCAACTGCTTCATAAATTCGAGGACAGATAACATAGGCTATTATTATATAGGGGATTAACGATTTCTTTCTCAAGTTAATTTACTACTGAAATCTTGATTTGAAGTAAATGTTAATAATTTTAAAATTTTAATAACTGTTTTACACTGTAGATATGGGATTTGGGAATCCGAGGAAAATCCCTCTCATGTCCTACCTAAATCAGCGTCCGAAGAGCACATATGATTGATGGAAAATTAATCGTTTTCATATAGTTTTTCCAACACTTCAAAAAAAAAAAAATGCAGAGTCGTCAGAGGTTTGATGAAGTTTCAGGATATCAATAAAATTGACACTTCGAATGTTTTAAGTTAAAATTTTATTTATGAAAAAAATTAAACATGTATCGACTTAATACAAAAATTAAACAAGCTAGTCACCTGCAGCGTTAGCTAGAAATGCTTCCCCAGCTAGCAACGCTGACTAGGCTTAAATACACACATGTGGCAGGAGATTTACATGAAAGTGTCAGTCACGGTTAAAGTTGACTGAAACAGATGAATAATGAAGTGATATTGTAAGGAAGAAATCCATTTATTTTTTAATTTCCCAACAATGATCAATGTCACTTTCTTTCAGAGGAAAACATAAACACACTCAGCCTTTCTTTTTATTCGAATACAAAACCAGTTCATGTAAGTTCCCCAACGCTACAACCACAGTTAATAAAGACCCGTCCTCATTATACAGTAGATAGTTTTAGGAAGTTTTACGAAGTCCACTTGCACTCGATAATGATTTGAGTATGTTTGTGGTGTTGACTCATAGAGAGCATTCTCAGCGGCCTACATTGTACATTCACAATAAAATGGTTAATATATCACTGGCACTAAGTGGAACAAGGTTGAAAGATAAAAACCTGTCTCATTTCTTTTAAACTCTACAATGCGGAGACAATTTTTTAATATATTTCTTTTTTATTTATAATAAGTTTAGCGAGACAAACATGAAATACCAGTTGACCGGGACAGTTGTATGTTAAGAGCAACTGATTTATTTTACTTAATTCCTTGCGAGGAAAGTGATATTAACAAAAGCTAGAAAAATTTATCGATTCCCTGTCTCTCACCTAAATATAGAAATACTAATTTCTTTATACCCGCTTATTATGAAGGCTTTTTAAAATTTATTTTACATTTTGTTCTTTATTATTATTTTATTTTATACATTGAACTTTTGAAATTATTTATTATATATTCTAAATTATTTATTTATACGCTTTAATTTACTTAGCATTTTCTATTTAATTTTTAATTATTTTGATTCGCCTTAATTGTTTTATACCATTCTTTCCTAATTCTACACGATTATATCTGAAACATTCATGAATGTATTAAAAATTGAGATAATACGTTAAAATTTTACCAAGGTAATACAATAAATATTTGAAAAAAAAATAGGTAGAAATTATTTATATTCCAAGAAATAATTTTTTAAAGAGAGATCATAAATAAAAGAATGAATCTGATTTTTTTTTCATCTTAAATATTTCTAACCCCCCCTCTCCCCCAAAAATGATTATTACTGCTATATATTTAATCTATAATTACAAGTAAATGTGATAGAAATTTAAATAGCAATAATTTATGCAATATTTAATATAGGAAACTTTCTGTAATTAAACTTCTAATGCATTTTCTAAGAGTAAATTACTCCTTCATTTGTCAACATAAAAGAATAATTACACAATAAACACAGTTTATTGTATATTGATAAACATAATTTAATAGATTTTTTTTTTAATTTTCCTTTTACAAATTAAAGGAAGTATTGTAATCATGATAAATTTCAGAAATCATATTTCAACAAAATATTTAAACTGACTGAACTTTGATCATTTTAAGAGCTATGTCTGTATGTACGCAGAAAGAAGTATCGATTCTGAAACTTTCAAATTTCATTTTGATTGTTCCTGAACTAGTTATGAATAGTTTATTCTTCACGTCTGTACGTATGTATGTATGTACATACGTACGTATGTATCTAGCAGAACTCAAAAGCGATTGAAAATAGCAGGTCAGTATTTTGTATTTCGGAATGTTATAGCTTTTAGTTACACTCTTTTCTATTTGATTGCAGTCTGGACTCTATATAACAAAAAATTTCAATATAATGTTCAACATAATGTGACCATAACTCAAAAAATATTTGTTGTAAAATGCTGAAATCTTTCATTTAGGTCTATTATAATATTTTGTTGTACACTACCTCTTTTGACTGAAATCTGCCTTCTATATATCGAAAAATTTAATATAACATATAGAAAAGCTTTAAGGTGAAACTCAAAATTGATTAGCAGTAATATTTTGAAATTTTGAATTTAGGACTATCTAATTATGTACCCCCTTTTTGATTGCTATCTGCACTTTATCTATACAACGAAAAATTTCAATTTAGCAAGGTTGAAATTTTGTATTTAGGACTGTTGTAATGTCTAGCTGTGCGTTTCCTTTTTTGGCATCAATCCACACTATATATAACAAAAATTTCAATATAACAGCCATTAACGATGCTGATCTACAACTAGTCACATCAACGATTTCGGTGTATTCATACAGTTTTATCAATATTTAAAAAATAAAATTAAAATTCCATTTTTAGAAAAATAAAAGTAAAAATCCATTCATTGCAGAGAATTATTTTGAATTTTTTCTGTTCAATACTTTTTGGTAAGGTGTGATGGAAGTATTGTAAACGAAAGTACTGAAATATCTGTATAATAGAAAGTTTCCAGTAAACGAGCATTAACACTTTGCTTTTTCGCTAGATGGCAGTACATAAGTTCTAGTCACACAATACGGATACCACGAGACACGAAACCTACTTTGAATCTCGAAAAGAATGTGAAAATGATGATTGGGATTGTGAAAAGTACCGAGTTGTTATAACACGTGAGAACGCTCGCTTCCTGGAGTTACACTAGAACGCGCGCCGGGTCTCGGAGGCCCTGTGCAACTATTCTGAGCAAAATACCAACAAAATTGCATTTGAGGATGGACAGAAAATTTGTATTAAAATTAGCATTAAAGTAATATTCAAAATCAAAAACACCAAATTTTCATTTTACGTAATCATTATTATCTATGTTTAGCCATGCTAAAAATTAAGGACTTTTAAAGACCTAGAGTGACCTCCTTTTTTAATTTTTACCTTGTCACACTCACAAGCTCTGTGGTGCAAAAAATAAATAATAATAGAATTAAAAATAGTTTAAATTGATGAGATGGTTTAATGGTTTATAGTGGTATGTTGCTAATAATCTGTCTTATAAATATGCAACAACCCATAGGATAAAAAGAGCACCAGGTTTGTTGAGGGAATTAATTATCAGGTAAATAACAGTAAAATTAAAGTAAATAGGGAAGAATATAGTTCATGACAAACACAATTACCTCATTTATTTATTAAAACTTAACGATGGTAGTGTAAATTTGCAATTTTTCCCCACTTAATATGTGTTTCAAGCACTCGATTAAATTTTCGTGCCCAAGGCACATGCCCCAAGTGCCCGTCGGATAATCAGGCCCTGCGTATGATGCAAAATAAATCTCTTATCAAGAAGTCTAAGTTGTTTTGTGAATGATATCCTTTCATGATTAAAATGACAGCTGATCACTAATGAGGCATGTTAAATTCAATATAGTTTAAATTTCATACGTATTTTACTCAATACTGAGTGGGGGACAACACCTCTAGTGTGAGCTGCCACGAGCTGAAGCCTAACGTGTCCTCTGGGTAATACTAAATGAGAGGTACCTCAAGGGTATATATCATTTAGGTATATACGGGTGTGAAGAGCCCGAGGTACCTTAGTGATCTGGGTCTTCAGTAATTCCTGCAAATCTCGAGCTTACCTTTGTAGAGTATGCTCCTTAACGAGTTGGACAAAATTAAAATCGGACCATGACGGAACTCTCGTATGTCAGCAGTAGCTTTATAGCTATTGGGGTTGCTGTCGTGGTCAGGGCCGTAACTAGTCCTTTAGCACCCGTGGCAAAAAAAAAAAAAAAAAAAAAAAAAAAACTGATCTGCGCCCATACTACCGATTATAGTGAGAAAATATATAGACGTTTCTTTCTATATCATATATTTAGAATGAACTCAAAATATTTTGTTAATTCTTAAAATGTTCCTAGTATATTAATTTTTAATTTTTTCTTCTATATTTATTTTATTAATACTTAAATATTTTTGAACACTCTAGGGGTATCATTTTGCTGATAAGCCGAATAGTTTATTTCAGGGAGATGTTTTTTTATTTGTATGTTGAATTTTCATGAAAAAATTGATAATCTTCTAAATTTAGTTTTAATAACTTTAATAAATTCAAAATTTAAAATGAATACCCCGATTTATATAAAGGCATATTAAGAGTGTTTAGTTAACATTTTTTAAGAATCCATAACAAGTTTAGTCTCTAGGAGCAATTTAAAAAAAATAAGAAAATGCATAAAACAGTAGGATTTGAAAATGCAATGATCACATTGGATTTGAATAAGATAACCTGATTCTATAATAAAAATAAATATTTTTCAACTTTTGCTTATTTTTACTTGGAGCGAATCATCTTCTTTCGGACCCCATTTTCCTCACTATGTGGCGCCCCTCTCACTGATGCGCCCGTGGCAAATGCCGCCTTTGCCACGCCCTAGTTACGGCCCTGGTCGTGGCGTACAGGTCTTCAGTTTGTTCAGTTGCTGCTGTATGTCTTCGGATGGGATTTCTGTCTTTTATTATTGTAATTGTTTTCTTTTTTTTCTTTATCTATATGAAGCTTACATTGGAGAAAGAATTTTTAAAACGGACAAGAGACTTAGTGACTTAAACTGTAAAGATCAGGAAAAACGAGAAGACATTTGCCGAATACAGCTGGAAAAAGTGTTGAATAGACAGGACATTTACATCTATAGGAGAGAGAGTAATATATAGCGTAATCGTATTATAATATATCGTATTACTTAGCGTAAGAATTGACTTCCTCAATACTGTGTTACCAAGCTAGGTTCTACAATAACACTACTAGACGCTGCTGTAACAAAGATGAGGACAAATTAGAACATTTAATCTTTAGTTGCGAGTTAGTTCATGACTATAGAGAAAAATTCTTCCCAGCGAACTGTCGTCAAGTTAAAATTAATAATTTATGTAACTCGACAAAGTCTCGTCCAGGTCTTATTCTGAATATGGAATACTTTGTTAAATTGTCATTGAATTGTTAAATTTTTTATATTTCTGTACTTTATGTAATATTTATGTAATATTTTATTATTTGTAATAAAGAACCATTGGCTTTACAGGATAGTCTCAATACATCCCAGCATGGTAGCTAGGTTATGTTAGCTTTTTCATTCAAAATTTATTATGAAAATTTCTGGTTGCTTTGGTATCGGTTGGGATTACTGTCTCAACAATCGGGAATCATTTCTGAATGGCTAAGGCCGGGTCGGGTTGAAAGTGTCTTACTCAGTGCAGTCAATAATAACTTAAGTTTCAGATACTCCTTAATATATAATCATCAGAAAGGATTCAAGCATTAATAGGTTAAGGTATGCGTCTACGTTCGGAGAAAACTTTTTTCTTTAACACTAGATTGCCCAAGGCAGTCATTTTGACTGTTTTTTTAATTTCAATTAGAAAAACAATTATGAAATATAATGACACAATTTCTTAGAATTTGGTGACTTTTTCTATAACATATAAATGGGTTTATGAATAATTGTAGTTACTTCCGTCCTCCTTTATTGTATAATATTAAAAATTAATTTTAAACAAATTTCTTTACATATTTGTTATTTTTTCACAATGCAGTCATTTTGACTGTTTTTGGGCAATATAGGTATACAAGAAATCTCGGGCAACCTAGTGTTAAACATAGAAACTAGTTCAAGTTTTTACATTTTTAGATTTATTATTTATATAATCATAGAGAATTACACTTAAAAAATTTATTCCCGGAGAAGTTTTTATAAAATTTCTAATAAATGAAGAAAATTTGGTAAAAAAAAATCGGGTTTTATTCAAAAGGTTTTTTTTTTAATAAATTAAATTATTTCAATATTTTTTTGATGCAACACATTTCCTATACACTGGACTAGTGAATCACCTAAAATTTTTTGCTTAATTTACATTTGGTAAAAAATTTGGGTCCTTCAAAATCATACACATTGAATTTTTAACGAATTTTCATTACCTATGAGTGTAACACCATTAAAACTTATCCGAATTTAAAGCTGTTAGGTCATTCATTAGTAAATACTATCAAAAGCATTCGTAATAATTTTCAACAAAATATTTTAAGAACTTTTTGAGAAATCACATTTCAAGTTTCAACATTTTATTAAAAATACCATTCTGAGAAAAACGCAGTTGAAGTTTATGAAAGCAACTTTAACTATTAAAAAATTAAAATACATGTTTATAATTCTCCACACTTTCTTGTTTCAAAACTTTCTTATTGCCAAGTTTCTAATTATTAAAAATACCAGAAAATGTATAAACTAATCTTCATGAAAATGTAAAAAATTTTGTCCCAAAAATGCTCTTTAAAAGGCTTTAAATTCTGAAAAATTCTGATTTCGGTTCTGAAATAGGTTACTTCCGGTTTGTTTTTACAGTTGTTACTGATGTTTAAACAGCTGTAACTTTTCTTTAAAATACCGTAGAGACATAACAAAAACAGATTTAGAAGCCTAAAAGTTGAAATTTTACATTAGAGAGAAAAAAAAATATGATTTTTGGCAAAAAATGGCGTTTTTAACGTAGACGGATACCTTAAGAGCGAGTCCTCAAACCTCTCCTGTAATACTTATATTGTACCTTATGTTTCACTTTCATTCTTATACAATTTTAGAATGTCGTTATTATTTATTCTTAATCTTTTGGGGATGGGTGGTCGATATTTCGACCAGGCCGGAGAAATCTCAAACGTGCTGGCTTGGTTGATATATGTACCAAACACTTCATTCTCTCTCTGTCTATTATATATTGCCATAAGGGGCTTATCAGAGTCATCGTTATCAATCATTTCTACTATCTGTCCTGTTTTCATTAGGGTTCACCCCTTAACCCTTTAAAGGTCACCAAAATAAATTCATTGGGATTTAGTGTAATTAGTTTATAAATGTTATCTGTGAACCTTGTAAATGTAAAATATATAAGTATTCTTTACATTCCTTGGGAGGGTTTGCCTTAGAGAATACCTAAGAAGGGTTTGGAGTGCAACGATCTACTCTTTTGCAAGACGAGGGCTAATGAGACCGGGGGTTACTGCTTAAAGCCGATTCTGGACGGCTACGAACATGCATGCCCCAGTGGGATTCGAACCCACGAACTCCGGCCCCGAAGACCAGCACCCTAACCAATCGACCATCGTTAGGCGAGGAGGTTTTGAGGAGTTGTTTAACTGACTAACCCCTCCCTTTGTACAGCTTGAATATTATACTTTTTAAAAGTTTAACTATACTAGAAGAACAATAAATATTAATCCTTAAAATGATATAATAAATAAATAGCTTAACAATTTATAAGTGGGGTTTCTATAGATACTTTTATTTGGGGTCATAAGAAGGATAAATTGAATTACTGACTTCTCAGGTACAGCAAGTTTAAATACATATATTTCAAAAGAAAAAATAAATTAAATGTAGAGCTATCATCTGCTGTAAATTTAAAATATCAAAAACATAAAAAAAATTGAAAAATCATCCATGTCTCTAAAAAGTTTTTTTTTTTAAATTGCAGAAGCTCTTGATTCTACATTATTGGCTTCCATACGTCACAAATGTATGGGATTGAAGCTGTAAATAATTAAGCAAAGATAAAGTAAAGTACTCCAAAAAGTAAAGTTTAAAAGAAAGATGTTTAACAGGTGGTTTCGCTACGAAACCACTGTCCGCTAAAGGGTTAAATATCCAATTTTCTACCTTCATCCTTATTATTGTACAAAAAATGACAAAAAGGGGCAAAAATAAAAGAAATTGTTTATAAAGGGTGAAGCGCTACACCTGAGACTCCCGTCTTTATCTATACCAGTAAGTAGAAATATGCCGTCACGAAAAGGTTAAAATTATGCAATTTTAAAATATATGTTATGGTTTGCAATATATTTTTTTAAAGAAAAACTTCTTTTCTGCTTATTCAGCATTTTCAAACTTCGTTTTTTCTTTTTTCCAACTTCTGGAATAATACAAGACAAGGATATATTTCCCGACAGCAGATCACAAAATTAATGAAAAAAAAGTGGGAAAAACAGAAAAATATAAAATATATACAGTAGAACCTCGATTATCCGAGCTAATTGGGATCGCTAGTACCTCGGATATCGGAAATCTCGGTCAATAGAAACTCTATATAAAAACCTTCCGTGATTGTAATTTAACTAACTTTTAAAGTAAAAAACAATAGAACGTACTTTAAATGATAAAAATAAACGTATATGAACTTATGTTTCACAGCTAAAAAGATTTAAAAGTAAATCAACTCTAGTAGCAAATTTTAAAAAGTAAAATGGAATTTTTTTTAACTATATTTAGTTAAATATCGGAAGACGCATTTTCAAAAATAACACAAATATTGTATTTTTAAAATTTAATATACCTTACTTTGTTAAATTTGCGTTCTTTTAAAAAAGTCTGTTACCTTTCGTTGCAAAAGTTCAGAATTTCTATCATGGGCAGCCCTATCGTATTTTTGAGCAACAGAATATCCATCGGTGTAGCATCGTTCCTTTGCTCCAAATATTTAAGCGCAGTTGTCAGTGCTTGAGCATGATATATAGTTGCAGAATCCTTAAGGTACTCATCTTCATTTTCAGCGTCATTAATGTTCGCTGAAGGATTAACGGCTTGTATGATTTCTTCGTCATTGAGAATTTCAAAATTTGGATGTTGATTTTCAACGTCCAGTCACTCGCAAATGTCCTCTTCCAAAACTTCCTCATAATTCCATTGATGATCTCAAAAATTTCCCTGTACTTGTGTTTTCCGTCTTCTGGGATTCACCCTGTCTCCTCTTTTCAACAATTATTTTGTTGAATGATTTACGAATTGTAGCTGGATTCACTAATTGCCATGACTCGGCAATCATGTTGTGGGAAAGAAGTGCCTGTAACACAGACAACGAACTAAAATGTGTATCATTTTTTCCAAGCTCATTTTGGAAAGGAGAAAAAAAATTAGACTTCGTTATTGACTCGGTTAACAGAAACCTCGGTTAATCGAAGCTCGGTTAATCGAGTTTCTACTGTAGTATTTTTTAATTTATTAGGTAAACATTAAATAAATATGAAGTCCCAAACGAAGCTTTTCTTAAGATTCCCATTGAATTTTAACAGATTGGTAGAAATTAGTTTAAATTCAACTCTGGCAATTCTAAAGTTTGTTCTTTATTTATTCAGTTTCTTAAGTAATACAAGACGATTGCATGGATTCCTGCTCAGAAAAATATATGAAAAAATAAGTATGAAAAATGAAAAGTATCATATATATATATTTTCTTAAGTCATCACTTAAACATAAAATAAATATGACTCTCCAAATAAAACATATCTTAAGATTAACCTGCAATTAACAGATGTGGTAGAAAATAATTTAAATACAGTAGTTCTAAAGTTTGTTCTGTCTTATATAGTTTTCGAATAATACAAGACGATGGTATAATTTCCGACAACAACTCACAAAAATATATATAAAAAAAGTAAGTGTGAAAAACTGAAATATATTATAAATTCTATTTATTTTCTTAATTTATCTTGTAAATATTAAATTAATATGAAATTCCAAAAAAGGCGTTAAGATTCCCACCGCATCAACAGATGTGGTAGAAATGAGTTTAAATTCAACTTGCTTGTTCTAAACAGCTTTGAAAACTATTAATTCTAGAGTAACTAGCACTGAATGCATGCTAGTTCAGTAAACTGCCATTGTTAATTGTCATATACCCTAGCTATTGTTGAACTGAGAATGTATAATTTAAGTCCCTTTTATAGTGAGAGTATTTCTATCTATACTTAGGATAATATGCAAATACTACGTACTCAATGGAGTTATTTAATTACGAACCCGTTCTTTTATAAAAGAGAAGCAAAATATATGAGGTATATTAAAATAAAAAATAACATTACCTAAGCAAATTTCTGGGTATAATAAAAAAATACGCTAAAATACGCTTAGGTCGTAGCAGTTTAAAAATCTTTCACATGTTCTGTTTTTGGCGAATATATTTATTTTGCATGATCGCTTAATTAAATAATGTTTAGCCTGAAATGTGCACTAACCATTGCAACGGTATGTTTAAAATAAATATCTTCATACTCCTCTAAAGTCTCAAGATACTGTGAAGGTCGTTTTGAATCACGTTGAATTCATTTTGTCAAACCGTGCGGTTATGTATAAAAAACAAACACAAACGAAGAAACTTCTTAATTTTTAAAGATCTTTAACTTAAACTCTAGATATTTATTAGTTCGTGAAATAGACTCCTAGACTTTTATTAAAAGAATTTGTTGTTAACCCCTTCCGGTAAAATGACGAGTCTAGCTCGTCATTGGTTTTTCATTCCATACCGCACAATGACGAGCTACACTCGTCATGCGACTAAAGTTAATGTTAAATATGATAATTAATTTAGTTCCTAATTTCTAGTATACTGAATTTAGCAAGACTTTTGTTACTGTGGAAATACCAGGTCACTATTACATATTGTTTATTTAGAATTTCTTGGTACAAGTCACTGCCAAATTGATGAGTCAGAATAAAAGAAAACCTACTAAGAAATGCCGTGTGTGTTACAAGAATCAAATTAGAAGTGAGACTCCCTAGCGGTGTAAACAATTCAGTATTCCTTTGCACTTTGTTTTGAAAAGTACCACTATCTTGAAGACTATTATTTGTATACCTTATTAATGTTTTGCTTTGATATTTTCTTAATTATACATTTTCTGATATTATTTAACACTATGTAAAACGTGGATTTTAATTAGGAATATGTAAGAATTGTAAAATGAAACAAGTTTTTTAAAGAAAAAATAAATGATAACTTCACTCACAGTTTTTCATTATTAAATCGTACCGGAAGGGGTTAATATCGGTGATAAAATTTTCATCTCAACAAAAATAATCGATGATTAAATCTAAAGTTATCATATATGTACCTAATATATAATTTAAATCATATAAGTTATATTAAAATAAAAAATAACACAACCTAAGCAAATTTCTGGGTATAATAAAACCCCCCGCTAAAATACGCTTAAGTCGTAACCGTTTAAAAATCTTTCACATGTTCTGTTTTTGGTGAATATATTTGTTTTGCATGATCGCTTAATTAAATAATGTCTAGCCTGAAATGTGCACTAAGTATTGCAACGGTAAATTTAAAATGAATGTCTTCATACTCCTCTAAAGTCTCACGATATTGTGAAGGTCGTTTAGAATCACGTTGAATTCATTTTGTCAAACCGTGTGGTTATGTATAAAAAACAAACACAAACGAAGAAACTTCTTCATTTTCAAAGATCTTTAACTTAACCGCTAGATATTAATTAGTCCGTGAAATAGACTCCTAGACTTTTATGAAAATAATTTGTTGTTCATACCGGTGATAAAATTTTCATCGCAACAAAAAATAATCGATGATTAAATTAAAAATTATTGCATATGTACCTAACCTATTATTTAAGTTAAATATAAATGAAAATTATTCAAGTAATATTTAAGTAATCTAATATGGATGCCTCTATCCATTCCAGGTCCAACCGCTTCATTAATTCGAAGACAGACGGACAGATAACTTAGGCTATTATTATACAGGGTATAAAGATAATGCTTTTTCAACTCCTCTTCTTAGCCCACTCTCCTGTTTCTAATCATGGATCTTGTTGGTGCTTCAACCACATTTGGCGAAATTGGCGTGCTTGCAGCTTGCGTGCGTGGCGTGCTTGCAGCGTGGCGTTTGAAATCTGGCGAGGGGATCGTAACTCAACAAATTGATATATAAACAAAAACAACATTTTGAGGAAAAATTTTACAAAAATTGAATATTTAAAATCTAATTGAATTAACAAAGAAAACACAATCTATACTGTTCACGACGTTTTTGAAGTCGAGCAGCCTTTTGAGTTTCTGTTTTCTGTTTAACCATTTTAAATTTGAATGGTATATTTTTATATAAATTTTTCTTTATTTTCTAAGTAAATAGAGCGATCTTAATAGAACTCGTTAGATACTTGGTAAATTCTTTTTCCAAATTTTAAGTAAATCGACCGATCTTTGCAGAACACGTTAGATACTTATTTTTTATTTCAATTTTTCAAGTAAATCGACCGATCTTTGCAGAACACGTATTTTGAGTGGAGGTTGAAGAGGAGTTGTAAAATTGAAAATTTTTTTCAAATCTCTTATTTCGAATGGTATTCATTTTTCAAGGTGATATAATTATAAACAAAAAAATATTAGGGTTTTATTGTGTATTTTAAATCATAATGTAATACATAATTTTCCGAATGGTACTCATTCCTAAAGGTGATAAAATTATAAACAAAAATATTAGGGCTTTATTTAAGGCTTTAGTGTGTATTTTAAATCATAATGCAATACATAATTTTCCGAATGGTATTCATTCTTCAAGCTGATAAAATTACAAACAAAGAAATATTAGGGATTTATTTAATGTGTATTTTAAATCATAATGTAATACATAATTTTCCGAATGGTATTCATTTCTCAAGGTGATAAAATTATAAACAAAAATATTAGGACTTTATTTAAGGCTTTAGTGTGTATTTTAAATCATAATGCAATACATGATTTTCCGAATGGTATTCATTCTTCAAGCTGATAGAATTACAAACAAAAAATATTAGGGATTTATTTAATGTGTATTTTAAATCACAATGTAATACATAATTTTCCGAATGGTATTCATTCTGCAAGGTGATAGAATTATAAACAAAATAAATATTAGGGCTTTATTTATTATGTATTTTAAATCATAATGTAATGCATAATTTTAAATTCTTCTATATTTCTTGTTCTATATTTTAATGTAATAAGTTAAGATTGAAAATTGCATAATTTGTTAAGAGATCAAACCTTTAAATATCTCACATTTTTTATAACTGCGTTGAGTTTTAAAATATTTACGATTGGTCAAAGTAGAGAGATTTTTCAGTACACACCAATATTTCTTTTATAGGAGGGAGATATTTCATATAAGGTATATATAGGTTTGACTTTACAGTAAAGAATACACATTAAATCTTAAGATATTCGGCTTCATTAACCCTTACTAAAAGTAGACCACAGTACTCCAAACCAACTATCCTTATGGTATTCTTTATAAATAATATAAAATAATCATTTATTGTCACCGAGGGAAATGTATTTACTATCTATCTAACATTAGTTCTAGCATTTTAAAATAATAAATTCCGATTTATTATTTTAAAAATGTGAAGTATGTAAATCTTAAGGTATTTTGCTTCATTAACCCTTACTAAAAGTAGATCTCAGTACTCCAAACCAACTATCCTTATGATATTCTTTATAAATAAGATAAAATAATCATTTATTGTCGCCGAGGGAATTGCATTTTCTATCTATCTAACATTAGTTCTAGCATTTTAAAATAATTAATTATGATTTATTGTTTTAAAAACGTAAAATGTGTAAATGTTAAGATATTCGGCTTCATTTACCCTTACTAAAAGTAGACCACGGTACTCCAAACCAACTATCCTTATGATATTCTTTATAAATAATATAAAATAATCATTTATTGTCTCCGAGGGAAATGTATTTACTATCTATCTAACATTAGTTCTAGCATTTTAAAATAATTAATTATGATTTATTGTTTTAAAAACGTAAAATGTGTAAATCTTAAGATATTCGGCTTCATTTACCCTTACTAAAAGTAGACCACGGTACTCCAAACCAACTATCCTTATGATATTCTTTATAAATAATATAAAATAATCATTTATTGTCTCCGAGGGAAATGTATTTACTATCTATCTAACATTAGTTTTAGCATTCTAAAATCATAAATTGAGATTTCAACCAAGTTAAGGTTAATCTGAAACCAATGAAACACATTTAATAGTGATTGTTATACCTTCAAGTCTTCTATAACGCTTTGATTTCATAACGTGATTTCAATATACCGAGCAAAAAATGCAACAGATCTGCAACACGGTTTTTATAACGCATTTTTCGTACAAGAGTTTTTTAGAAACTCAAATCGTTTGAAAAATAAATTTCAATATATGAACTATTCATTATATTCAATACAAGAGTTTTTTAGAAACTCAAATCGTTTGAAAAATAAATTTCAATATATGAACTATACATTATATTTAATAAGCCTAAATTCAGATAAGTAAAAATAAACATATTTCTTGCGGTGTTTATTACAACATTTTATTTATTAATAGCATCAATCCCAAATTGATAATTTGAAAATATAGTTTTTATATCAGTCTGAATAGGTCTGAATGTGTACCATTTATTTATGAGATTCTACGTAAAGCGGTTCGAATTCATATAATTTATATTAATTCTGAGTTTCTAATAATGCGGTATAAATTAATCTGACTTGTCTTACTTCTAACTTTCCCATAACGGGGTTTCCTTAGAACGTATTTCTTGATTTAATTCAAATCAATAATAGCTCAATTCTGAGTTTCGTATAACACGGTTTCCATACAACGCAACACGAAGTAAACGCGTAGTAGGAGTTTTATATGTACGTTATTTCTGCTCTTTAAAGTAAATAATTATTTCGACTAAGTAAAGAGTAATTTATAAACCCTGTAACGAACATTCATTGCGTTTTTTATTACAACATTTTATTTATTAATAGCATCAATCTCAACTTGATAATTTGAGAATATAGTTTTTATATCAGTCTGAATAGATCTGAATATGTACCATTTATTTATGAGATTCTACACAAAGCGGTTCGAATTCATATAATTTATATTAATTCTGAGTTTCTAATAATGCAGTATAAATTAATCTGACTTTTCTTATTTCTAACTTTCCCATAACGTGGTTTCCTTAGAACGCATTTCTTGATTTAATTCAAATCAATAATAACTCAATTCTGAGTTTCGTATAACACGGTTTTCATACAACGCCGCATGAAGTAAACGCGTAGTAGGAGTTTGATATGTACGTTACTTCGGCTCTTTAAAGTAAATAATTATTTTGATTAGGTAAAGAGCAATTTATAAACACTGTAACGAACATTTTACAGAAATAAAATGTAACTAGCTTTAGGTCTTTTAAATAAACATACCTATTTATTTCTATATTTTATAAAAAATACCTATTTATTTCTATGTTTTTGTAATGCTACTTGCAATATGATATTCAAAAGAACAATATGTAAACAGCACGGAACAATGATATTAAATAAAAAGATATATTGTTGTGTTGAAATGTTCTCCCAGAAAACGATTCTATGCTGAAATATAGAACAAAAAGAATATCTTACTATGCGATGATCGTTCGTTGCAGTTTTCTTAAGATTTCTCCTTAAGACATCGAGTTTCAGATTTCTCCAGAGCAAGGCCAGCCTCTGAACTACTTGCGAAAACTTTCGCTAGAAAAATATTCCCTTTTTCATACAGGTCACCTAGTGACGTCATTTATGTCACGTGGTTTGAAGAATTTGTGTTTTCAGTTCGGCATCTTACATTTTGTCTTTAAAATAATAATTTGTATGATTTGAATAAGTAAGTTTGGAGTAGATAAATCAATTGAACTTAACATTAAAAAAAATGTTAAAAAACAGTCCGTGATGAATTTTATAATCAAACCTGTTTTTTTATACTAGCATATAAAGTCATATGAATTAGTAAAATTTTTAATTTTCCAGAATTTTACTATAACAGTATAATAAGTACCTTATGCGGCAGTTGAAATAATTTGTTTTTTCTGAAAATATCTGGTACACTCTATAAGTTTATCTTCAATTCTAATGTCTCACGATACTGTGAATGCAGTTAGAATCACGTTGAATTCATTTTTCAAACGCGTTTATGTATAACAAACGAAAAACATCTTAATTTTCATATATAACTTAAACTCTAGATAATTATTATAAATAGACTCCTAGATTTTTTGAAATAATTTTTTGTTAACACCGGTGATAAATTTTCAGAAAAAAAATTTCGATGTTTTTAAAATAATTCATATGTTTATCTATTATTTATGCAAAATGTGAGAGTAAATATTTACGTTTTATCTAATTCATGATAAAAGCACGAAAATAATTCAACAGTATTTAAATAATAAAATAAAATGATTAATGTGATGTTTAAAGTTTGTCTTAGAAAAAATATGTTATTTTTACCTATTTAATGTGTTTCTTAATTTCCAGATTTAATCAAATACTCTAATAATGGCATTATGCTCAAAAAATATAAGTATTTTCTTTTAAAGACTATTGAATTTTCTAAAACTCTTTAAGAATAATTTTAGATTTGTTCATTAGGCAACGATTTTATTGGTGGACAGACGAACAGATAAACTTACTTATTATATTTTATGAAGATAATATGAGATTTTAACAAAATAATGTTTTTAATCAAATTTTTGTGTTCTGTTTAAAAGTAAATTTGGTAAATAATATCTAATTTTGAATTTATTTTCATATGTTTCCGGTAAAATTTGTTTTGCATGCAAATTCATTTTGTTATAACGTATAAGTGAATGTGCACTAACTATACATTAATTCTTCAATGTTAAGTTTGAATAATTATATGATTTAAATAACGATCAATAGTAAGTACTGTTACCATTAGAAAAATATGTGTTTTTATAAAAACATTTAATAATGTTTAATACTCATTTTTCAGTCATTTTATATGCAAAATAATAAGAAAAAGAATATTATAAAAATTATGTATTATAAATGAAAAAAACACTTGTTTTTCCTTTTTATTATGAATAAAACTTTTATGAAGGAAATGTGTTTATATCAAGCTAATCCCTTCGATATCACAGTGTGTAGGGGGATTTTTCCTTGATGATTCCAGCTCTCTCATCTTCCGATTTTCATAATGTTTGGTTTGTTTGGTTTGGAGTGCTACGATCTACTTTTATCAACATATAATGAAAATACAGCTTAATTTCCGACCTACGAAATCCATGTGTGAGATTCGAAATGAACTCTTAAACCAGCATCCTAAATCGGCATCCGGCTATAAAATAGGCAGAAGTAGAATTGACATGCTTAAAAATAACTTAAATGTAAATTTTCAATTTTAATTTATTTTGTAAGTAAGTATGATTACTTTTATAGAATTACAATATTGTTGTTTTTATAAAATAACAGATTTGAATGCCACTGTTTTTTAATATCTCATGGTTTCAGTCATTAATATAAAGCAAAATAAATAAGACAAAGAAATATGCTTTACCAAAAATTATGTATTATAGAAACTGAAATTGAAAACACTTTAATTTTCCTTTTATAAATCAAATGAGTGGTGTGTACTCTGAAGGATTAAAATTTTTGCTTATATCAAGCCGAATATTCCTTCGATTTGGATCACAGTGTGTAAATTTTTCCTTGATTGATTCCATCTTTTCTCTCACCATCCGATTTTTCCATAAGGAAAGAAGGCAGAAGTAGAATTGACTAATGCTTAAATAACTTAAATGTATAATTTTCCGAAGGATTTTAATTTATTTTGTAAGTAAGTACTGATTAGCTTTATAGAATTACAATATTGTTGTTTTTATAAAATAACAGATTTGTATGACACTGTTTTTAATATCTCATATGCTTTGCAGTCATTACATATAAAGCAAAATAAATAAGACAAAGAAATATGCTTTACCAAAAATTATGTATTATAGAAACTGAAATTGGAAACACTTTAATTTTCCTTTTAATATATATCAAAATGAGTGGTGTACTCTGAAGGATGAAAATTTTTGCTTATATCAAGCCGAATAATTCCTTCGATTTGGATCACAGTGTGTAAGGGGATTTTTCCTTGATTGATTCCATTCTTTTCTCTCACCATCCGATTTTCCATAAGGAAAGAAGGCAGAAGTAGAATTGACTAATGCTTAAAATAACTTAAATGTATAATTTTCCGAAGGATTTTAATTTATTTTGTAAGTAAGTACTGATTAGCTTTATAGAATTACAATATTGTTGTTTTTATAAAATAACAGATTTGTATGACACTGTTTTTAATATCTCATATGCTTTGCAGTCATTACATATAAAGCAAAATAAATAAGACAAAGAAATATGCTTTACCAAAAATTATGTATTATAGAAACTGAAATTGGAAACACTTTAATTTTCCTTTTAATATATATCACAATGAGTGGTGTACTCTGAAGGATGAAAATTTTTGCTTATATCAAGCCGAATAATTCCTTCGATTTGGATCACAGTGTGTAAGGGGATTTTTCCTTGATTGATTCCATTCTTTTCTCTCACCTTCCGATTTTCCACAAGGAAAGAAGGCAGAAGTAGAATTGACTAATGCTTAAAATAACTTAAATGTATAATTTTCCGAAGGATTTTAATTTATTTTGTAAGTAAGTACTGATTAGCTTTATAGAATTACAATATTGTTGTTTTTATAAAATAACAGATTTTTTATGACACTGTTTTTAATATCTTATGCTTTGCAGTCATTACATATAAAGCAAAATAAATAAGACAAAGAAATATGCTTTACCAAAAATTATGTATTATAGAAACTGAAATTGGAAACACTTTAATTTTCCTTTTAACATATGTCACAAAGACTGGCTTACTCTGAAGGATGAAAATTTTTGTTTATATCAAGCCGGAGAATCCGTTCGATTTGGATCACAGTGTGTAGGGCGATTTTTCCTTGATTGATTCCATGCTTTTCTCTCTTCTTCCGATCTCCATAAGAAAAAGAGGGCAGAAGTAGAATTGACTAGTGCTTAAAATAGCGTAGATGTATAATTTTCCGAAAGATTTTAATTTATTTTGTAAGTAAGTACTAATTAGCATAATGGAATTACAATACTGTTGTTTTTATAATATAACAGGCTTGTATGACACTGTTTTTAATATCTCATATGCTTTGCAATCATTACTTATCAAGCAAAATAAATGCGACAAAGAAATATGCTTTACCAAAAATTATGTATTACAGAAATTGAAATTGGAAACATTTTAATTTTTCTTTTAATATATATCACAAAGAGTGGCTTACTCTGAAGGATGAAAATTTTTGTTTATATCAAGCCGGAGAATCCCTTTGATTTGGATCACAGTGTGTAAGGGGATTTTTCCTTGATTGATTCCATGCTTTTCTCTCTTCTTCCGATCTCCCATAAGAAAAGAGGGCAGAAGTAGAATTGACTAATGCTTAAAATAACTTAAATGTATAATTTTCCGAAGGATTTTAATTTATTTTGTAAGTAAGTAATAATTAGCATTATGGAATTACAATACTGTTGTCTTTATAATATAACAGGTTTATATTACACTGTTTTAATATCTCATATACTTTGCAGTCGTTACCTATAAAGCAAAATAAATAAACAAAGAAATATGCTTTACCAAAAATTATGTATTATAGAAACTGAACAACACTTTAATTTTCATTTTAATATATATCATAACGAGTGGCTTACTCTGAAGGATGAAAATTTTTGTTTATATCAAGCCGGAGAATCCCTTCGATTTGAATCACAGTGTGTAGGGGGATTTTTCCTTGATTGATTCCATGCTTTTCTCTCATCTTCCGATTTCCCATAAGAAAAGAATGCAGAAGTAGAATTGACTAACGCTTAAAATAACTTAAATGTATAATTTTCCGAAGGATTTTAATTTATTTTGTAAGTAAGTACTAATTAGCATTATGGAATTACAATACTGTTGTTTTTATAACATAACAGGTTTGTATGACACTGTTTTTAATATCTCATATGCTTTACAGTCGTTACTTATAAAGCAGAATAAATAAGACAAAGAAATATGCTTTACCAAAAATTATGTATTATAGAAACTGAAATTGGAAACACTTTAATTTCCTTTTAACATATGTCACAAAGACTGGCTTACTCTGAAGGATGAAAATTTTTGTTTATATCAAGCCGGAGAATCCCTTCGATTTGGATCACAGTGTGTAAGGGGATTTTTCCTTGATTGATTCCATGCTTTTCTCTCTTCTTCCGATCTCCCATAAGAAAAGAGGGCAGAAGTAGAATTGACTAGTGCTTATAATAACGTAAATGTATAATTTTCCGAAGGATATTAACTTATTTTGTAAAGTTATAGAACTATATGAGGAAAAATATTAGGTATTATTAGGTAGACCTGCAAACTTCTGAATATTGAAAATAGTAGCACTTGACAAGTTTTGAAATCCAAAATAGTAGCTCACTAATTTCCGAGGTAGGTTGGATGGCGAATTTTTACACCATAAATCGTGGACAATCTCTCGAGTGCCATAACACAATGCACATACTAATTGATTGTGTGTATGTTTACTGCTCAAACAAAACAATCAATTCTACTAAAGTATCTAAAATTTCAAATAGACAATATTTCAATTTTAAAATATCATTACATATACATACATTTCTGAACTGAAAAACCTGCCATAAAAACTCCAAACCAACTATCCTTATGATATTCTTTATAAATAATATAAAATAATTATTTATTGTCACCCAGGGAAATCTATTTACTATCTATCTAACATTTGTGTTCTAGCATTTTAAAATAATAAATTGTTATTTATTATTTTAAAAATGTGTAAATCTCAAGATATTCGGCTTCATTAACCCTTACTGAAAGTAGACCACAGTACTCCAAACCAACTATCATTATGATATTCCTTATAAATAATATAAAATAATCATTTATTGTCACTGAGGGAATTGCATTTACTATCTATCTAATATTAGTTCGAGCATTTTAATATAATAAATTGTGATTTATTATTTTAAAAATGTGAAATGTGTAAATCTTAAGATATTCAGCTTCATTAACCCTTACTAAAAGTAGACCATTGTACTTCAAACCAACTAACCTTATGATATTCTTTATAAATAATATAAAATAATCATTTATTGGCATCGAGGGAATTGCATGTGCTATCTATCTAACATTAGTTCTAGCATTTTAAAATATTTAATTGTGATTTATTGTTTTAAAAACGTAAAATGTGTAAATCTTAAGATATTTGGCTTCATTAACCTTTACTAAAAGTAGACCACAGTACTCAAAAACTAACTATACGTATGATATTCTTTATAAATAATATAAAATAATCATTCATTGTCACCCAGGGAAATCTATTTACTATCTATCTAACATTTTGTTCTAGCATTCTAAATTAATAAATTGTGATTTCAACCAAGTTAAGGTTAATCTGAAACCAACAAAAGAAATTTCCCATAAAAAGTTGGATGAAGTATTTTATTTAGATTTATTTTAATTCTATTTAAATGTTATTTAATACATTAACATTTATGTAAGAAATAATATTTTTTAAAAATTCGCAGAAATATACTGAAGGAAGAACACAGATATATACTATTGCATTATAACCAATATTATCAGACAAAAAATCTAATTTTTTATTCACAAATTTCTACCTTCGAGACATTATGGTATCGCACCATAGCTACACGAAAATTGATCGTAAAAGTTTTTTTTTACTGATTTCCTTATACCGCTTGCGAAAATATATCCATTCATTTTGATTTTCCGGATGCGATGTAATTTTTTATTTTTGTATATATTTTGTCACGAAACATCATATTTTTTTGATCGATTTTCGTAGGATCTTAATTATTTGCTAAATTAGTAGAAACTACGATTTTTTCATAGCAGTTGACAGACCTGTTATTGTGTTTTTTAAATCGTTATCGCTTCCGAAAATATATTCATTCATTTTGATTTTCCGAATGCGAAGTAATTTTTTATTCTTGTATATATTTTTTGACAAAAAATCGTATTTTTTCGATCTATTTTCGTTGGATAGTAATTACTTGATACATTCGTAGAAACTACGACTTCTTAGCAGTTGGCAGGTCTGTTATTGTGTTTTTTATATAGTTTTAAATTCTTCTATATTAATTTGCTATATGTTACTGTAATAAATTAAAAAGGAAAAATTCATAATTTGATAAGAGTTGAAACCCTTAAATTTTCACACAAATTTTCTTATAATTACATTAAGTAATCAAATTCTTACGATTGGTCGAAGAAGACAGAATTCAGCATACACCAAGACTCCTTTGATAGGAGTGAGAGGCTCCAGATTGTGAGCCTTTCTCTTACCCTCCGACCTCCCATATAAAAAGAAGGCAAAGTAGAATTTTGTGTTTTTTAAATCGTTATGTAATATATAGTTTTAAATTCTTCTATATTCATTTTCTATATGTTACTGTAATAAATTAAAAAGGAAAAATCATAATTTGATAAGAGTTGAAACCCTTAAATATTCGCACAAATTTTCGTATAATTACATTAAGTAATCAAATTCTTACGATTGGTCAAAGGAGACATAATTTTCAGCATACACCAATACTCTTTTAATAGGAGTGAAAGGCTTAAAATCATACAAGATTAAAAATAAGTTTGACTTTGTCCGCTTTTATAGCTGTGTAAAAATATATTGTATATATTAAATTTTTGTATAATTACATTAATTAATCAAATTCTTACGATTGGTCAAAGGAGACAGAATTCAGCATACACCAAGACTCCTTCAATAGGTGTGAGAGGCTTCAGATTGTGAACCTTTCTCTTACCCTTTGACATTCCCATACGAATAGATGTTAAAAGTAGAATTGACTAGGAATTAAAACAATGTAAATGTATAATTTTCTGAATGATATTAATTCATTCTACAAGGTAATAAAACTATATACAAGCAATTGTTATGATTTTTTTATTCAGATTTAAAATATTATATATTGAATTATACATTACCTATTGGAATTATACATTTTATCTATTGAACTTATAGTTAGTTCTACTTGTTACGTCCTCTATATTAGGAGTGGATAACAAGATGATAGCAAAGTGAATGATGGCAGTGCTGGATTAAACCACTTTCGTTCCCTTGAAATTTTCTTCTTTTCGGATCCCTTACATCTCCCCAAAAGAAATATATCACACGAAAATATATTACAATAAATAAAACAAAATAATGTGAAAAACTAAAACAAGTTGTAAATTTTGATTAGTTTAACATAGAACAATAGATGAAGTTTTTTTTAGAAAAGATTTAAATCAGGGGAGTACGCTGGCCAATCCATTCGAGTGATATCTTCCCTTTTCCAGTAGCTCCTCACATCGAAATCCCATGGAACATGTGTGGGATGCTTTGGGGAGACACATTGCAGCACGCTTACATCCTCCGGAGAACACCCAATAACTGCAACAGATGCTTATTGCGGAATGGGCACTCCTACCGCAAGAAATGCTGGTTCTGAGTATGCGGAGACGGGTTGAAGCAACCATTGTAGTTAGGGGAGGTCATATCTCATATTAAGGAACATCTGCTTGTTGTTATTCCTCTTGGATAAACAATGAGTCACTATACTATGCGTTCAATAAAGCTTATTTTTGTTTGATTCCATACCGTATGCTTTGTATTCCTTTTTCAGAGCCGATGCTTTCGTCAGCCTTTACGTACATAATACTCTCCTTCATTTCTGAATTGCATGCCTCTCAGATGATTTCTAGAGGAGTTATGGCAAAAAACCCCACCTGTTGCTTAAATTTTGAACACCAGTGTAACAAGAGAGATGAAACTTGGCATTTCGTGTAAATGAAGAATGGAAGTTTAGGGATATATTTTATGATTTATAACTTTTATGGTGTATATATGAAATATGGCATTTGGTTCAGTGATATAAATGAAATATTTTAACTTTAAACTGCATATGGATGTTTAAGGACTAAAAGGAAAAAAAAAGCATATAATGGATAAAAACGTAAAAATGAGAAGAGTATAAATGGTATTATATTGTTGTGTATCCTGCAGGCATGGGCTATATTTTGTAATCACTCAAAAATCAATGTGTTTTTGCTTACTATACACAGTTGTACAACAGAAATGTATTGGGTTGTTCGGAAAGTCATTTCGTTTTTTTTGGGGAACATGAAAGACAGTTTTCGTATAATGAATAAATATTTTATTATATTATATATTGGCCATTCTGGTCCAACACCTTTTGCCATCTTTCTGGTAGTAACATAATTCCACGCTCATAAAATTTTTGGTCTTTGCTGGCAAAAAACTGATCGAGGTGGTTTTTGACCTCCTCATTTGAGGTGCAGGTTTTTACCGTCTAAAAATTTTTGGAATGACCGAAACAAATAATAATCCGATGGTGCCTGGTCTGGAGAATTTGGTGGGTGTGGTATTGTATCCCATTTAAGCTGTAAAAGCTTTTGGTGAGTGACCAAACTTGTGTGAGGTTTCGCGTTGTCTTGGTGAAACAGTACACCTTTCCTGTTGATTAGTTCTGACCTTTTCTGTTGAAGTTCATCATTCATTTTGTCCAGCTGATGACAGTAGACTTCCGAATTAATCGTTGTGTTATCCGGTAAAAGCTTAAAAACAACGATTCCTTTAAAATCCCACCAAACAGACAGCATCACCTTTTTTTGGTGAATATCGACTTTGGAAATGGTTTGAGCCGGTCCATCTTTTTTACTCCATGACCTCTTGCGTTTGACGTTGTTGTATAAAACCCATTTTTTGTCCCCAGTGATGATGTGCTTCAAAAACGGATCATTTTCGTGACGTTTGAGAAGCGAATCGCAGACGTCAATGCGGCGACACAGATTTCTCTCTGTGAGAATATAGGGAACCCATACATCGAGCTTCGAGGATAATACCAGGCCTTTCAAGTGGTCATAAACTGTTGAATTTGATAAATTTAACCTCAATCTGATCTCACGTGTTGTTATTCGCCGGTTCGCATCAACTAATGCCTTTATCGCGTCTTTATCAGCTTCCACCGGACTTCCCGAACATGGTGCAGCTTCGACATCAAAATTGCCGGATCGAAATTTAGCGAACCAGTTCTGGCACTGGCGTACTGTCAACACACCTTCTCCATACACATCGGTCAATTTTTTTCTGGCTTGAACAGCATTTTTACCCTTTCTTTAGTAAAACAGTAAAATATGTCGAAAATTCTGCTTATCGCTCTCCATATTTAAGAGGGTACCAACCAAAAACTACTGCGTAGAATTAATTGGAATTTTTCACACACAAGCCTTGCTATATGAGCTATCAAAGCATATAAAAATTATACGGCTTAAATGTGAAGTTGGGTGAAAAAAAATACAATTAAATCCTCTGAGGGAAAAAACGAAATTACTTTCCGAACAACCCAATAAATTATCTTATTTACAAGTCTTTTCAAAATAGTTGCCTTTGATTAGGACCTTCAAAAAATAGCCCTTGACATTTGTTTCATTTGTATGTGCGATCATCCGCCTCTGAATGGTGGTCGGACAGTGAAAGAAAAGACTAGGTAGAGGTGCAGAGGCTCAGATAAATTCTACACTTTTAAAAATTGCTATCAAATTTGAAAGGACCACTTTTTAAATTAGTTTCAATAAAAGCAGATGGTTTAGGTATGATGATAGGTCACGAAAATGAATTTATAAATCTGTCAAAATGATGACGATTTCCAGTTGTTTTACTACCTTGTACGAAGCAAAGAAAGTATTGTATTTATAATAAATTTTAGAGCTTAGACTTCTATGCAAATATTTATTTAGGCCATGATTGACTGATTTTGACCATTTTAAGCTTTACGTTTGTATATACATATTAGGAAACTTAGTATAAAATGAATAGGAATTTAAAGTTTCATAATTAATGAAACTTTAAATTCTCATTTTGATGATTCCTGAACAGGTTATGACTAATTTACTCTTGACGCTGTACAAACGTATGTACTGTACAATATAAATAAAAAAAATAGGCTTATAAGGGCAATATTTTGTATTTTGGACTGTTATGAACGTCTAATTGTGTATCTCCTCTTTTGACTGCAATCTGAGTTTTATATAAAGAAAAATTTCGATATAACGTGATTAACGTGTAGGGCATAACTCAAAAATGATTAACCCTAAAATGTTGGAATCTTAACGTTCCCTTAAAGCCATTTCTAGAGGTAAAACTTTATTATTTGTTCCAAAAGTTTTTTGCAGTTCAAATATAGAAAAATTAAAACCAGAGTGTCATCTTGTTTTCTCCAGTTGATCAACTAATCAGCACTGAATGTGTCAGAAAACTTCCTTCCTCATCAGGAAATTGATACCTGGGAAGTTCCGAGAATTCGGATCAAGTTAGGTTGTAGGAACGAATCTCGAGGGTTCTTAATGTAGAACGGAACAACATTTAATAATGCCTAACTTAAGCTTTTCCTGACAGTCAGGTACGATTTAGAATTATTGAAGCTTTTAAAAGGTGAAAAGATAGGTATTATAAGATGTATAAAAATATGTTGCTAAAGTATTTGATTACGACAGTATATGTTAAATCAGGGATGGACAAACTTTTTCGGCCGCGAGCCAAAAATAGAAAGAAAATAAGTTTGGCGGGCCAAGATAAGTTTTTCTAAAATTTTAAAAACAATATACAAGTACCTAACGGTTTAAATACGTTAATAAGATGTATGACATTGCGATTTCATTTTTAAAAGTTCTTTATACTGAGATTCAAAGTGAGATGTTCTGATTTTAAGGAACGATGCTAAATGCTCATCTGTCAGTCTGCTTCTGAAATGATTCTTTCTAAGGTTCAAAGTTGAAAACACTTGTTCACATATAAGAAGCAAATATACCTCTGATCTTCTGGGCGTGAGATAAAAAATTTGGGATATAATATTTAAGCAAAGTAGAAAAGAAGAGGGCTATATAATATATAAATATATATTTCTTTTAATTTGCTTCAGACCGGCAACTTAAAATTCTATCCGAGGGTCGGATAAAACCTTCCGGCCAGTCGGAGTTGGCCACTGGCTGTAGTTTGCCCATCCCTGTGTTAGATTTATCTAAATTTAAAACAGTTATATGCCTTCATGATAAAATGACATATAACTGTGATATGATAAAATGTGTTTTAATAACTTAAAAATAGTGAACCTAAATGCCATAAAATCTTTTCACCTTTCCTATTTTGAGAACGTATAAACCCACATATGCTTTGGAAGGGAAAGGAATCAAGAAGCAAAATATTTCGAATGAAACTAGGCACCAAAAGAAGCCATGGAGTAATATAATTTAGGCCCTTATATTCACTCTCTTTTAAAAATAAACATACTTTTTAATCGTTTAGTATATGTGCATGTAAATATTACGAATTATATTACCTAATTTATAATTAGGTAATATAATTTTTACCTAATAAATTATATTACCTATATAAATTAATTACCTTAATATATTTTTACCTAATTTATAATTAGGTGATCTAATTGTATTTTGAGAAATGATTCTATCAGAAATCATATGTAAAAAATACTTTTGTAATAAAAGCAAGCAAAAGTAGAATTATTTAAATTCAGTGCTGCCATCTACTGTAAGATTTGTCAACTATTATGAAAATTGTGCAGTTATTTACTGCATTATCAAGTTCATTTCTGTGAGAGATAGATAATCTATTAAAAATTAAAATAGTACAAATACACTTGACCTATTTATTTACAATTTTAGTTACCAATTAGTTACAATGTGAATGACCTATTAAAATTTTCTATAGTGTGGGTCAATGTCAAATCTTATGAGTTATAGTTTAACACTATTTTTATCAAACGAAATGAAAGGTCAAGTATTAAAGTTAAACAATAGATTGAAAGAAATAATTTGTGAGGTTTTTCATTTCTGCAAAATTTAACCTAATTTTTAAAAATTATTTAGAAAAGGAAATTTCTACTGTATGTTAAGCTTCTTTTCTATTCTTTTTGGTTAAGCGGTATAAAGTTTTTTCTAGATTTAAAAGAAAAATTTTTAAGCATCAAATTTTTGCAGACAGTTTTCATTTTAATATTATTTGATTACACACAACCTTCCTTGTTTATTACTGGAATATAGAGTATTACCTTTAGCTGAAATTAAATTAATATAATATTTATTTAAAATTAAAAAGTATGTAATTGATATTATAAGTTCTTAAAAAAAAAAAAAAAAAAAAAAATTAAATTAAAGAAATCTTTTTGAAATTTAAAAAATTTCAATGATAAATTTAACTGTAATAAAATTTTTAATACAGATTTCATACAATGTCATGATAGTTCATTGCTTTAAATATATATTATATTACTTTAATTTCAACAAGAAAATTGCGCATTATTAGAGGAAGATGATGTGCAGGTTTGTGTGGAACTAGAAATTGTAAATTTGTCTCAAACATCAATAATTTATAAATTATTGATATTATATGTTCTTAAAAAAAAAAAAAAAAAAAAAAAAAAAAAAAAAAAAAAAAAAAAAAAAAAAAAAATTAAAGAATTTTTTTTTTTGAAATTTAAAAAATTTCAATGATAAATTTAACTGTAATAAAATTTTTAATACAGAAATGTCATGATAGTTCATTGTTTTAAATATATATTATATTGCTTTAATTTCAACAAGAAAACAGCGCAATATATTAGAAGAACATGATGTGCAGTTTTGTGTGAAAGTAGAAATTGTAGATGTGGCTCAAAGTTCAATAATTTATAAATTATTGATATTATATGTTCTTAAAAAAATTAAAGAAATCTTTTTGAAATTTAAAAAATTTCAATGATAAATTTAACTGTAATAAAATTTTTAATACAGAAATGTCATGATAGTTCATTGTTTTAAATATATATTATATTGCTTTAATTTCAACAAGAAAACAGCGCAATATATTAGAAGAACATGATGTGCAGTTTTGTGTGAAAGTAGAAATTGTAGATTTGTCTCAAACTTCAATAATTTATAAATTATTGATATTATATGTTCTTCAAAAAAATTAAAGAAATCTTTTTGAAATTTAAAAAATTTCAATGATAAATTTAATTGTAATAAAATTTGTAATACAGAAATGTCATAATAGTTCATTGTTTTAAATATATATTATATTGCTTTAATTTCAACAAGAAAACAACGCATTATAATAGAAGAACATGATGTGCAGTTTTGTGTGAAAGTAGAAATTGTAGATTTGTCTCAAACTTCAATAATTTATAAATTATTGATATTATATGTTCTTCAAAAAAATTAAAGAAATCTTTTTGAAATTAAAAAAATTTCAATGATAAATTTAATTGTAATAAAATTTGTAATACAGAAATGTCATAATAGTTCATTGTTTTAAATATATATTATATTGCTTTAATTTCAACAAGAAAATAGCGCATTATATTAGAAAAAGATGATGTGCAGTTTTGTGTGAAAGTAGAAATTGTAAATTTGTCTCAAAGATCAATAATTTATAAATTATTGATATTATATGTTCTTCACAAAAAAAAAAAAAAAAAAGTAATCTTTTTGAAATTTAAAAAATTTCAATGATAAATTTAACTGCAATAAAATTTGTTGAAATTAACGAGAAAAACAGTGTTTTTCGTACACCTAGAATGACAAGGAGCGGTCATTTTCATCGGTCTCTTTAAATGTCCCCAAACCCAACTTTTTTGAAACATGTTTTTAAGTATATGTAGTTATTAAATTTGATATTTACTTCACATCAATTTTCCATACTGATCATGATTTTTCATATTTTGCATGTTCTTGAAAATACAATATATACATAATTTTCTATTAATGAAATATGCAATAACTAATAAATAAAGCATACTATACAAAGGAAATTACTTGAAATTGCACAAATTCAAACCAATATCCTATCTGATTATTGCTTTAAAATTATTTAAATTTAAAAATAGGTATTGCGATAAGGTTTACTTACATTATACCTTTTTAAAGTGTCTACAAATACTTATACTTTCACTTTGCCTAAGCAGGAGCCATAAACTTTTTGCAATAAGAACAAGTTCATTGGTTAATTGTGGTAGGATTTGATTTGACATTCTTTATGTGTTCTGCTTGAGATAGGGATAGAAAAATTGGCAGATGTGTTGTATGTGATGTATTATAAATGACTCTTCAAAGCTGCATACTTCATATTCTGAAACGGTGTAATTAATGGGTCTTTTTAAAAATTTTTCTAATTATGTAAAGCTCTTTAATAAATATTTTGACCTAACATCAATTGCTACCCGAAATTTATGTAGATTTTGAGGCATATATTGCGTAAATTGCAAAATACTTCACATGGAAATACGAGTAGTTACTAGTCTACCGTAATGCTTCCACTTGCTTTATAAAGAAATTTTCAGTAAGTGTGTTAAAAATTTCTGATACTAGAGCAAATATAACTGAAGTTTATCATATTCTGTTAAATTGAAATCAGATCCCAAATATTTAGAGATTTTTCCGAACCTATCGTGACTTATTTTTTAGATCATGTGTCATAGATCACAAACTATTTATTAAACTATCTTCAACAATAAATGCTAAGGTATTTAACAAACCAAACCTTTTTTGTTTATACCCCTTCCTTAAAAAATAATAGAATGTAAGATACAACAAAGGTTGAAGGGTATGCTCAGCTATTAAACTGACTGAATTAGCCTTTCTAGGCATACACGCTTATAGCTCCGAAAATAATGAATAACAATAAGCATTTTTTATCTGCATGATCTTTATGAACAATTAGGAAAAGACAATAAGCAAACAGAAGATCAAGGAATAAACGAGGAAGATATGAGAATTTGAAATTTGTTTGCTGTCAAAATTTCAACTCTTGTCTTTCTGGTGTTAAAGAAATATAATGCCTTTAATATCAACAATTATCTTCAGCATGATAAGGTATTAATGAAACCAGCCTTTTTTCGTTTACATCGCTTTCTCGAAAAAGAACTAAAACTAACTTTGACTGGGAAATACAACATAGACTGAGATATACATTCAGCGGTTAAACTGACTGAATCAGCCTTTTTAGGTTTGGTCTTGGAGCTCTACGGTCTATTGTTTTACTTACGGAAAATGAGAACGGGACCTACTGCTTATAGCCGATTCACTACGGCTATGATCATCCATGTTGTGAGAGTGCAGCTATGTTTTACATAAGGTTTGTGAAACTGATTTGCTCGCAGCATTCACACGTTATGGGTGCATGCCAAAGTATTTTTTCGCGACTCCAGGAGGCGTGTGGCGTGGCCAGTGAAAACGAATGCACTTAAACTTCACCAAGTTTTGGAGAGTTGTGATTGGCTTGACCATGCTTGGAGTCCCGGTCAATCTAGAGAGAGCCGAGAAAGGACGTATTGTACACAGGACAATGGAACAACAGACGCATCAGCACAGGATAAAGGAAAAAGTATAGGGTTTCTGGAGTAGTTGATGAGGAAGGAAAAGAATGCAGCGTGCTCTTGGCTTTGTACATTTTTCTTTCAGGAGTAGCACGTGAAGTGCTTCTTTTACTTTTTTTAAAATATTTTTTTAGCATATTTCCTTATCTTTTGTTCTATATTTGAATATTGTAATATAGATCAGTGTCATTTTACTATAATTAATATTAAAGATCGTATAAAGCAAACTTAGTTTCTTAATGGATTTGAAGTAACAACAGCAATTTGCTACATCACAGCACATGTCATCAGCATGATTCTAATCTTTGAACTCCGGTACCGAAGAGCAGCGCTCTACCGTTCGGCGCCTTTTTAGATATACTCGCTTATAGCTTCAAAACTGATAAATAACAATAACCATTTTTCTTAACAGCATGATCTCTTTGGACAATTAGGAAAGACAAAGAGCAAACAGAAAAATCGAAGAAAAAAACAAGGGAGATGTAAGAGTTTGAACTTCTCTTGAGGTCAAGATGACCGCTCCTGTCTTTTTAGTATTAAAAAATATAATGTCTTTAAGGTATCCGTCTACATTAAATAAGTCATTTTTTGCCAAAAATCATAATTTTTTTTATTTCTCTATTGTAAAATTTCAACTTTTAGGCTTCTAAATCTGTTTTTTTCTCTACGGCATTTTAAAGAAAAGTTACAGCTGTTTCAAGATCAGTGACAGCTGTCAAAACAAAACGGAAATAGCAACTTTGAAACCGGAAGTTGTGAATTTAAACCCTTTTAAAGAGCATTTTTTGAACAAAACTTTTTAAATTTTCATCAAGATTAGTTTAAACATTTTTCTAGTATTTTTAATAATTAGCAACTTGGCAATTAGAAAGTTTTGAAGCAAGAAAGTGTGGGGAATTTTAAACATGTATTTTAATTTTTTAATAGTTAAAGTTGCTTTCATAAACTTCAAATGCGTTTTTCTCAAAACGGTATTTTTAATAAAATGTTGAAACTTGAAATGCGATTTCTCAAAAAGTTCTTAAAATATTTTGTTGAAAATTATTATGAATGCTTTTGATAGTATTTACTAGTAAATGACCTAAAAGCTATAAATTTGGATAATTTTTAATGATGTTACACTCATAGTTAGATATAAAGGTAATGAAATTCGTTAAAAATTCAATGTGTATGATTTTGAAAGTCCAACTTTTTTACTAAATGTAAATTAAGCAAAGATTTTTGGTGATTCACTAGTCCAGTGTATAAGAAATGTGTTGCATAAAAAAATATTGAAACAATTTTATTTATTAAAAAATTAGACCGTTTGGAAAAAAACTTGATTTTTTTACTAAATTTTTTTCATTTATTAGAAATTTTATAAAAACTTCTCCAGGAATAAATTTTTAAGTGCCATTCTCTATGATTATATAAAAAATAAATCTAAAAATGTAAAAACGTGAACTAGTTTCTACGTTTAAAGAAAAAAGTTCTCCCAACATAGACGGATACCTTAAAATATTGAACTATAAAATTAATTTTATATGGTCTTGCCAATGAAAAATATTTAAAAAATTAGAAATTTCAAAACTGGAAATGATAAATTTAGCCACAGTTGGAATTTGTAACACAGAAATGGTCCGATAACTCATCATTTTTAAGACACATATATTTTTCGTATCCTTATGAGAGTAATGCATGGGGTCCCTTAGCCTTAGTACAAATTCCTGGTCTTGAAGAAAAGAAAAAAATTTCAGCTCCATAAACTTGGTGATCATAAAGAAGGAATGGTTTACAGGTAGAGTTCATAACACACAAAATCGTATGAGAAGATAATGAGGTTAATTTAGCCCAGAAAATTAAGATTCAAAAGAAAAATTGTTTCTAACAATAGTGATAGTTCAAAATTAAATTCAAACTATAGAGTACAAAAACAAGAAGCAAACAATTTAGAAGTTACAAATACACTATACCCTCTTAAATCTAAAATACTTTTGATTGCATAAAATCCAAGAAGAAAGCTTAATTTTCGATAAAAATTTAAATTTTATAAATATATAATTTTTTAAGCTTATATTACTTTTTGTAGAGTGCAGATATTTCGTTTTGAATACATATAGAGCTTTGTTACTATATATACATTTGTAAAATGTTATACGTAAATAAATTATAAAAAGTAATTTAAAAATATAGTTTCTAAAACAAATGTTAAATTGGGAAGGGGGGTTCTAGTTTTACAAATATTGTCAAAAACACAAGATTTTGTAGGAGTTAAAATTTATTAGACCAATTAAAAATGTTTTTGAATATAAGCTGGTAATAAGTTTGTACTATTTTTTGTAGATTGCATATTTTGAATACATGTAGAGGTTTGAACACGATGTTACTACTTATATAAGTTGTGGAAAATGTTTTAGAATATATAGTTTCTACGAAAAATAAGGCCAAATTGGGGTTTAGGTTTCCAAATATTGTCAAATACACACTATTTTGACAGGATAAAAAAATTAGGATGCCAAACTTACAAGCAAAGTTGTTTAATTTGAAAAAAAATTAGTGGAATAATCTAAAGTATAATATACAAGAAAGTGAGCGATATTATATAGAAAATCCTTGCAAGGTTTGCTAGTAAATAAAAGCTAAAATTTTATTTTTCTGTTTGAAAGGAATCTTTTTTTGCAGTGACTATTTTGTAGTAAACAATTTTATCTTATATTTTATTGTTTTCTATATTTTTCCTAGTTTTTAGAAGTAGAAACTTGATTTGTTTTTCTATGCTGGAAAAAAAATTTATCAAATGTTTTGAGTGTAAAGTAAAAGACTAGTCCAAGATTTCATAATCCCACTTTATTTCTCCATACAATATAATATTACATATATACAGGAAAGTCAAAATTTAATGAGACATTTTAATATTCTTTATATGCAATTAATATATTCTTAATATCTATTTTCTTGGATAATGCTAACAACCACTCCTGAACATCAATCATTTGCTATGAACATTCTTGGTTAAAAGGTTTTCTACAGACAAGGATTCTATATTTGAACAAATTACTTTCACAGTGGGTAATAGGATATTTTAGACAATTATGTACAATTACTCTTTTTTGAATTCTAGAGAATACAAAAATCATTTTTTTTCCAGAAACTACACAAAACGCAAGTTTCTATGGGAAATGGATATTGGCGTTCTCGACTGTATTTTGACATCCTTTTGTTTATTTAAACATAACGGGTAAACACTCCTTAAAACTCAGTTACAATAAAAAGTATTGGTTGGTATAGATTAAATTAGAGCCCTCAGTAAAAATTAGGAATACAAAAGTTCTCCATGTATGATGTGGGACTAACAAATAAAACACGCTACAAAAACTAAATACATCACTATGAGATATAAAATTGGTTTAGAGTGTTTGAATTCATCTCTCAGTACTTGACTGTCAGGAAGTGAACAGTTCGCTATGTATTATAAAGTGCAATAATTGCATTTCAGCCTAACGAGGTGAAAAGAATTCTTTTCAGTTTTTCGGTTACTATAGCAAGAATTAAAGAAACATTAATTAGTTGCTCGTGTGTGAGTGGAACTATTTCACCAAGGTGAAAATAAGAATTTTCCAAAACTACCTACAATTGATTTAGCTTAGTAAACCATTCATTGCATCAAATCTACTTTGCTATTATATTACTTTGAGCTTTTCTTAAGCTTTAAAGTATTCTAACTTCAATATCGCAAATGATTTGTTAGAAATGAAAAAAGAAAATGTTTAAAAATTATTCTAAATAATTTAATCTACCTTTTGGTTGTAATTTTGAAAGTCTAACTAAGCCAACAGACAGTTGATAAATAAGTGGTGAAAGGAATAAATAAAACGAAATCGCTTAGTTGACGTTCAGTCTTTGGCTTTTAGATGCACGATTCGTCTAATCAAGAAACATTGCATGTGAAATTCTGTGCAGTGCACTAACTGCTTCTAGTTTTGGAGTTTAAAGAGCTCCAATCCAAACTGCATTTTCACAAACATTTTGCTTAGAAAATTTCTTACTAAATTAGTGAGTTTGATAGAATTAACATTATTTGATCCTAATATAGGACTTTTTTTAAACAAACTATTTTCAGGATTTAATTTCTATTGACTTGTTCAGAAACAGCATTAGGCAAAAAATAGTTTATAAACACAAATACACTCTCTCAGATCACTTCGTATTGTAGTATTTAGATTGTCTTCAGAAAATTATACATGTTTATGCACGAAGTTATCAAGCTGTAATGGAGTTTGGTACAGTCACAACTATTTATAATAACGGTGGATTTAATAACATTAAACGTCTGAGTTATTTAAAACTTTTGAGTATGAGGATTAATCGAAATTTAGTTTTTGTCCATGTCGGTAAAACAATATCCGTACAAAACATGCATTTTATGTCCCCCAAATGAAAAACCCGTACAAATCTGATAATTTCAATAAATATCTGAAAAACAATAACTGTAACATTATAGTATATATTTAAGAAAAATACATGTTTTAAGTGTCAGGCCTTTTTGCATGTACGGGGAAAGTGCGTACATTTTACAACAAGTAAATTTGATTTTTCAGTCTTTGAGCAAATCATATATAATATTTGTGTATATTAGAAATTCAGTTTTCTAAGTTATGAAAAACAGCAATATGCAAAACATAAAATATGATTTAATTAGCTCCTAGAAAAATTGACACATTTCACACTTTCTCACTCCTATATTAGTCATTTATCTTTTTTTCAAAATAAATACATTTGGGTAGTTACTTTTTACTTTAGATATACTTAATTTTAAAGCTGGGAAGGGGTAAAACGGTAGTATACTGGAAGCTTAATAAAAGTTTATTTAGAATTAAAATGCAACTTCAAAACATTTAAAAGTGAAAAAACTTTTCGTTTACTTACAATTGATAAATTTCACTTCTGAATAATTATCACCACAATTATAAAACTGCTTTTGCTAAGCTCTTGCGTTGTTTAAGTGTATTTGTAACAACCCAACAAATTAAAGCTTAGAATAGTCTGAAAAATTTGAACCACATATATGTACTATACACATTTTATAATACTTAGGTAACTAAATATCGTTGAAAAAATAAAATAAATTTTATAATTCAATGTTTTACTGCTATTAAATGTCATGAAAAATTAATTTAGTAAAATATTTATAGATGCAAGAGGTATTTAAGAGCTTATATTATAAAAATATTTTGAATTATATTTTAAGCTTTAAACTATATTTAAAGGTAATTTAAGATATTAATTAAAGTGAAAAAATTTTTGTTTTACATTATTTAATAATTTAAAGAAAATTACATATTTAAAACTTTTTCACTCTTTGTTTAGTTATAAAGATTTTTTCGATATTCATGCTTTACTTAAAATGAACAGATATAATACTCTAAATTTATTTTTACTTTTGAAATATACATGTTTGAACTTGTTTTACTAAAATAAATATTTTTCTCACTCATGTAATAAAATTAAATTTAATTAAATTATTTATTTAAAATATTTATTGATAATTTTCAGATATATTTAAGATTTTTTAAAAATATTTATAGAATTTTTATTTAAACTTTAAAGTAAACTATTTTTCATATATTTTACATTTATAAGGTTCATAACAGCCACTTATAACTTAATTTCATTAAATTTTAAAGACTTTTTAACTCTTTTAAAATAAACATTATACAAGAAATTTATTTGAACTAAAATTAAAGATTTAAAAACTTTTTCATTTATTTTATTTTATTCATAACAGATATATTAATTTCATTAATAAAGACTTTTAATAGCGTCTTTTAAATAGTAAGTGGATGACAAGAATTTATTTGAACTAAATTTGAATGTAAAATTATTTTCATATATTTTACATTTTAAGGTTCATAACATTTATAACTTAATTTCATTAAATTTTAAAGACTTTTTAATAGCGTCTTTAAAAGTAAGCGGATGTATACAAGAAAATTTATTTGAACTAAAATTAAAGAATGTATTTTTTTCATATTTTACATTTGTAAGGTTCATAACAGCCACTTATAACTTAATTTCATTAAATTTTAAAGACTTTTTAATAGCGTCTTTTAAAAAGTAAATGATGTTTCAAGAAAATTTATTTGAACTAAAATTAAAGAAGGTAAACTTATTTTTCATATATTTTACATTTATAAGGTTCATAACAGCCACTTATAACTTAATTTCATTAAATTTTAAAGACTTTTTAATAGCGTCTTTTAAAAAGTAAGCGGATATATGCAAGAAAATTTATTTGAACTAAAATTAAAGAATGTAAAACTATTTTTCATATATTTTACATTTGTAAGGTTCATAACAGCCTCTTATAACTTAATTTCATTAAATCTTAAAGACTTTTTCATAGCGTCTTTTAAAAAGTAAGCGGATGTATACAAGAAAATTTATTTGAACTAAAATTAAAGAATGTAAACTTATTTTTCATATATTTTACATTTGTAAGGTTCATAACAGCCTCTTATAACTTAATTTCATTAAATCTTAAAGACTTTTTCATAGCGTCTTTTAAAAAGTAAGCGGATGTATACAAGAAAATTTATTTGAACTAAAATTAAAGAATGTAAAACTATTTTTCATATATTTTACATTTGTAAGGTTCATAACAGCCACTTATAACTTAATTTCATTAAATTTTAAAGACTTTTTAATAGCGTCTTTTAAAAAGTAAGTGGATGTATACAAGAAAAAATTTATTTGAACTAAAATTAAGGAATGTAAAATTATTTTTCATATATTTTACAATGTTCATAACAGCCACTTATAGCTTAATTTCATTAAATCTTAAAGAATTTTTAACTGTGTCTTTTAAAGGGTTAACAAATATATAAAAATTGTTTGAATTTCGAAATACCAATAATCCAGTTAAAAACGAAAATAGTCACATTTATAACAATAAACTGATAGACTACTTTAAAATAAACAGTCTTATTTGAGGAGTATGAGATGTAATACCATTAAAAGTATGTCATCGATAAAATATTTTTCATACATAATTTCTTCATTTTATGAGGAGTCGAGGAATTTTTTATTTGCTAAAGAATTTGTTTTCGATGCATTGGAATCTATAAAAATATAAGATAATACAATATAATCTTAAAAATATTTACGATTTTCACAGTTTCTGAATAATGCACACATACAGATATAGTCTTCATATACACCTGTAGAGCCGGTGACGTGTAAATGTATACAGTGTCAAATATCTTACAAATTAGTTGCATTACCTTCTTAACGAAAATATGTTATATAAGAATTGTGTCTTTGTATCAGCTGTGCTATAAAATACAGAATACTATATATAGTTACAAGTGGGATAAACAACTACTTGTTACGTAGAAAGGGGCTGCAAGTTCTCACCTAGACTGATGAATGCTGTTGTAGTGTCTATATAAAGTAGCCAAAATATATATTTCATTTCATTTCAATTCCTTTTATGATTAGCTTTCACATTTCGAAGTTGTGTTTGAATTATCCACATTAAATGTATTTTTAAATATTCAATGCTAGTACGCATGAACGTTGAAATAATTAGAACTGGAAATGAAATAAGGAAAACTGTCGAAAATGACTGCATTCAGCGTTATGAGATCAGTTCTGTCAATTCATTTCTACAAAATTTTGAAAAATAGAAAGATTAAACATTTTAAATCTGATTCTTAAAGTTTTGTTTTTAATGTATCCAAATCTGTGTATTGTTTATTATGTAAACCACAAAGGATTTAATATAACAAACAGTTTAGTTTTTCCATATATGTTTGTTAATAAACCTATAAACTCATTTAATATATAGTTTGATGGTTAAATTAGTGGTAAAAAGGAACTTTAAGTAATATATTTAATTTTTTCAAAGAAAACATAAAATATAGTTTTTGGGAAATAATATTGTACACATATACTTCAAAGTTTCTTTCTCTGTTTTTTTTTGTAAACATTTCTCTAGCACTTTTGAGTTGAAAGTAAAATAAAGTGACACATTTTATTTATATCACAGATCAGAAATAATAAAAAAAGACTTGTAAGCGTAAACGTCTCTGTTTGATTCATTAGTTTATTTTCCACAAGGGAAATATATAAATTACATTCACTAGCTGCAAAAAAATAACATTCATACAATAACTTCTGTTTTAATAGAGAGAAATTTGCAATCAGTGCTACTAATCTAAAAACAGATATAATTTGCACAGATTATTAACACAATAGAGTTTACTTAACAGCTATAAAGTAAAGGTCAAGATTCGGAAATTTTGAAAGTGGCCAGTGGCTACTAGACATGATTATCTCTGCAGCCACTTATGTAACAGCTTATATTCATAGAATTCATATATAGTTAAAAATATGCATGTACTTAAAAGTATATAAGCACATATAATATGATCAGAAATTTAAAGAAATAATGTACTTTAGAATACGTTTTTCACAAAATAAAATTAAATTATAAAGAAACATAAGCTTTTTAACGAAAAATTTTCAATATCTGAAATGAAGTGAAGAATGAATCAGGAGGAAAAATTAGACAAGCTAAAGAATAGGAAAAATAGAAATGCTAACACATCTTAATCAGGAAAAGTTGGCCTTCTGCAACTTATTGTTTCCTTCCACTACAATTCAATTCCGTCTGGATTAGAATCATCCAAATTCCTTTCTCCACTTTTTATAAATAGACAATTTTCTAAGACTTCTCTGTGGATTAATGTAGATCTATCAATAATAATGCGTTTAATACTATTTGATAGATGAGGAAGCACATATAATACGATCAGAAGTTTAAATTATTAAGAAATAATCCACTTTAGAGTATGTTTTTCATAAAATAAAATTAAATTATGAAGAAACATACGGTTTTTGATGAAAATTTCTCAATAAATGAAATTAAGGGAGGAATAAAGAAGGATGAAAAATTAGACAAGCTAAAGAATAGGAAAAATAGAAATGCTAACACATCTTAATCAGGAAAAGTTGGCCTTCTGCAACTTATTGTTTCCTTCCACTACAATTCAATTCCGTCTGGATTAGAATCATCCAAATTCCTTTCTCCACTTTTTATAAATAGACAATTTTCTAAGACTTCTCTGTGGATTAATGTAGATCTATCAATAATAATGCGTTTAAAACTAATTGATAGATGAGGAAGCACATATAATACGATCAGAAGTTTAAATTATTAAGAAATAATCCACTTTAGAGTATGTTTTTCATAAAATAAAATAAAATTATGGAGAAACATATGCATTTTAACGAAAATTTCTCATTTTTTGGAATGAAGGGAGGAATAAATCAGGATGAAAAATTAGACAATCTAAAGAATATTAACAGTAGAAATGTTAACACATTTTAATCAGGAAACGCTGGCCTTCTGCAACTTATTGTTTCCTTCCACCACAATTCAATTATTCCGTTTGGATTAGAATCATCCAAATTCCTTTGTGCACTTTTTATAAATAGACAATTTTCTAAGACCTCTCTGTAGATTAATGTAGATCTATCAATAATAATGTGTTTAAAACTATTTAATAGATAAGGGGATAGCTATTGGTCAGTCCACAAAAAGGTTTTCCTTATCTATATAATGGTTTGGTTGTGTCTCTGATTTGTAGGAAGAGTAAAAGAGGTAAATAAAATAAAAACTGATGAATACAGCAAATATTTTCCCTCACCACTTTCCCAAAATTTGGTCAGCCACGTGAAGAGTGGCTTCTTTGAATGTTGACCTTTACTAATAAGGTAATTTTTTAGTTTAACAAATTGTAAATGAACTAGGATTTATTAAACACAGTTGCAGCAAAGCGTGTAAGCAAGCTCCAAAAATGCTTTTTTGGGTTATTAGGGAGCTTTCATGCACATTAAAATACAAGAGAATAAATTTTCAGAAAGTAGTACAAAGATCAATAAACAAAACAAAACAAAAAAAAATAAACAAAGTAGAAACTATGCAAGTCTGACAGAAAAAGAAAGTTGCTTGAGATATTTATATCATTTTGGTCAAAAATTACTCTATTTAGAATAAATTATTTAATCAATTAAAAGTTTTTAACTTAGCTGAAACTTAAATGATACAAGAAGAAAATAATGAAAACATTTTTAATTTTTTGGGTATAAAAACGGAATTTTTTGAATATCAACATTTCTCTTTTCTCTCATCTGTACATTTGAAGGCAGTTTAGAAAAAGAAGTACACTAGGCTAGGCTTTCACAATAAATTTTCCATTTAAGGACAGAATAAATATTAACTATGAATATGTGTTACACATAATGTTCAATGAACAACATACAACTGAAAAAAAATTCTGCATTTATAAAAAAAGGGATCCATAGATACTTTGAGGGAATTCCTCGTTTACCTAATGAAGTTATTTTTGTACGTTAAAAGCAGAAAAATATAAACAAATTCTAAAATCATCTTGTTAAGTGTGTTATTGAAAAAAAAGCATATCTCCATACATAGGAGGCTTGCTACAGGCAGTGCTTTCAGTGAACTACATATAAAGATTAGAGTTCTGTATTGTTCATTTAAATATCATATCTTTACGTCAAATATCTGGAATGGGTTATTGTAAGAGTTTTTAAAAAACTTCGCAATAATTTTTACCTTTGATTTTCCATACATAAAATGTTTGTCTATTTATTTAAAAAAACTCTTACAGTATTTAATTTATTACACATTTAACTTCTGTCGTTATAACAGAATTTTCTAAAGGTATTTAGTTTGAAACAAAAAGCAGTTTGCCTGTGATTAGGACGATGCAGATACTACTGTCATATTTTTACAATATAGAATGCATCTAGAGCCTAGTTATGCAACATCGTAAATCTTGTTTGGGCAGTGAAGACTTCTTGTTCAGAATTTATTTTAATTGCTTTATATACCATAACTTTTAAACCGCCTGATGGATATTTCAAGTTTATCAAAACTTTATTAAATGCTTTTTTAAAATTTTATCATCACAAACTTTTTATCACTGAAGTGTTCTTTATATCAGTAGTTTTTACATACAGACCTTAAGAATATTTAACAATACTTAAACAGTTATTTACTATTGAAGAAACTCATCTAAATATAAACTCCTGCGCGCGTAGCTGAATTTATATACTTTACTGAATTTCGTAATTTCAAAGCATAATTTGATTCTATAATTACATTACTGAATTAATGAATTTTTAAAGGGGTAGTTCACATTTCTAAATTATCTACAAGGCTTTTCAAGTTGCTTTTATTTTACAGAACATCAAATTAAGAAATCAAAATCTGAAATTTTGAGGGTAATTTCAACAAGTGGAAATAATTTTCATCTTTTAGAAGGGGTTATAATTCATGAGAATACATAACAAAAATATATTGTCTTAATTATCACACAGTATTTAAAGTCAGTGTTGTCCAAGTAGCTGTTAGCGAGCCATGAGTTGAAATAAGAGTCAGAAGACGAATTTATGTTTTGCCTTTGAACATACTAGATATTTTTATACATACTGACAACAAGGTTCTTAGAAATGTAATTTAAAATACATAGACCATTTTTTTTCTCATAAAAGGATAAAATTAAATGAATTTTTAAGTGAGGATACTAGCATAGTTTTTCCTTTGTGAGAATTGAGTAGTATGAAACGAGGCCTGCCAAGAGTTTTATTTGCAGAACACTGTTACACACAAACACCATTACAAAATGATTACACAAGTATGAATACACTTCACAGATCCAATAGTTTATTTTGGAACTGGTTGTGTCGACTTGAACTGCAGTCTGAAATCGTGCATTTGTCGCACTCACTGAGACAGTGATTTGGTTTTCAATTCAGAACAGATGCAGTCAATAAGGGTTTATAAGCTGCTCATGTTGGAGTAGGTTGGCAGGTAGAAGTTTGGTTTAGAATCGGTGAGATTTGAAGAGTCTGAAACTCAACCTTAGACATAGCTAGCGTTCCTTACTTTGAGAACGCTAAGTATCTTTACTTATTCATAAACTTCTCATGCATATAGAGTACATGTGATCTTTTTTCTAACTGGATGCGAATTTGTACTGTTAACAATCCGCAAATCTGATGGCCCACAGTAAAAAAAGTCCAACTTCTTCTTCATATTATATTCATAGAGTAAGTTATAAAAATAAGTAAATATTATTCCCCTTTAAACGTTCGGTAAGCATCCGAATAGCCGGCAGCCCTCTTGGTTTGATGAACACGTCATATTGAGCACTTAACACCAACAAACGTTGTATGGCAAACCAGGAATATTCGAAAATGAAATAGACCCTCCCATATTTATGGACATATACACATAAATATATATTAGTTAGGCATGCATACACGTACATAGATTTGTGGATGTGTGTTGTGTGTGTTGAATCATGTTAGAAACTTGCATTCATTCTCATTTATGCATGCTTTGATTTAGATTTTTCAGAGGAATTAAAAATAAATACTATTTCCAAAATTTTACATCCTGAATTTCTCTTTTCTCGATATTTCCAAGGCACGCGTCTCTATTTACAGCACTTGCTCAGTTCTTTTTCCACTGCCCATGGAGTAGTGTTCCTATGTTTTAGGGAGTGAGTAGCAGTTTAATCATATTTAGACTCGTCCGGCCATTCTTTGCATGGTAGAAGTGCAGGATAAATTTGACTCTCTTCTAAGAGTAGAACAAAATGCTATACGCATTAAAAAAACACAGAATTTGCAGGTTTAAAACTAGAATACAACGAGATACACTATCACTAAAAACTATTATCCTTCAATAAGTCTTGTACATTGCTCTATTTTGAATAGATACTTAGCAGTTCTAAATTGGCACTGAAGATATTACAAAAATATCTGTTCTGCAAATATCTTGAGAGATGAGAAATTGATTAGTCAAAATGTATCTAGGTTCTTCATAACGGAAATAAAATTTTGATACTTCATAACACACACTTTCAGATTGAGTTCTAATGTGAGAATATAGGAAACTGAAGTGATTGGCCCTGTAAACAACCTACGCCTCAGAGAAAGTTGTTCCGGCTTTCTTTACAGGAAACGGTTGCTTGATATGAGTTACTTGTAGCAAAAATAACTAAAAAAAACCGACTAAAGGACTACCACAGGGAATAATACTCGCCCAATCTATTATGGCCGATTTATATAAAAAGAGATAAATTTTTTACCCTTTTGTTCGGAAACGTGAGGTTCTCTGACCGATTACACCTCATCCGTAGCAGTTATCATCTCGATTTGGAGCAGAATCAACTTTAAAAGACTAGGACGACGATCTAGACTTAAAAAGGATTTGTCAGGAGAGCTCTTTACTACAGTAAATACATTTTGCCGTTTACAGTAGTCTTTCACAGAAAGAGCTTTAAAATTGAACATGGATTTCTTATAAAAATACATCTATAGAAACGGATCCTCAAAGGAAAATCGGAATTCTGGCATCACTTCTATTCTGGTATTTCCAACAATAGCCTCAAAATTCTTACACTTGGGATTTCGAACTAATAAACGTTTCCATTAACGATGTATTGATTTCATCAAATACTTTACGGTAAACTCCTTTGCTTTTCGAACTTAAAAACTTCATTTTTTGATGAGTATCTTAAAACTTGCTATGACAAATGAATTTGTTTTTGCTATTAAAATGAAAGTAGAAAATTTTAAAAGTACCAGTTACAGAGATTGATAAAATTGAAAAATCCCCAAAAGATTTGATTAAAATTTTTCCTGAAAAGTATAGATGGACAATTTATATTTTATAAGACAAACTTTTCTGTATCTAATATAGTTTCTGTTTACTCTTTCGTTAAAAACGTATTTTTCCATCATCTTAAAACATTTTTTAAAGAGAAGTAGATAGTTTATAACATTAATGCATTTTCCTAATTTTTAAAATCCTCTTGAATAACTACGTGAAAAACAATTTTCCCTAATGTTTTATAAATAATATAAATTAGTCTTTGAAGTTTTATTCTCAAGTTTAAAATAGTTGCCTTAATGCAGATAACCTATTTGAAGGATATCTATACTGGCATTTAAATTCAGTCTCAAAATATTTTATGTTTTTAAATTCTTTATTAATTAAGAATATAAAAATTTGAATGTAAGTAAATAAAGTAGAAAGCTATTCAAAAATAAATAATTGATTTTCATTGTAAGGGAGCATCCACTGTTGTATTTTAGTAAAGAGAAAAATTGTTAAATAATTTGCCCAAAACTATTTTTAGTTTTGTAGCAAATTACAGCACAAGTGCTAGAACTTTTCCAGTTTTCTGAAACTGCATTAGCCTTGTGTAAAGTTTTCACAGACTAGTTATCAAGAGGAGTTTGAAGGAGATTTGCTAATGTTACATAAAATCGGACAATCAGCCAATGTTGAGGGACGAGGTCAATTGCCAATATCTTATCAAACTCTGCCAGAAATTCTGGTTTTTAAAAATTTTCATCCTATTAAATGTTCTAGAAAAATTACAAGTTAATAAAAAATTGAAATTATTTTAGCGTTTTTTTTTCTCGTTGCTCTGTAAAAGAAGGAAACTGGTAAGTCTTGTTTGATCGGACTCGGTGCTTCATATAAGATTGCAGTAACACTGGATTGTTTTCACAACGCAGTTCATGCCTCCTAGTGACGTGGCCCGCAGGAATCGAAGATGGGGTGAATTCCCGGCCAATGTTCGATGATAGGTGATGAACTGAAGAAAAACGAAACCTGGTTGCCTTCTCTAGTCGTAGCGCCTGGTCCTCAAGGAATATTTTCATTCCAACAAATGAATCATAACATTTCTTCCAGATATCATGGAAGCCAACTGTTCATGTTTATCCAATTTTTTTCTTGTTTTTATTAAATTCTTTCATTATTCACGGATGGAAAAAGCAGTCATTATGACAACATATAAATATTTATGATAAAAACAACTTTTACTGATGGAAAAATCTTGAAAAATATCTTCCTGATGATAGTAGTAAAACATCTAAAATTGCACAAATCCTTGTGTGAAAACAAATGCTTTGTATTGTTTAATATATGTGTTCAAATTCTCTCTTTTCTATAAAATAATATTAAGAAAGAATTTTATACACTTTCACCGAATGGCTTCCACCACTTCTATTATATTTACTTATCTGAGGGATACAGTTACGCAAGTGATTTAGGCACTCGAATGTGAGGACCAGGGATTCTATGAGATAGCTAAATTCTCCATCAAAAAGATCAACCAGTATGGAGTGAACAAAGCAAAGGGACTTGTCTTTCACTGGCTTAGAATAGAATTATTCTCATTGATGCTCTCCATCCAAAGCCTCCAAGTACTTGCCATCAACAAGGCACGGTACTACCTTGTGCCTGAAAGAGAAACAAAACCATGCGGTTAGGATCAAAACATCGAGATTAACAGCCTGTAAAAGGATAGAAAATAAAATTTATGACAGAGGCATAAGGAATTTACTAATCAAAAATATAAATAATTTAACAAAATTTCCATAAGATTTTTGTCTTAAGACCACAAAAATCAGAGTTGTAAAATGTTAAAAAATATACGAACTAATAGATTAACACTATAATTATTGATGAGGTTACTTTGATGAGATCATCAATTATTTTTACTGATGCTCTCCATCCAAAGCCTCCAAGATTCAATTGAAGTGTTTGGATTGTATCTTAGGAAGAATCTGTCTAAAGTTAATCCATAAGAAACATTTTAAAAACTAGCAAAAATTAAAAAAAAAAATAAAATTTTTAAAGAGTTATCTAATTTTTAAAATGTTGTTATTGAAATTTATTCAGTTAAACTTTAATGTTTATGCATAAAAATTCATGAATTTAAGTTTATAGTTTACCGAAATACTTTTCAAAATTTACTGTTCTTTAAACCCTTTGTATCACCCTGTTATAGATCTAAAACATAAACAAAAGTTTATGTCAGTTTTACCCTGAAATATAAAAGACAGCTTTGCTGATTGCTACTATCTAACTCAAATTAATATAATTTAGTGGTGGAATTCGTATCAAATGGTGATAACAAACTTAATTTTTGTATCAAAATGTCGTTTATCGTGTGACTGAATACAGATAATTATTACTGAAATAAGTTTTAAATTTGTAAAACTTAAAAAATAAAAAGTGGCGGGACAAGAAGTATTTCTTAAAAAATAACTTCAAATTCTTTATGTAAAGATAAACTTCGTGCAAAGTAATTTTCAATATTTATAAGAATTCCAGATTTTTTTTTGTAGAAAATGCATTTTTCTGCCAATAATTTCTTAAAGGGACATAGTACTTTTCTAGTCTTAAAATTATTACTATACCATCCCTTTTTTATCATAAAATAAAAAGTTAGTCTTTCTTTAGAATAAAAAATTTGAGTTTAAAAATATTGTTTAGTTTTGTTCATTTCAAGCAGAAAATTTTAAAAAATTACATAAAATATATATATAAATAAAAAATGGAATTCACTTTCTCGGAAGATAACTTTCAAAATATGCATATCAGACAGAAAATTTTCATATCTAATTGAAGTAAATTATCAATTTTATTCTGTAAACTAAAAATTTAAATCTGACATCTTAAAGTTAAAAAATATAAAACTCTTAATAATTGGAAAATTTGAAAATAAATTAATATTTATTATAAAGTAAAATATAATGCTCATATTAGTACAGATGAGATTTGAGGAATGAAAAAGATAATGAAATTCTATCTGATATAAAAATAGTTTCTAATTTGAAAATTTCAAACTTTATTTTCGTAGGTAAGTTAACTTCCGTTTATTTTCCAACAGGAGTAAATATTGAACGTATGTATAAAAATGTATTGTTTTATAAAACAAAACTAATTTTTGATAAAAACAGATTATTATTAATGTACAAGTACTGCAAATAACATTATTATATAGTATTTTACTGTAAACAACTGAATTGTTTTAATTTTATAGTGAATCAAAAATATGCTATTGTAATGAAGATTCTATAACTCGATAAGTATTAGGTTGCCTTAAAATATTTTTATAAGCTTAAAATAATCTCTTCTAACATTCCAGGAAATGTTTTTTAATTTGGTATTGTTGAGATTTAAAGGATTAAAGTAAAATTTACTTTTGTTGAATTCTTTTTAAAGTTATGTTACAATCCTACTCAGTAAATAAAGCCATTCATTTAAAGTGGCTCACAAAAACCAATCTTTCAATCTTTGGTAAGAGGTGGAAAGTTTAGAGTAAATCGCCGTGATTTCTTAACTTGACAACTACTCAAATCGAAAAGGAAAGCCTTGACATTTTAAGCACTTTTATGTGAATATCTGTAATAGAGATATAGCAATCCGAATATTAGGAATATTTTCAGCTGTAACAGATAATAAAATAACTCTCTTTAAAGTTAAGACTGACGCAGTTGAAAATTAATATCATATAAAGCATGTTGGTTTGAAAATTTGCTCAGAAAGTTGGAGCTATTTTTTGCAATGATTTCAAAATCATCTCGAGTCATATCTTTCCATACTAGTAAAATGTGTTTTTTCAAAGACAATTTTAAAACTAATTTTTATACGTTTGGAATAAATTGTTTTAACATTCTTAGAAATATTATTTTAATTTGCAGTTGTTGAGATACAAAGGGTTAAAATAAAATTTATCATCAAATTATTTTTAAAGTTAAGTTGTAATTCTACTCAGCAGATCAAGCCATTCATTTAAAGTGGTTCATAAATACCAGTGGAAAGTTCACAGTCAATAATCGAGATTTCTTAACTTGACGGCCATTCACAGCGGAAAGGTTAACCTTGACATTTAAGCACTCTTACTTGAAAATATATCTCTGAGATATTGCAATCCGAATATTAGAAATATTTTCAGCTTTGACGAATAATAAAATTACCCTCTTAAATGTTGTGAGAGAGACGCAGTTAAATGTTAATATCATAAAAAGTTTGTTAATGTGACTCGGTGGGATTTTGAATATTTTTGAATATTAGGGTTGTTTATTGAATATTTGCACATCCTAAAATTATATTATTATGTATGTAGATTCAAAAGATTAAAGTAAAATTTATCTTTGTTGAATCGTTTTTAAAGTTATGTTACAATCCTACTCAGTAAATAAAGCTATTCATGTAAAGTGGCTCACAAAAACCAATCTTTTAATTGTTTTTGTGTGATTTAATTAAAGTGGAAAGTTCAAAGCAAATAGCTATGATTTCTTAACTTGACAGCTACTCAAAACGAAAAGGAAGACCTTGACATTTTAAGCACTTTTATGTAAATATCCATAAGTGAGATATAGCAATCCGAATATTAGGAATATTTTCAGCTTTAACTGATAATAAAATAACTCTGAAGTTAAGACTGAAGCAGTTGAAAATTGATATCATATACAGCATGTTGATTTGGAAATTTGGAAATTTGCTTATCTTAATTTCATAAGTTGGAGCTGTTTTTTGCATTGATTTCAAAAGCATATCTAGTCATTTTTTTCATACTAGTAAAATGAGTTTTATCAAAGACAATTTTAAAACTAATTTTTACATGTTTGAAATAAAGTGTTTTAACATTCTTAGAAATATTATTTTAATTTGCAGTTGTTGAGATACAAAAGGTTAAAGTAAAATTTGCCAGTTCATAGTCAAAGTTCATAGTCAATAACTGAGATTTCTTAACTTGACGGCCATTCACAGCGGAAAGGCTAACCTTGACATTTAAGCACTCTTACTTGAAAATCTATCTCTAACATATTACAATCCGAATATTAGGTATATTTTCAGCTTTGACAGATAATAAAATTACTCTTTGAAATGTTGTGATAGAGACGCAGTTAAATGTTAAAATCATATAAAGTTTGTTAAGGTGACTAGGTCGACTTTTGACTTTTTTAAGTTTAGGGTTGTTTTATTAAATATTTGCATATCCTAAAATTATATTATTAAGTATGTGGATTTTGTGAAAGAAAAAGAATCTTAGATAGATTTAAAAAAACATTATTTTTTTCTTAAATTTGAGTCATATTTTTTCATACTAATAAAATGTGTTTTTCTTAAAGACAATTTTAAAACTAATTTTTATACTTTGAAATAAAGTGTTTTAATATTCTTAGAAATATTATTTTAATTTGCAGTTGTTGAGGTACAAAGGGTTAAAGTAAAATTTATCATTGAATTATTTTTAAATTTATGTTGTAATTCTACTCAGCAGATCAAGCCATTCATTTAAAGTGGTCCACAAATATCAGTGGAAAGATAATAGTCAATAACCGAGATTTCTTAACTTGACGGCCATTCACAGCAGAAAGGCTAACCTTGACATTTAAGCACTCTTACGTGAAAATCTATCTCTGAGATATTGCAATGCGAATATTAGGAATATTTTCAATTTTAACGGATAGTAAAATAACTCTCTTTAAAGTTAAGACTAGCGTAGTTCAAAATTAATATCATATAAAGCATGTTGATTTGGAAATTTGCTCATCGTAATTTCATAAGCTGGAGCTATTTTTTGCAATGATTTCAAAAACATCTCGAGCCATATTTTTCCATACTAGAAAAATGTGTTTTCTGAAAGACAATTTTAAAACTAATTTTTATACGTTTGAAATAAAGTGTTTTAACATTTTTAGAAATATTATTTTAATTTGCAGTTGCTGAGATACAAAGGGTTAAAGTAAAATTTGCCTTCGAATTATTTTTAAAATTATCTTGCAATTCTACTCAGCAGATCAAGCCATTCATTTAAAGTGACCCACAAATACCAGTGGAAAGTTAATAGTCAATAACCGAGATTTCTTAACTTGACGGCCATTCACAGCGGAAAGGCTAACCTTGACATTTAAGAACTCTTACTTGAAAATCTATCTCTAACATATTGCAATCCGAATATTAGGAATATTTTCAGCTTTGACGGATAATAAAATTATTCTCTTAAATGTTGTGAGAGAGACGCAATTAAATGTTAATATCATATAAAGTTTGTTAAGGGACTAGGTAGGCTTTTGAGTTTTTTTAAGTTTAGGGTTATTTTATTGAATATTTGCATATCCTAAAATTATATTATTATGTATGTAGTATTTGCGAAAGAAAAATAATGTAGGATAGATTAAAAAAACATTGTTTTTTGTTTATTTGAAACTTTTTCAGTATAAAAGAATTAGCATAATTTCTTATTTACATGAAGTACAAAGTACTATATTAAAATTACAATGTACTATATTAAAATTAAAAAATAATGTACAGCATATGAAGTGCCATTTTTCTTTGTTATAGTATAAAAAGTGTTTTGAAAGTCCCATTTTTCTTAAAATTAAATGTTGAGAAAGTTAATATAATGACAAAATGAATGCCATTAGTAAAAATAAAAACCAGCTTAAATCTAGTTTGTTTATTGCTTCAAGTTAGGATATTCTAGAACTTCACTGAAGTAAATCAATAGAAAGATAAAAAAGAGATTTTTAGAAAAATTTTCTACTTTTTAATAATATATCATATAATTACCAAGTATCTCTTCTTACCTTAAAAACCTCTTCTTACTTTGAACATATGTTAATACATAAACCGAAAATACGATATACTCGTAAATACAGAATCTTTTTTAAAAATATTAAATAATACACAAAATAATGTGCATTTAGTTACTAGATTTATTCATGTCACTAGGAAAATATTGCTTTATGTAGTAGAAATTAGTTGCGGAGAGCTTACATAGAGTTACAAAATCTCCCGAAGTCCATAAAATATTGTGTAATGTCAGATAGCAGATGCTTTCACAAGTTTTAATATATATTGCAAAGCTTGCAGTGTTAGGGCGCAGTTTCTATTCGCTACGTTTGTGTCATGCGAACCAGAAAATCTTAATGTCACAAAAATAACTTTGACTTATCTTAGCTGAAAGCAGATAAGTGTTACATACACTTTATCCGTGTTTTCCAAAGCAGAAACATGGATTTCCAAAGTAGAAGCAAGGACTTTTATTTACTATTCCATTGGCATTAAAGGAAAGGAAATAATTTAAGGAAATTTTTATTTAAAAAGGCGTTGTTAAAGTTTTTATGGTAAAAAAATGCTGTAATCATAATTTAATTGACTTTCTACATTAATCATTTGTTTCAAGAAAATGATTTCAGACGCACAATTTTTATTACAAATTTGTAAGATTGAGATGCATTGGTACTGCTTGAAAAAAATTAAAATTTTTAGTTTATCTTTGACTTATTTTTCTTCCTATAGGTTCAAGCCTAAATGGTGAAATTTTGCTGTACAAAAAATAAATGCATGGGAAAAGCAAATATATTTTGAAAGCACTTTCCCGGATAACCTCTTTCTCTAAACCTTTTATTGATTACTGTTTTTGAGCTAAGTGTTGTAAAATAATGTTGTATGAGGTTCTTTCTATTTGTTTAAGTAATATGCTGTTTTTCTGGGGTTTGTGAAGTTTATAAATTACTCATTTATTTCAAGAAAAAGATTTCAGACCCACAATTTTTATCATAAATTTGTTCTTTTTCTAAGCCTTTTATTTATTACTATTTTTGAGCTAAGTGCTGTAAAATAATGTTCGATGAGGTTCTTTCTATTTGTTTATGTAATATACTGTTTTTTAGTTTATCTTTGACTTATTTTTCTTCCTATAGGTTCAAGCATAAATGGTGAAATTTTGCTGTACAACAAATAAATGCATGGGAAAGGCAAATACATTTTGAAAGCACTTTCCCAGATAATCTCTTTCTCTAAACCTTTTATTGATTAGCATTTTTGAGCTAAGTGTTGTAAAATAATGTTCAATGAGATTCTTTCTATTTGTTTATGTAATATACTGCTTGTCTGGGGTAGATGAAGTTTATAAATTACTCCTTTATTTCAAGAGAAAGATTTCAGGCACGCAATTTTTATCACAAATTTGTAAGATTGAGATGCATTGGTACAGCTTGTAAAAATAGTAATTGTTAAAAATTAAAATTTTTAGTTTATCTTTGACTTATGTTTCTTCCTATAGGTACAAGCCTAAATGGTGAAATTTTTCTGTACAAAAAATAAATGCATGGGAAAAGCAAATATATTTTGAAAGCACTTTCCCGGATAACCTCTTTCTCTAAACCTTTTATTGATTACTGTTTTTGAGTTAAGTGTTGTAAAATAATGTTCTATGAGGTTCTTTCTATTTGTTTATGTAATATGCTGTTTTTCTGGGGTTTATGAAGTTTATAAATTACTCATTTATTTCAAGAAAAAGATTTCAGACCCACAATTTTTATCATAAATTTGTTCTTTTTCTAAACCTTTTATTTATTACTATTTTTGAGCTAAGTGCTGTAAAATAATGTTCGATGAGGTTCTTTCTATTTGTTTATGTAATATACTGTTTTTTAGTTTATCTTTGACTTATTTTTCTTCCTATAGGTTCAAGCATAAATGGTGAAATTTTGCTGTACAAAAAATAAATGCATGGGAAAGGCAAATACATTTTGAAAACCCTTTCCCAGATAACCTCTTTCTCTAAACCTTTTATTGATTACTATTTTTGAGCTAAGTGTTGTAAAATAATGTTCGATGGGGTTCTTTCTATTTGTTTGTGTAATATACTGTTTTTCTGGGGTTGGTGAAGTTTATAAATTACTCATTTATTTCAAGAAAAAGATTTCAGACGCACAATTTTTATCACAAATTTGTGAGATTGAGATGCATTGGTACAGCTTGTAAAAAACAGTAATTGTAAAAATAAAAATTTTTAGTTTATCTTTGACTTATTTTTCTTCTAATAAGTTGAAGCCTAAATGGTGAAATTTTGCTGTACAGAAAATAAATGCATGGGAAAGGCAAATACATTTTGAAAGCACTTTCCTAGATAACCTCTTTCTCTAAACCTTTTATTGATTACTATTTTTGAGCTAAGCGTTGTAAAATAATGTTCGATGAGGTTCTTTCTATTTGTTTATGTAATATACTGTTCTTCTGGGGTTGGTGAAGTTTGAGTCATCTACCTATTTCCCTTGCAACTCATTTCACTCATGCAACTAATGTGTCACACGTTAATAAAATGAACAGTGAGTAGGGTCTGTTAAAAAAGACTTTATCATAATTTTAAACTATAAAGAATTGTCTTTTGAACTTACACATTGAAGTGTAAAACAAGAGAGTATAAAATAAGACACAAATCGAAAGTCTTATTTTTTATTTTTGAGTCATAATAGGTGGATCAAACCTTTGGTTTTTTGTCAACAACAATTTCTGAAAAGTTATTGAAAATTCACATATTGGTGTTGCTCGCCTTCATCAATGCATATTCTTGATGCATTTTGATATCATGACATCATAAATTATATTACTTAACTGTTAAGTATCCGGAGTAAGACTGGGAATAAATACGGATTGGAAGTACTCAGTAACTTTATCCGCGTTACTTATTTTTCAGCGAAAAACATATCAAGATTAGAAATGTTTATGGCAGTAATCATGGTTAAACTCACTTTATTCGAGCATAACACTAAAAAGTAAATCTACATTTTCCTAAAATTGCTTTATACAACAAATAACTAGTCTAGTAAATAAATATATTTTAAACTGTAAAACATAAAAGGAGGTAAACTTTTGAAGAAATAAAAAAATTTGAGACTCCTAACTAGCTAATTCTTTAACTTTCAAACCTGATGAGCCAAGATTTTGCTCACCACGACTAGAGTTATAATACTATGTGTTAAATAATTTTCTGGAATATAAATAGTTTTTTAAGCTGTAAAATATTGTAAATGAGGTCAATTTTTACAACCGTTAAAAGGGACCAGATTCTTTAACCCTTGACCGTGACGACCTGAGTTGGGGCTAGAGCAGGGGTGGCCAAATACTTTTAAGTGCATGCCAAAATGAAATTTTCAAAATATCTCCCGGGTCGGAGGACTATACCGCGTATGCTGTGCACACGCGAATGTTTTGGGTGGAGTTTTTTCCCTGCCCACGAAATTTTTTTCACAAAAACACTATAAGTATCATTTTAAAGCCTTTGGACAGAGAAATTTGACAGTTAATAAAAGATAATAGTAATAATAAATTGCCTTACTTAGGTGTATATGCGAACAAATTGTGGCCAGTAAAATATGTCACGTAATTTATAAAGAAATATGATCCATTATATTAAATTAATGGTCATTAAATAAATCAGTTAATGAAAGATTTTATTTTGATATTTATTTATATCTTAACGATACAAATTATTTTATTTTAATCATAGTTATTACATTCTTATATTTATATTACATTTTGTAAATATAATAGTAGATAGAATTATAAAAAGAAAAGACAATTATCAAACGTTAAAATAGAATAGTTTTAGTTAATGAAAACTTGAAATCTGGAATGTTCATTTGATATTATTTCTTCAACATTTAGATCCAAATCACTTGTAGCAATCCTTAATACCGAGTGTAGATTTTCCCTTGAAAACTTTGGCAGTTTCGCGCCATTTGTTGCTATTTCTCGGATACTGTGAAGAATTTGTGAAATTCAAAGGAATCTGAGGGACAAGGAATTCTTGACAGTTGATATAGATAATAATATTGTTGTACTAGTTTATTATGTTTATCCAAAAAATTATTTCATTTTATTTAGTTTGCTGTAATGTGAGCAAAAATTACTGTAATCCATTAACATTTCCCATATATGCAAAAATATAAAAAATAGTTATCTCATTTAAATTTTTTTAAAAAATAATATTTCTAACATTTTGAGGATAATAACGAACAAAGTTAAAGAGAAAAAAAATTCCCAATTATGGTACTTTTTCTCAACTATATTCCACAGGCAAAGGATTAAAATAACTAGCTAATTTTCTAACGTACAAAATCTGCTCATCGAAGACCCCGGAGAAATTCATTATACATTGAAATGCTGCTATAATAAGGAGTAACATTACATTAAATAATTTGGCTTTTAAACAAATAAATTTCTTTACCTGAACGGAAGCAAAAGGAAAATGATGACTGGGAAGACCATCTTAACGTAAGACCAAGGAGAGAATCCAAAAAAACACATAATAGCCAACTGAAATACTTGGCACATGGTGAAAATATGGATCTTTCGTTGCGGGCATCGTCGAATGTAGTGATTAGGAGGATAAGCTGTCTGCAAGAACCGAAAAACAATCGTGAACTTATGTTTCATAAATTTATATTTAAATTACTCATTCAATAATATTCGAGAGACATAACTTTATATGACCTCAAATTTTTTTTTCAATCTAAACCCCTTGACATACAATGGCGAGTTGGAGTCGTCATTCATTTCATAAGTCTCAGTAGTCTTTGACAAATTTGACTCGTCAAGAGCGGTTTTTGGTGGAGTTCATGAAATATTAGATTACTCAGTTGATTCACTCTTGAGTCGATTTTGGTTTACAATGCTCAAGATGTCTCCCTCTCTCACCGTGCCAACAGTACAAATAGCAAAGCTATATCCACAAATCAAGAAATCAGAAAAAAATACATTGAAAGCAGTATTCATTTTAGCAGGGATATCGCACGGCGAATAACATATTAGGTGATATTTGAGTCTGATAGACTTAAATAGTGTGACAATGTTAGGATTAATGTTATTAACTAATTCCAATTTTAAATCAAGACATTTCTCTCTCATTGACCATAACTGTTTAGCCAGCTTAATTAAATCATATTTTTTGGATGCATCAAATTACTTTTTATTTGTATGTCAAGGGGTGTTAATACACAATAAAATGTTATAATAATTTATTTAAGGCACAACATAGAATACATCTACAGGCAAAAGCATAGTCAAAACATTGTGTTCACTTTGGAATTGAGATCTTCTCCTTTAAAAAATATTTGGTGATTTATTCGCTAACTTTGGTTATATGAAGAACATACTTTTCTTTGAAGTTTCTATGATTTATGCAGTTAGAGGATTATCCAGATATTTAAAAAGAAAAACGGTTTTTCTATCACCTTGTATTATATATAAATGGAAATAATTTATAACTTTTGTATAACACTTGTCTGACAGTTAGTAATTTTTGCGTGGTGTTTTGGAAACACAATTCATATATTTATGAAGAAATAAAGGACTTTTTAAAAACATTGCAGATTTTTTACAAGCATTTTCCCAAAATGTATATTGACAACTTATGAAACCTACTGAAAAGATGTAAGTGTGCAAAAGGGATATTATGGTGCAAATTAATTTAAAAATTTAAATTTACAGCGAGATATGAGCATGTGAAGGAAATATCTCTTGATGTGCATCTGCGAAATACACATTTGTTATATAATTTTGAACTACAGGGCACCTTATTAAAATATCCAAGCGTACAGTATAAAATTTTAAAAAGATATCGGCATTATAGTGAGAGTTATTCTAGTCACTCTCTAAAATTAGCTGCAGAAAGTAGGGATATTTCACAAATTTCAAAAATAAAATGTTTGAAAAACCCCTGAGAAAGAAATATATAACACTACAGATCCAAATCTGGTGATCACAACGTTTGGACTCTTTAGTTTATAAAAGAAAATGAATGTATAAAATTATAAATAATAAAGATACATTTACATCAAATTTTGATGTTTTTAGTCTGAGACTACAAAACTTAGGCAAAATAATTATGGATACGATATTTACTAGCGAAAGTTACACAATGAATATAGACTGATTTTTCAATGCAGATTTCGAAAAATACTTAAATTAAAAAATATTTTAATATTAATAAATTTATATAAGGGATAATTCTTAGAAATATTCACTTCATAAAAATATTATAAAAAAAACGAAAAACACTTAAGTGAAAATGTTTAATATTTACTATAAATGATTCAACATACAAATAATCTATAAATTGCATGTATTGGTAAGACTACATAAGCTTGTTGATAATTTGGTAAATACTAAATTTTACTATAATTGATTAGAATATACTATAGATTAGAATATATTAATTAGAATTATTACTATAATTGATAGTTGAAAATAATATATTTTCAAGCATAAAAGACAGAAAACTAGCCTTTGAATGCATGTTGATAAAATATAAGCAAGTTAAAGTTTATCTCAAATCTTGGATAATTAACTTTGATAAGAATATATTAAACTGCATTATGAGGCACAGGAAAATCTAATTAACAAGATCAGTATATCTAGTGCCAAATAGAACATGGTTGTTTTACGTAGATTTTAGTGGATTTTTTCAAGAGAAAGCTTCATGAAATATTAGTGTACTTAGTGTATATTATTTTGAGAATTAATTAAAAAATATAAAGAGTTAAAACTTCAAAAAAGTTATATTTTCTCAAGTATATAAAACAAGAAAGCTTTTGTACTATATTTTTCAGATTTCTAATCTGGAATAGTTTTATTCAATATAATTTAATATTCAAAAAATACAGAAAGTATTTCACAAGTGTGCAGTGCTTTTAAAAAACTTCTAATATTTTCTTTGTATTTTTATGAACATAATTATCCTTTTGATAGTTTGATTATTTCAAAATTTAGTGATATCTATTTTAATTTCACATACCAAAATAATTTTTCGAATCATATTTGTAAAAACAGCTACAACTATATTAAAATCAAATTAAAATTGCTACTAAGATAATTAAAACTATGACTCCTTGTATCTTAAAACTTGATATACATTATTAAAGAAAAATAATTTCATTTTTTATAATAAACCTTTTACTGTCTGAAACATGAATAATTATCTGGTACTGTCCTAAGTTTCTCTTTTTATGAAAATAATATAACATTTTTAAACTCAAACGTATTTCCTACACTTTACCTTTTGTCTAATTACCATTGTAAAATGTGTCCTATTTAAATTTTTTCAACATTCAGTACTGCTTAGATTGAATCTAAATTCCAAAAGTTTACTTTACATATGAGATAATTCATTATTCCCTTCTAATTATTCATATTTTAAAAGAAATAAACAAATATGCACCTTCCTCCGTGTAATTCATCTCCATGTTCTGCAACATACTCATACATTTTAAATATATTCTTGTGACTGGATAACTAGAGACATTTATTTGAAGCATAATTTTTCATTTGTTATCCTCTATTGATACTTTTAATATTGATAAGTTATGTCATGAGATGCATAATTTTATACTTTTCATCATCAACGGTAATAATATTTGATGACTACACATTCTATTCTTTTAATTGAATCTGTATGTGCATATTTATTAACTAATGCTTAGTACAAACAACAAACTACTGGCAATTATTAACTGCATGAAAGGCTATTTAATATTTAACTTATAAATTAAGAATTTCAGTATTCATTAAGTTGATGCATAACCTTGTATATGACTTATATTACATGATTAGTTTTCAAATAGGAAAACATTGCTTACGTGTTTCATAATGAAATTTCATAGGAATCTTAACGATGCATAAAAATAAAAAACAAGTAGTTCAAAGATACCAATAAATAACTGCGTTAATACAACAGGCACTTACCAATGAATCTAATAGTACATTTGTTTTCTCGAAGGGGAATATGAAATCTAAAGTTTGTGGTACCTGTTTTGTGAAAAGTAAGGTGATCATCTCTATCAATTGGTTGGTTACCACTGGCTGATGTCTATTCATGTATGAAGTAGCCTATCAAAACTGCTATTGTTGATAAGACCAGCTCTTAACTTGTTTTAATAATTTTAACAATAATTTCTAACTTAATAAAATATAAAACAAGAAGCGATCAGTACAAAGAGACGAATAAGTAATTCTTATAATACAATACAAATATAGAAATCAGTATGAGAATATATTAGTTTTGTTCTATATTTCGTGTGCAAAGATGAATTGTAATTGTGAGTGGTACCTGTTCCATGAAAAGTAAAGTGATCCTCTCGAACATTTGGTTACCATTGAGCGACGTGATGGCCATATACAAAAAAAGCCCATCCAAAACGGCCGTCGGTATGTAAGCCATTGGGTATGGGAGCAAGAAGATCGACAAGCCGATGAGGATGTGCGAGACGATACCCGTAACACGCGTCTCCCGCACTTTGACGATTCTAAAAAAAAAAGAAAGAATTTGCATTACAGGGAATGAAGATCACGAATGAAAGAGATTTTTTTCTATTGTAATTTATTGGGTATTTTGTTTTAAATAGAAACTAATTATCTATCAAAAGTCAGGACGAATAATAATAAATGAATAATAATAAAAAATGAATAATTTAAAAACGAATGAAGATACAAAGATATACGGTGTGCACCAAACGGATGAAAAAGATACAGGATTTTGTGTGGCAACGAAAAGGAAATAGTTGTGTTAGCGACGAACAGATGGCGCTATAGCGTTTTATAGCACTAAAAGATGATTTATAAATGAAGAAATGTTGACAACTTACAAATCAACTTAATTACAGTTAATTAGTACTACAGTAAATGTTCAATGTAATATCCATCATTCAGAACTACAGTTGTGAGTCACCGCACTGTTCACAGCATTTGGTAGCATTTCTTGCATTATGGCAGATACATTTTGGTGTATGGCATTCTTAGTGCTGCTAGCGCCATCTGTTGTTCGACTATGGAATTATTTTCATTTCGTTGCCACACAAAATCCGGTTTCTTTACCATTCGTTTGGTGCAAAGCATATCTTTTTCATCTTTATTAGTTTTCGAATTATCCATTTTTAAATTTTGTTCTGACTTTTGGATCCCCCGGTATATATATATTTTAATTTTCAATTTCTTAACTCCTTTCAATTTTTTAAAATTTTAGAATGTTAGATAGTTATCTTTAAAATATTAGTTTTACAGAATAACAAAGAAATATATCTTAAATTTTGTATCAAATTTAATTTCTAATACACACATTTCAGTAACTATTTTGCAAGTGAGCGATTTTCAGTTTTTTCATTTAATGTATATTTATGTTATTTAAAAATCATACTATTTGAAAACACAGAACTAAATAGTATTTTTTAATGTTATAGTATTATAAAACAAATTCATTTCAAAAGTAGTAAAACTTGTTGTCTTATTATGTATCGAATAAGAGGTGTTATAAGGAATAACTTGGAAGAGTCCCTGAAGTTGTAACATTTTTTGATAAGAGTTTGAGAACAATTTTTAGCATATATATTTTTAAATGAAGCATTACCGATACTCTTTGATCACAGTAGTATATGATATTTGAATATGTGTGATATAAATTATTAATATCAACAAATATGTCTACAGATTATTGTTTGAGAAAGGCATCTTACATTTCATAGACATGCCCCTGTTCGACCCGTTCCTCGACATCAGCCAGGCTGCGAACATGGAGGGGTGAATGTGGCAGGACTCCATGCATCCAAGGCAGCCCATATAAGGACAGGAAGCCGTTTACAACGGCCACCACAAACAAATCTAAATGATAGGCGGGGCCTTTCTTTAATCTGCAAAAGAAAGCACACACTTGTATTACATCCAAATCAAACTTATCTGCAAGTGGAATATCAGCTTCATTCGTATGAAACAGTTTTTTTTATTTGCGAACATTTGAAAGATTTGTAAATACACTTTTGGAAAATATATAAATCCCAGTACAGTAGCTGTATTTCCAAAAAGTTACGCAATGTAAACATATACATATGTATACATGAATAAAAATAAACAAACAAATATATATATATATAATATATATATATATATATATATATATATATATATATATATATATATATATATATATATATATATATATATATATATATATATATATATATATATATATATATATATATATATATATATGTATATATATATATATATATATATATATATATATATATATATATATATATATATATATATATATATATATATATGATGTATGGGCGAGATTCATCAAAAAGCACAACACATTTTATTTCTGGTGACGATACATCAAATCATTACAACAGTCCAAAACTTCTAGCACAGAATGCACACACTATTTTTAAGTAGGGATTTCTCAGGTAAAAAGACAACGAATAATCTCTAAGCACAACTGATCACGTGATAAAAATATCCATGTTTAAAGAGAATGCGTTTACTATTGGCTAAAGAAGTACAGACAGAGGCTGAATTATGTCTATAGTGTGTCTGGAGGGAAAAATCAGAATATCAACATAATTTATGAACAGAAGTTATTAAACTAATATTAAAATATGTAAATAAGGGATTTTAATATTATATATATGTCAGGTTGGAAAACTTAAATTTAATAATTTAGGGGTTTGAGAACAGAAACGCAACAAACTCTTTTAATGCAGGAGAATGAATTTTAATAACTCATTATAAAAGCAATTAATTCGTAAGGATTGAAAGAGAGCTTCTTGAGAAAGGATTGATGCAAGAACCCTGACTGGGTGGTGTTCCTTTGTCAGAATGTGGACGGTAGCCATTCACCGCCATGCTTGATGGTTGACTGTTAAACTGTGCATACATGAATAAAGATATTATCAAGCTGACTCTTAATGCGATTGCAAAGCTTGTTATATATATGTATATATATATATAAGTATAATAAAAATGAAAAATATATCAATTGTAGATCCATTTTGTGTCTCTAGTTTAAAGTCTCAAAAACATCGAAAACTAAAAAAATCATTTATTTGTCTTTCAAAACAAGACAAAAAAATTTGAGAGGTGGGTTTGCGGCGGAACCACTGTCCATCAATGGGTTAGACAAAATCAAATGATTTTACTAATTTTTGTTTATAACTGCAGGGTTTTCTAACAAATGAAATGTCTTTTCAAGCAAGCTTCACAAAATTATGTCCACATCTTACATTCAGAACACGAAAACATTAAATATTTTATAATATATGAACATTTAAACAAACTTGGTTATTAGGCATGCCATTACAGCTCTGTCAATCGGGGCTACCATTTGTGGTTGGAGTAAAGTAATACTAATACGTTAATTTTAGTCCTTCAGGAAAAGTTACAAAACAAGGAATTATATTTAGCTGTATATAATTTTTAATTTTACCTTTATATGACAATTTCTTAAATTACTTTGGAAACTTACTTATTACATGGATTATTGACCATAGCGGCCGATATATTCTGGTCCATGAAGAACAACAGTGATAGGGCAAATCCCATGCCCATTGCCCCTATTGAAGCCGTCCATGGGAGTGTCTCCACTGGGGCTCTTGTCAGAGGCAAACTAACATTGTAACGAAACTGGTCGGCTGAAAGCAAACAAATGAAAAAATGTAATAAAATTAACAAAGAAACTTCCTAGAAATTGAAAGATTTGGATATTTATTCAGCATGAATAAATTAATATATTAGAGGAAAACTAAATTTAAAACATAAACTATTCTCTTTTAATAACATAGATATTCAAGCACAAAAATCTGTACAAAATGATTAATTATGTATGTGTATCTATGTGTGTGTATGTATATATATACACACACATATACACACATATACACACACATATATATATATGTATGTATATAGATATGTATATATATGCATATATATATATATATATAAATATATATATATTATATATATATATATATATATTATATATATATATATATATATATATATATATATAAAATATATAAATATATATATATATATAAATATATATATATATAAATATATATATATAAATATATAAAATATATATATATATATATATTATATATATATATATATATATATATATATATATATATATATATATATATATATATATATATATATATATATATATATATATATATATATATATATATATATATATATATATATATAAATATATATATATATATATATATATATATATATATAATATATATATATATATATATATATATATATATATATATATATATATATATATATATATAATATATATATATATATATATATATATAAATATATATATATATATATATATATATATATATATATATATATATATATATATATATATATATATATATATATATATATATATATATATATATATATATAATATATATAAATATATATATATATATATATATATATATATATATATATATATATATATATATATATATATATATATATATATATATATATATAAATTATATATATAAATATATATATATATATATATATATTATATATATATATATATATATATATATATATATATATATATATATATATATATATATATATATATATATATATATATATTATATATATATATATATATATATATATATATATATATATATATATATATATATATATATATATATATATATATATATATAGTCAGGTCTAAAAAAGGGGTAGTTGGAAATTACATGAGTTAAAAGCGATTTTAAAAAGGGAATTCTTTTATAATAATAAAATAAATGAAAAAGACCAGCTCTCCCGTAAGCTTTTAGGATAATCCGGTCAGGCGGAAGAGTTTTGAAACAATTTGATGAGCTTGCAACCAGATAAGTTTTCAGTGAGAGCGTGGACATGGTCCTGTCAACAACACTCTACGATTGTCTTCGACGTAAAAGTGAAAATGGCGCAAGTTTTAATTTAACGATGGTTTAATAAACTTATTATTATCACCAAGAAGACTGTTTTCCATTCGCCTTAACTCTGGATCACGACATGTCATATATATATATATATATATATATATATATATATATATATATATATATATATACAGGCATACATATAAATCTTGTTGGGATATTTCCCAAAAATCTTTTGAAAATGAGACAGCCACAAGTGAATATTTTAATTACGTGTTTACTATTTGAGGAATGTGACCTTTCAACACAACCTATTAAGAATATTTAGCTTTTATTTGTAGAAACTTGTTCTTTAGTTTTTAAAGAAGCACAAAAATTTAAGCCAAAAAATAATAATATATAGTGTTATCATTCTCTAATCGACTAATCGAATGCTTGGGTCGAAGGAATCTTCGTAAAGATGAACCTGTAAAAGAATGATACACTTGATTAAGTGATTATTAATCCTTGTATTATATTAATACTCCATGAGTTCACACATGAACATTGCAGAAAAACTCCATATTTTAAGTCCTTGCAATAAATAGTTATCCGTAAGAATTGAATTTATCCATATTCATCAGTAATAACTGAATTCATTCTGAAGTTCACTTTAGTTCATACTTTTACCCATTAACACTCAATGACCCTGTTTAAGGACAGCTAGAAATAGTTTACAATTTTTTTTATGTTTCGTGGAATGATATTTCCTTTTCAGGGAGGGTAGATAGACATCCTATAAACAATCTCAGAAAATTTCATGTATCTACAATCCTTTATAATTAGGAAATTTGGATCAATCTATTATAATATTTTGATTCTCGTTGTCTGAATTTATTCTTCCGTCAGACACATCGACTGAAACCTGACAAATAACTACATATAAAGGGTTATTCACAAATCCCTCCAGGGCTTCAAAACGCTACAGTAAAAAAACTAAGGCGTATAAAGCAGAAACGAATTTTGCTTTAAATATAGAAACAATTAAGATTTATAATAGCAGTTGACAGTAGATGGATGTAGATTTAGATGAAGCAAGCAAAGATGACGTACTTCTTTTGTCCTTGCCCACACGCTCACCGGATTTAACACCGTGTTACGTTTTCTTATGTGGCTATGCAACAAAGCTTGTTCTCTTAACTCTTTTGTCACGTGATTTAGAAAAACTGGGGAGGGTGTAAATATTAAAGGGTAACACATGCTACGAATACCGTTGACAGTACTATGTTGCATAGTCTGGTAGGAACTGGACTGTAGCATTAATTGGTGAAGTGTGATCAATGATTCAAACACAGAAACTGTAAGGGTTGCAAATAAAAATTTGTAGTTGATGCAATGTTTTTTTTTCTGTATTCATTTTAACCTTTTTACTGTATCCTCATTGTAAACCATGTGTTGTAAAACTTTAGTTTAGAGAACTGTTTACATGTGATACCAAATAAATCACTTAGTATAACGTTTTTCGTTTTATATAAATCTCATCATATGATGTAAACTGATTACTAGTTAAAACAGACTATAATATTCAAAATTGTTTACATATATTTGTTTTACTCCAATACGTCTAAACTTACCTAAATTTAAAATATTCATTAATATAAAATCAAGAAAAATGGTTTGACATTAATGGGTAAATGTTTCCTGCTGCCGACAGTACCAGAAAAAGGTATTCGAGTTATGAAGGTTTCACTGAAATAAAAAGAAATACCATACTTTTGTAATGTTGTCTGAATAAAATGCTATATCTTGAATCTTATTTTCCTTTCCTGTAATTTCCGATTGCATGAACAGTCGATCTTTGGTTTTACTTCGCTCTTAAGATCCAATAGCAGGTCTCTCATTATTACATTCAGTAGACGAATTCCATTAAGGAATTCTTTAAATCTTATTATTCTTTTCGAAAGTCTTCAACTGCCATAAAACGATGCTACTTGTATTTTTGATTAAGATCAGAGCCCTCTCCGGATCATTTTGAGCTATGGGCTGAGTAAGTTATTCGAATTCATTACTTGTAGGAAGTTCTGATACTTACATTTTTATTGCACAACTGATTCGTTGATACGTTTAGGGATCGAGGTTTTGTGGGGGTGGTAAGAATGTAGCCCCGACTTGGAGTAAGACGTGATTAAAATGGGCCTGGTCCTACAGGCTCAGTGAATAAAGCGTGGGGCTAATAAACCTACCCCGTAATAAACGGTCTTTATGAAATTCAAAGAAAGAAATACGCGACCGTCTATTGAGAAATGACTTGGAAAAGGCTTAAGATCTCTGCGATTTGGGTTATAGAATGTTTGTAAATCCTTTGGCATTCAAACAAGAGTTAAACCAAGATTTAAATAGATTGACTGCATGGCCAACGATATGAAAGAGTGACAAACTGGAAAACCCTAGAGAAGAATAGGACGGCTTGGAATAGAATTTTGAGGAAGGTCAAGGCTCACCCAAGGTTGTAGTGCCAGTAGAGAAGAAAAAGAACTGACTCACAATCTTTTAGAACAATATTAATTGCTAACCTACATTAGTTTAAAGATACTATTCTACGAAACAAGCTTTTCAAATGCAGATCATAATTTTTGTGCTCATGTACATGTTTTATTTTATCTGACTCTAAAAGGTACTTTGCAATTTTCCTGTGTCTTATTGTATATTTAAAAGCTTAACAAATACTTATTTTAGAAGTCTCAAATCTAATTGTGATTGAATATGATTATATGAATTGTATTTTAAGGTTGAAAAAACATACTCACTTGCAACATCCCTGAAAACGAATGATCCTAGGAAGCTCATCGAGATAACTGCTACAGGCAAGGCGTAGTCGGCCAGAATCTCACGTTTACTGGCCTGCAGGTACGGCCTAATGGAAACATAAAATATCATCAGGTAAGTCCACATAGATGATTTTTCTTTTCAGCTCTCACTCTCTTTTTCTCTCTTCCCCCCCTTTTCTTTCCTACACTTCTCTCTTTCTTGCTGCCCCTCTCTCTCTCTCGCTTTTTTTTGTCCCTGGTTTCCCTCACTTTATCCATCTCTCTTTTCTCCCCAACAATTTTCTCTGTTTTTCACTCACTTTATCTCATTCTCTTTTCTTTTGTCCCCTTTTTCTCTGTTTTTATTTCACTTTATCTCCTTCTCTCTCCTTCTATTCTTCTTTGCTTTGTTTTTCTCTAACTCTCTCTTACTCTTTTCCTCCCCCCTTCCCCCCATCTTGCTCTCTTTCCCCCCTCACTCCATCCCTCTCTCTCTCACACACAAACAAATAAATAAGTAAATAAAATAAAACAAAACCTTGCAATTGAAAGCGTATATTGAAGACCAACACTCTTTGGGACATGTTTAAACAAAATGTTCTGATTCCAAATCCCACCGGTGTATGCGGACCTTAAAATAAGGAACGGTTCATCACATATGTGAGACCGCAATCTCTGAAGGGAGACTTGCGTGATCAGTATATGAGTACACAGTCCTGAACGAATTAAATAAAATAATTTTCAAATCATGGTAACAATTAAAAATGCACAGTATTGAGTTCAATGTACAGCTTCAATGTATAGCAGTGATTTCATTTTCAATTTGGCTAATTTCTCAAATGAATAATGCATTATAATGAATATTTCAAGAATTCATAACAGATTATAAAAATAATTTCAGACTTCCTGTTTAACAGGTTTGTTTTTCATTATTTAGATAAAAATTTTGGTCATTACTTAGTCGTTAATAAGAATTGTTATTCTGTTCATTAAATAAAATAAAAGAACGAATGAAATCAGAGAGCTGAAGCTCTCTAATTTTGTTCCTTCATTCATGTAATGATTTCTTTAAAAACAAATATATTCTTATCAAAGATTTTTTTGGTCCCCAAAGAAATCTTTTCTCCGGATTAAGAAATTATTGAGACCTAATCTTATTTATAAGTTACGCAAAACATCCATTAATTCTAAGGATAAGTGCCTATTTAGCTACGACTGGAGTTCAGTAAATGATCCATTCGAGAAAAAGCGTCAAAATGTTTTTTTGACCACATATGAGGTTGTAATTATTAGCTGATGACATTAAATGTCTAACCCCAGTATTTGGTTTTTCGTGATAGCTCTCTTACAACACTGATAGGATTAATCATTATTGATTAGGCTAATCAAGCAGAAATAGGACCGTTAAAAACTACTTAAAACTGTATTTAACGTATTAAGTAGTTCAAACATTCATCTCGAGTAAGTGACTAAAGACTCTAATTATCTTTTCTGTCTTAATTTTTTGGAGAATTTTCACCTAGAAGTAATAGTTTTTAACACTACATATAATTAACTAGACAGTCTTGGTAGTGTTTATAGTGTTTATTAAGGTTACGGCAGTTTTTATCTTATTTATTATAATTGACTAGACTTGAAAGAAATCCGAAGTGACATTTTTATAAACACCTTTGAAAATAAAAATAGACTGAAAGAAAAAAGTTAAGAGAAAATATTTCCGTTTAAACTTTTAGCTTACAATAAAAAGCTTGATTGTCTATAGAGTGAAGTGCGGGTAAATTATGTCTAGCTTACTTTCGTTGTGAAGTAAAAACATGTGTATACTGAAGACTCTCAAAAGTAGTCACTCAAATGAGGATCGTAATATATCGTAAGATAATTTAAAGAGTACACGTAAAAATGCAAGCTACTGATTTCAATACTATGCAAGAGTTAGATTATTATGGCATTGGGAAACATAATCGGTTTTACGTTACAAAATAGGAATTTAGACAGGAAAGTATATCTCTGATATTACACACATAATATATTACCTACTCAACACGTGCACTCACCATTACATATATACAAGGGTTGGAACTTTAATAGTGGCAACAATGCTGTAAAAACGCTACGTAACAAAACCAAAGAATATCGCGCATACCACACGTGAGCTACATACTTAACTTACCTCTCAGCAAAAACAATCATCCTTCCTACTTCATGCTCATATGTAGTGGGGCAAAGAACTGATCCTTGTGTTAGCTTGTGGTCTAAAGTGTTGTCAGGATGTTCTTAAAACCAGAACAACGAAGTTGGATAAAAATTCAATGTGTCAGAGGTCGTACAACAGAACAGTGTCATCTAGAACTTTACTATACACCTTACTCTCCAAGGCTAAGCCTTTGTGACTTTGTCTTAATTCCTAAGATGACGGAACCACTTCGTGGCATTCGCTTCAGAACTGTTCCAGCTATTCTTGTGTCAATAGACCGGTGCATTCGAATTATCAACAGAACAGGCGCAGCTACATGTGTTCTGTGACTTCCACATCGTTGGGAACGGGTTATACACAATGCGTTCGACTATATTGAAAGACTGTAAAACATGGTGACATGAATCACTTTTTTATTCCACGTAAATATATAGTTGCCACTATTAAAGTTCCAACCCTTGTATATATATATATATATATATATATATATATATATATATATATATATATATATATATATATATATATATATATATATATATATATATATATATATATATATATATATACATATATATATATATATATACATATATATATATACTATATATATATATATATATACATATATATATATATATATATATATATATATATATATATATATACATATATATATATATATACATATATATATATATATATATATATATATATATATATATATATATATATATATATATATATATACATATATATATATATATATATATATATATATATATATATATATATATATATATATATATATATATATATATATATATATATATATATATGTATTCACACACACACGTATACTGGGTGTCCCAAAAAGGATCGAAAGTTTGAAAAAATGATTAATGAAAACGAAAAGTGATAAAAATGTGTAGTTTGCTTCTTAGAAGACTAGGATAAAGCCGCAATCACCTATGTGAAGAGCCGCATTGGCTTCCAAGATGTGATTTGCTCACCCCTGGTTTACGACAATAAAATTAATTTAAGCTATAGTCAGAATTATATCTCTAATGGAAGATCATAATTCAGTCCAATAATAATTGCCTGTACAATATTAAATTCAGCTTTCAGTCTGATGTGAATCTTTAAAATGTTTTTGTAGTTAGTTAACATAGATCTACCTTTCTAAATTTTGTGCTGAGTGGACTGAGATTTCAACGTTCATTTCCAAGCATTTTTTTTTTTTATATTTTACTAAATGAAGAATAAAATACAGGGTGTTTCATACTGAATGGGATAAAAAGAATAGCGCAGTGTGACTGCCGTAATGGATTTATTCAGCCGAAACAAATTTATTCGGCAACTACAGTTATACAAGTTTTATTTGGCAACAGGTAAAAATTATCGAATGACGAACGTGCCGCTAGAGGTGCTGTTAAACAAAATGTCGTCCATGCAGGAGAAAGCGTACTGCGTTTTCGAATATGCCAAAACCTCCTCGGTAACTGGTCTTTTGTGCAAAGACATTTTCGCACAAAATTTCGTAAAAAACCACAGCATCGGCATAACATAAGCAGGTGGGTTCCAGGATACCAGCTGCTTACGCAAGAACAAAAGCCCAGGACGAAAAGAAACAAAACCCGCTATGCTATCACGAGTGTGGCAGGAGCTTGATTACCGTGTAGACATTTGTCGTGTCACTTGAGGGACACATATTGAACACCTGTAGAATCTTGAATAAATGTAGTTTTGAGGTAAATCTGAATTTTCTAGATATATTAATTATAACGTACACAATCATGTTTTTCTTTTTGTCCCATTCAATATGAAACAAATTGTCATCACCCTAAAGGACACATTGCAAAACAAATGAAGTGTTCCTGACTACATAAAAATGTATAAAAAAATAGTAACTACTTTTATTAATTAATAATTGATTCCCTACAAAAACAAAAAACATACCAGAAAAAAAAAAATAGAAGAGTTCTTGAAAAAAAATTTAAAATCCGTCTAAAAAAACGTCAAAAATCTTAATTTTTTTTTAAATATCTCTATTGTAAATAAAATCACACTTTAAATCTGTTTTTTTTTTTGTTACGAATGAAAGTAGTAACTATTTAAATATTGTGACAGCTGTCAAAAACAAAGTAAACATACCGGAAAAGTTGTGAAATTATTTGGAAGCATTTTTTGAAAGAAAACTTTTTTAATGTATTCTAGAAGATTCTTTAAAACTTATTTTTTTAAATTTTTGTAAAATATCAACTTTTAGGACAAATTATCTCTAAATTTTAGAAAAGTTCTTTAAATATGTGACAGAAGTTAAATTGTTATATTTTAAAAAACTTTTTAAATTTTCATGAAGATTAGTTTAAACATTTTTCTGGTATTTTTAATAATTATCAACTTGACAATTAGAAAGTTTTGAAGCAAGAAAGTGTGGGGAATTTTAAACATGTATTTTAATTTTTTAATAGTTAAAGTTGTTTTCATAAAACTTCAATTGCGTTTTTCTCAGAACAGTATTTTTAATAAAATGTTGAAACTTGAAATGTGATTTCTCAAAAAGTTCTTAAAATATTTTGTTGAAAATTATTATGAATTCTTTTGATAGTATTTACTAGTGAATGACCTAAAAGCTTTAAATTTGAACAGTTTTTAATGATGTTACACTCATAGTTAGATATAAAAGTAATGAAAATTCGTTAAAAATTCAATATGTATGATTTTGAAGGACCAAAATTTTTTACCAAATGCAAATTAAGCAAAGATTTTACATGATTCACTAGTCCAGTGTATAAGAAATGTGTTGCATCAAAAAATATTGAAATAATTTAATTTATTAAAAAATTAGACCTTTTAAAAAAACCCGATTTTTTTACTAAATTTTCTTCATTTATTAGAAATTTTATAAAAACTTCTCCAGGAATAAATTTTTTAAGTGCAATTATCTATGATAATATAAAAAATAAATCTAAAAATGTAAAAACATGAACTAGTTTCTACGTTTAAAGAAAAAAGTTCTCTGAACGTAGACGGATACCTTAAAGATCTGTATTAGTAGAATAAGTTCAGGATCTTTGAGACACTGAAATGAGTGGTGAAGCTGAAAAAGTAGCTAATGAAAGTGTCTGTAGGAGTGCTTACGTTTTATTGAAATTGTAGAGGGAGACGGCTAACCAAACGGTGCCGAACATTAGGAGCAAGAAGAGGAGGCTATTCTCTCGCTTGCAGGGGGCGGGCAGCGACACTTCCCCTTGCGATTCGTTGATGCTAGAGTTGCTGAGCCAAAAGGGAAATTCCACTGTCGGACTCCCCTCCTCCATACAGGCGGGCGAGAAATAGTTGTTGTTAAAGTCTGAAAAAGAATAGGGTTAATTATTCTTATAGAACACTTAAAAATAATTTCCAGCAAAACAATATCCTGTAAGTCTCGAGATACTAAATTCTTTTTCTGGAAAAAAGTAATTTGATTCTAATAAATTTATTTAAACATGTCTACATTTTTATGAATAAATACAGTAGAAATATGTAAAACAACTTAATAACCAAAACAAACAGGCCTAATAATGCAAATCATTCCCTCAAGTATCAATTCCGTTTTTGGCGGAATATGTGAACTTCCATAATATTCAAATTAGTCATTTTTATCTTTATTAATTAGCTGTTTTATCTTACTGTGTGTGATGAGGCGATTTAGATCAGTAATATAATGGATTAATTAATACAAGAAATGAAATGTTTGGGATCTAAATCTGACCTCATCACATCTTTTGTAAAGGGGAGAGGACAATAGAAATTATTTCAACGGTTTTTCGTCTTGTCCGGGATTCTCGGGCGGGGTTCTGATCCCAGTCCCAGATTAGAATCACGTCTCCGTAAATGACACTAAATAAGAATGTACCTTTGTGAAGTTATTTATGAGTTCCTAAGGGACAATGCCCAATTTGAAGGGATAAGGTTTTTCCACGTTGGTGGTTTCAAGGTGGGGTTAAGGAGACCAATTTGATTTTTACAACTATCCCGATTTGACGAAAAGAAGTAAGAGTAGACAAAGATGAAATTAATATAAGAAAAGTTTAGAAAGAAAGGGGGTGTTCGAGAGTGGAGTCGAATCGAGAGAGCAGAGAGGTCAGAAGTAGGAGGAGACGATTGTGACAATGAGACATCGGGAGTCCAAGGAGAATAGCCTTGAGTTCGACCGAGATTCCAGAAACGTTTGGAACATCTCGCGGCTACCCAGTGTTCCTGTGTCAAATATTACGGCCGCACCTCAAATACTCAGAAGGAAGCCCCTGACCAGACCGACGGAAGATTGAAATTTGCAATCACACATACCCAGTACTGAATAGCTCTCAACCAGCAAAACAAAACGGAAATAGCGACTTTGGAACCGGAAGTTGTGAAATTTTTGGTAGCATTTTTTGGACAAAACTTTTTAAATTTTCATGAAGATTAGTTTAAACATTTTTCTAGTATTTTTAATAACTAGCAAGTTAGCAATTAGAAAGTTTTGAACCAAGAAAGTGTGGGGAATTTTAAACATGTATTTTAATTTTTTAATATTTAAAGTTGCTTTCATAAACTTCAAATGCCTTTATCACTTCTCGAATTAATTTTTTAAATGTTCATAAAAGTATAATTATTTGTTTATTAGGGGAATATAACCCTGCCACAATTTAATAGGGTTGTATTGTACTGCATATATGGTCAACTCGCTTATATGGTCTGATTTTTCTGGACCGCTGAGCTGACCATATAACCGATACAGACTATATGTAGATTGTGTAAAACCACATTAAGGTGACATACTCCAGAGACAATAAGCAGGCATTTTAAAACGAAAACCATACAAATCTAAATTTCATGTTACTTAAAATAGATATTATCATTTTATAAAATTTTAATCAAAGAGTTTCTCTGTTAAGAATATTTGATTAAGATAATTACAACTCATAGGACCTTTAATAACAGTTTTTATAGATAAGGATTTTTATGTCTTATCAGAAGGCATTTGGTCCTTCTAAGCTTTCATAATATTTGAGATTTGGTCAAGAATTAAAATATGAAGATATATCAACCACTTAAATGAAAGATAAAAGATGGAAAAAATAATGCGGAGGAAGTACAAATGATTTGTGATATAATAGTTTGTTCAAATAAATGGTTGAATCAATATTAACAGTCGAGTTCTTATCATTTGAGTGCACTACTTATCTATCAGTCATCCTGGGAATAAAAAATGTTGAAAGACAAGCTATAGAAAGAATTTTTGTTGCTTGGAGCAATCTATCATCGACTTCAATACAGATTTCCTGGCGTAGATAGTGCTACAGAAATACGGAATTCTTTCTTTTGTGGAACTACAAAAATTAGCTATAGTGCAGAAAGCACTATTGAATCAAAGTTTTTAGCTATCGACCTTTTCATGGCTACCAGGAAAAGTAAAATTATTTTTCTAATAACGTAAGTAAAAGTAGAATATTAAAAGTAGAGAATAATTCAGCTTCAAAGATGGCGATACTCCTTCAACTTTTTAGAAGTGTACTAGACTACCCAACAGATGTCCTGTTTTAACGCTGTAAATCTAAAAATTGTAAAATGTTTTTAAATAAATTATAAATTGGACCGTTTTGATGGTTGGTTGGTTAGTTAAGAGCACTACGGTCTACTTTTTGCAACACGAGGGCTAATGAGACCGGGACCTACGGCTTAAAGCCGATTCCGAAAGGCTACGAACATCCATGCCACAGTGGGACTCGAATCCACAAACTCCGGTTCCGAAGGTCAGTGCCCTAACCATTCGGCCATCATTCGGAGACAGTTTTGGTGGAAAAGTAAGGAAAAAAAATATTTTAAAAATACTTGACGCTACCACGCTTACAGTCATCACAAAAGTAATTAGATTAAATTAAAATTCCCACTTCCACTGTAGGGGGATTCGATCCTGAGACTTCTCGAACCGAAGCCCGTTGCGCTGACTACTACGCCCCAGTCACGTCAGCAATGGAGGGTTTCGAGTGTCATTATAATAATCTCAATAAGCGGAATAAATTCTGGATTTTTAATAAATACATATTCTATCAGATCAAATTGTGAATCTAAGCCATTCTCGAATCCGCTTAATTACTAACACAAAATTTCATCAAAATCAGTCCAGACGTTTAGGAGGAGTTCTATTACAAACATATGGACAAAAGAATTCTATATAATAAGATATGAAAGGATGCAACAACTAAATCGAGATCAAGTGAAGGGAAATCACACAAAAAATTGACTAATATTAAGTATCGTACAATGAAAACAATCTTTTTTAACCCTTAATGTGGCTAAATCCGCTACAACGAACAATCAAATAAATAGAATCTTTATAATAAATATATATTTTTATCGATAATATATAACATATTAAATATATTATACATTATTATTATTAATTATTATTATTATTTATTTAAATATATTTTTAATCGATATTTGAAAAAAACATCTTGTCAAATTAAGGGTTAACCTAAGCAGGGATTATTTTAGTAACAGGCTCTAATATTGCATGTAATTTCTTTTTACTCAAACTCCTAAAACTCATTTTGTAATTATTATCACTAAAACTTATTAATATGACTAATTTACATGTTACATTTAACATTAATATTAGCTGTTACAAGTAGAATATATAGACTTAGAAAGTGAGGAAGAAAGGAATGGCTGCAATAGCTTCACCGAAATCCGATATTTTATAAATCATAATTGATGTCTGTCATCGGAAAAAATTGACTTGCGTTGAAATGATCGGATTAGTGTTTTCTCATGAAAGGTAGCCGAATTTTTAACTCTCAATCCCAGAATAATTTATTTCTACCAGTTATATAGCAGTATTAAGTTGTATTAATGGCTGCTCTTAAGTGTGCTTTGATTCAACCCCTGATTAAATCTCCTATATAATAATAGCCTACGTTATCTGTCCGT
>CM063503.1:43163103-43215603 GCA_032207245.1 Pardosa pseudoannulata
TCTTAAGGGACACTTCCTATGCATATAAGTCTTATATAAGACTTCAGGTTTGATATATTTCTCGATAACAAGTGAAGACCGAAATATTGAGTCTTTAGAATTGTAAGAAACAGTGAGAGAAAATTTTTGTTTGCGTTTGATTTTTGTCTCTATACTACTAATACTTTTTCAAAAAATCATTTATAGCAGTGTAAAATTCTCACATAAAATTAAAATTAATCATTTAAATTTACTTACTATTGTTTAATTTTTCTGCTTCGTTTCCGTTGCTGCCGACCTGTTCAGCTTATTTGCAGGGTTCTTGAATTTAATTAAAAGAAATGTGCTGAAGAAACTGTTTTGAATTGTGTAGAAAACACAATCCAGACTTCCATTTTCAATGTAACAATTTATAAAATTATTATTTTTTGGATTTTAATACAATAAGTACTCGAAATGGTTAGTAATTCTGAGTAGTGATAAAAACAATAACCTAGATTAACTAAGGTCTACTTTTTGCAACAGGAGGGCTAATGAGACCGGGACTTACTGCTTGATGCCGATTCCAAACGGCTACGAACATCCATGCCTCTGTGGGATTCGAACCCATGAACTCCGGTTCCGAAGGCCAACACCCTAACCATTCGGCCATCGTTTGGCGTAAAGAGATGAGGTTTAAAGGTAATATTCCTGTAGGCAATCTTTTCTCTGATTTAAAGTTCCGAGAAAGATCAGAAAGTTTATTTTAGATTTTATTGTGCTAACATAGTAATATAGATGAAAAAATAAATCTTATACCAGGAGAAAATCCAGAAAAAAATACTCTTTACAACTAATCGCGTGCTAGAGATAATTATGACGTCATTCAACTTCTGCCTTTTGTTCTCTAGATTCCCATTCATCAGATTTTCAGACCAACTCATCAATCAGCTGGATGTCCACTGTAGTAGGAAAAGTCACGTGACTTGTAAAAGTGCTTCTGATATTGATACTGCTTTAGAGCATAGAATTTTCTAAAAACTTCTATTCTTCATAGCAAAAATAGAGGTATTTTTCAATTTTAGCCAAATTATTTTTAATTAAAAAAATTGAAAATAATTTTTTTTCATTGGTGAAAAAGTACGATGAGACAAGAGAGCAAAATTGATTAGTGTTTCAATACAATAAATTTTGCCTACGAAGAGAAAAGATTTCGCATAGTATTAAGCTTAAATGAGAGAAAACCAGATTTGAAATTTGTACAGTACGTATTTCTTATATTTTCCAAATAAATAATGTTGGAAAATGACTAACTGCATTTACTATATAATATTTAATCGCTTACTGAAAAATTTTTAACAGAGGAATACTCAAAGTCACAGTTTCACACAATAATAAAGGGAAAATTTTCAGCACAAAATCTTTGAATTAAAATCAAATTGTTTCTAATACACAAGAAATAAAAAGTTCGTGAAGGGAATGCTATGGTAGATTCTTTATTAGTTAAGACTTTACTTATTATATGTATGCATATATATGACATGCCTACGAAGTCAAAGAGCCGATGACAGTGTCTTTATCCATGACTATTGCTCAGTTCAACAGTCAACCATCAAACATGGGAGGGGCTAGCGCCCACACTCTAACAAAGAAGCTACATTTGGTCAAGGTTCATACAGCAATCCTTTCTGAAGACTTCGATAATCCTCGCCAAGAGCTTTGATATGGATTTATTAGGGATTTATTCTCCTGAATTAAAGAGTTCGCTGCGTTTTTTGCTTTTAAACCCCTAAATTATTAATTTTATACAGTAGAACCTCTTTTTAATGACCCCACGATACAACGACATCTTCGTTAGAACGACCATCTTAAAAAGTCCCAATTATTTTACCATAGGAATAATGTTAATTTTGAATCATTACAACGACTCCAAGCGTATTATTTTTTGTTAGAACGACCGCCAAATTTAGTCCGCAGAACCAACACCTCCTAGAGACACTAGGAGGTGTCTCTAGGAGGTGTTGGCAGAACTCACGAGCAAGTGGGCTATTTCAAAATTATTGTACTGTGGTGCAACTTCAAGAAACTTGTACTTCTCTCTTTGTGTTTGCTTAAAGGAGGTGAGGGGGCTTGATGAAAAGGTTAGAACTAAATCTTCAATTATCTTTTGATGAATTTATTGCCGTAGACGAAACTTTACAGTTCTGCGGAGAAAATTTGAATGAGGATGATTTTATTGCCCTTATGACCGGAAATGAAGAAATCTGCGAAGACGGAGAAGAAATCGTCCAAGCTTTTGAAAAAGTGAATGAAAAAGAAGCCTTTAATGCAATCAATGCCTTGCTTCAATATTTTGAAGGACAATTTAATTTTGAAGTTTTCCTTCAAAATCTAATGGATATGGAATCAGTGATAATGAAAAATTCCCAAATGAACTTGAAACAGGTGCAAATCGAAGACTTTTTTCAAAAATTCAGTAATGGAAATACAAATAAATAGAAGTGTTCTCTAGTTATGTACTGTTGCACCATTTCTTTTCTCATTTTCTTTTATTATTTTTTCAATTTGTTACAACGACCATATGATGTTGGTCCGACAGGGGGTCGTTATACCGAGGTTCTACTGTATTTTAAAACCTGACTCAAGTACTACAGATTTTTGGTACAAATATTAGTGCTTGTTGAATATTGACTAATTTGCCGAGTGATTAAAGGGCTTAAATTAAAGTGCTCAAGGCATCACTTTTAAAAATTGATGTTAAGAAATTTATATTGTTTGACAGAAAATTTTATTCTACAAAGCATTATTCAAAATGTTTTAATGTACGATAACTGCTTAAGGAGGTAAAAAAATTAAATGTAAGTATCCTTTCTCCGTTTCCTATTTAAATGTCACAGATATCTTATTTACATACAATATTCTCATATTTAAATAATGTTTTTCTATTTATTCTTCCACGATTTCCTCTTGTTTCTGAAGCATTTTACATTTATCATCATAAATGCAGTCTGATATTATTTAAAAGCATTTATTTAAAATAAAAATATATTTTTAGCTATAAAAAATAAAATTTATGTAGAAGAAAAAGAAGTGTTTTTAAGAAGTGTTTCATGCGCGCATAATGCTTTTCTAAAAAAGCATTTCTTATAGTCCTCCAAGATCTACACTTATAACATATTAGAATTGTAAATATGATGCATTAGAATTATTATTTATGAATTCAGCTGAAATTTTTACTTTAATGCATTTAACTTTTTGATAGTTCGAGTCATTTCGAAGATTCTATGTCAGATTGTTAGTTGCAACAATATATTTAATTTAAAAACTGTATTGATGGAAGATGTTTGTAAAATGATGCAACTTAATTCTAAGAGTGAACAAAACAGACTCTATGAAGTTCTTATTGAAATGAATTTATTTTATATTTATAAGGGATGTAGAATCTTCTGCACATAAATGTTTCCTTAATGCTACACTAACAATTTTCAATTTAAGTATTCGCAATCTATTTTTTAAAGATATATTTTTGTCAAAAATTTTTAATAATAGTTTGTCCTAGGAGTAATGTCTCCCTATAAAGACTAACAAAAGTACTGGCTTCCCACTATTTATACCAAGTGTAGTGAAAAGATAATTTTCAAATTTTAACATCAATTACTCAACTATTTTTTCGCGTTCCCGCGACATAGGTCCGAGGTTCGATCCCCGGATTGGGCAAGGTTGACTCAGCCTTTTATCCTTTCAGTGGGTAGACAAACTTAGGATCAAAGATGCTTGAGAACTAATCACTGGGGGTTCCGCTTAAGGTTGACCACCTAGCCGGAACATATGCTTCACACTCCAGGGCCCTTGGACTCGGATTGGCACCGTAGGCCCTGGCCCCCAAGGAGTTTAGTTATTCAACTATTTACAAGGTTAATTATTTTTCTACAAATAACTTTTTCATTTTTCATACAACAGTTGTTAAATTAATTCAGCGATATCATTTCCTGCAGCTCACCCAGGATAAAAAAAATGCTATACAAATGCTATACAAATGCTATATATATTTCTACAATAAGATGTTTGTTTCCACCTCAATGATTTCATGTAAGTGCCTCATAAAAAAACTACACATAGATTTCAATGTCATTTTGCGGCATATTGATTATAATATTGATTGGAGAATCTCAAATTCAGTTCTAACGGATAATCCAGTAGTTGTTACATAAATATGAAAATAACTTGTTTTCCACCATGTTGCATTTTATTGTAGATTTTAACAGTGAGTTATTCTAAAACAATGAATAGCATCTTTTGTTCTTCAGTAATCTTTAATAAATATGCATTAATGTATTAATAAGAACTTAAAGTGACCAGGGCGGCTTTTTCTGAATTAGTTTTCTATATATAAAGTGGTTAGGTCGACTTTTTCAGGACCCGTATTTTTTAACTGTGATTTTTCTGCATATCCGTTCAAACTTGTAAATACTTTTCATTGATATGGGGGAGGTTCTGTTGTTTGAAAACGGGAAAATACGATTGGTATATTATGGGAATACAGTATATCTCGTTAATAAGTATAAGCTGAAAAATTATTTTATCCCTATGGTAATTTAGTGTAGAATAATATATTTTCGGGGGGGGGGGGAGTCAAATTCGACTGAATTTCCCACGGCATTTTGCTATTTTTCGACAAAACTGCCTAAAACTTTAGTATAAAATTATAAAGAATTTAATATTACCATTTTAGGATAATAATAGAATATAATATATATATATATATATATATATATATATATATATATATATGTCAGGTTTGAAAATGTGATTTTAAAAATTAAGAGAGTTTTATTTGAATATAAGGGGAGGGATTTAAAGATCACGTAAAAAGAGAGAGATGTACACTCAACCCGACGTACACTGCGAAAAAGTTAATTGCGGGGGCATCAGGAAGAAAAAGTTTACGAAAGCAAGTTTAGGCGCACTTTCAGTCGAAAGCTTGGTTGGGCAACACCATCTGCGCTAGTCGACGATGCACTTGAACAAAGGAATATATTTAATGGGTTAACTAAAGCTTAACGAAAGGAATGAAATTAATAAAGGATGGTTTAAAAAGAAAAAGAGACTTGTGATTAATTACCTACATTACTGAAACCGACATGTGCATATATATATATATATATATATATATATATATATATATATATATATATATATATATATATATATATATATATACGTCTACGAACAATCTCATGTAGTCTATATTAGAAAATGCATAAAACAACATGGAACAAAATTATTGAAATCAATACAGTAAATTGAAATTTTCATTTAAAGATTAAATTTTAAAAATGGACTTTAAAAAATTTTTTTTATTTCAAATTTGCTATTATTTCAATGCTAAAATGCAATTCAGATACACCTGAATATATCGAGTGTGGGCGGAACGACAACCCCCCCCCCTCATCTGACTTGGTACTTTCAGAATATTGTGTTTTAAAATAATAATATTACGAATAATAGAAATAGTAATAATGATAATAGACCTATCTATTTATCAATCTATCTATCTATCTATATATATATATATATATATACATGCACGTGTAGGATATAATTACATATAGATAGATAGGTTTGTTGTTATTATTATTATTATTATTATTATTATATGAACACACACACACACCATATATATATATATATATATATATATATATATATATATATATATATACATATATACATACATACATACATATATATATATATATATATATATATATATATATATATATATATATATATATATATATATATATATATATATATCTATCTATCTATATATATATATATATATGACCGTTCTATGTACTGACACTAATATTTAATATGAATGAAATTAAAAATATTTTTGCTACTTTATTACAGGTAGTAATGTGTCCGAATGTTAAAGTAATTTAATAATAACATAAGTTAAAACTATAGCAGCAAATGATTATGAAATATTTATTACTGTGTTGTATTAAAACAAGGCAATGCTCTATCTTTTATTTTGAATGGAGAAAATGGTCAATATTTATTTCTTTTATCTGACAAAAGAATTTTTTTGCCTTAATTTTTTACAAGAATTAAACTACCTAAAGATATATTTACACATTTTAAAAAACTGAAAAAGTTTAAATTTTATAAATCATAATTCAATCAATATTGACATAGCCTTTGATATCGCTCTTCATAATTAAATCAATATTGCAAAGAACTAAGAGTATTGGAATCTATCTAAAATTTGTTTTGTTTTAGAATTAAAGTATTCAAAAGGGAAAAAAATAAAGATTTCCATTTTTTGTTGTAAATATATAAAATTTACCTGAAATTATATTATCTCTAACGGAAGCAAATACATAAATTATATAATTTTAAACTGAAAATGATTGCAGTATTAGGAAATGAAGTAAATCTCAAGCCAGAAAATGTGCTTCACATTATGGTTCTTTTCATTAAAGGATAAATAAAAGAATATAAAACGTGCAAAAATAGCTAAAATTCAAGATTTTTCTGAAAAGTAAAAAGTTTATTTTCAAACGTTTTTTATGTATTTTTAACATTTCTTTTTGTGCAGATATTTATCTTTAATAACTGAAGACAATAAATCGAGAAATATCTAGTTGTATTTTATAAATTCATCTTTGGTGGAAATATAAAAGTAGGGGGGGGCAAGGTGTTTCGCCAAAATTTAAACAGCTTTCCAGTTTGCTATCAATGCAATATATTCAATCAACTTATCTCGAGAAATTAAGACTCTCAGATTGTATAAGTATGCATTCGTGAGTGTACAGTAATAGATATATATATGATAAATTTCAAAATTTGACAAAATGTTAAGAAAGGATTTCTGTCAAACAAAATTTTCTCTTTTAAAAATGAGTTTTCCTTTTACGTCTAAATTCTCTATCAAAGTAAATTTTTATGAGCTCAAAAAATCCAAGGAAAATTAAATTACTTTTCCTTTCACAAGGTAAAATGAAACAGTTTATTTTTTTTAAAATTTCTTTATGTTTATATAAACCTGCATAAAGGAATTATGTAATAGAAACTGTTTTATTTTCTCACATAAATAAGTAATATTAAATATTTAATTAACTGATGAAAACAGTAAAATATATAAGAAGGTCAAATCTAAGTACATTAAAGATATCTAGCTTGCAAAATATAATGTATACAAATATCTTACTTGCAATTGAACTAACAATGTTACGGTTTTATGTCATTAATAAAAGTATATGTAAAAATAATATTACGTTGGCCTAGTGTTTGGGAAAGAAATTAAAACTCATTAAGAAACACATGGAAAATAGGTCTTGACTAAATGATTTTATACAATTAAATAAATGCCTAAGGAATACATCTGGAATCAACTTATCATTTATAGATCGAAGACAGCTTTATAGTCGGCGTCGGCCATAAAAAAATTGCGAAGCTTTCTCTGCTAAGGGTTCTCCCACAAACCGTGGATGCTAGCCGTTCACCTTTTATTTTTCTTGTAACAACCTTGTCCGCTCAAAAATTTTCGACTCCTTGTTGAGAAAAAACAAGGGTCCACTCAAGAACGGCGGGGGGGGGGAGGTCAAAATTTCCCAAACGAGTGGACAGCTAGCTCTATTGGATGGGAGAAGTCCGAAGTTTCTTTACATTCAAACTAGTCCTGCTCCGTTATGTCCCCTACGAAGACTCACGGGGAGCTGAACCGAATGTAACTTATTGTTACAGTATACTATGTCTTTAATAAAAGCAACAAAATTTATGATTTTATTCAAAGCCCGTGTCACTATTAGATTTGTTTCGAACCTAAGAATTTCGAAGCAAAGGAAAAAAAGAATCCAGGACTTTGGGGGAAGAAACACAAAACTTGGCAATGTTGTGAGCAATCAACAAGATTCAATAAAATCGACCCTCTGTCACAGCATATTAGGATTTTATTTTAATTTTTACCATAGTTTTGTACTTTTATGGAAACAAGATTGAGTATCGACTTTTATTTACTTTCAATACACTAAAAAAACAATTAATTAAAATTATGCGTTGTTATAGCGAAACATTTGGTTGTTACGCGGCTCTCTAACTCAACAAAACACTTTACGTTTTAAAAAGCATACTCATTTTTTTGAAAATCGCATTATTAGACAGCGTCCAACAATTTGAGAGAGACTGAGAAAAAATTAATGAACCAAGAAAGTTTTGAAGCCACTAATTTGAAATCTAATACCAAACACAATTGGAAATGCTGGAAAAAATAATTTTTAAAATTTTAAATTAAGTATTATAGGGAAAAGAAAAAAATTTAGTGAAGGAAAAAAATAATTCAATTCAAAATATTTCCTTTTATTATGAAGCGAATTCTTAGCTCGTCTATTTGAGGTTGAAAAAATCATATTTTTCGTCAAATTCTGTTATTTTGTAGGTCCACTGTCCGTTTAATGCCACATAATCAAGTGAAAAAGATAGTTCATTCATAAACATAGACTTATTTTAAAATATTATTTCCTTTTCTTTACATCTTTAAAAATTGTATTTATGTATACTTTTAAATTTTTTAACATTTAAGTTGTTCCTTAACTGATTTTCAAGTAGAATTCTTATTACCTCAACAAGAATAAATGACGCAAATTACTTACAATATTTTTAAAATATAAATGTAAAGTAATAATTAATTAAAAAAATTTAAATTTTTTACTGGGATTGCTGTAAATTATTCTGAGTATTGTTTTTCAGATTATGTGGATTTTTATATTCCAAAATGTTAAAGTTGCATTAATAAATTATTAAAAAAACCTTCTATTTCTTTATTTCCTTGTGGACATTCTGGAAGACCAAATGCTATTGCAGTAAATTCTAAGGAAAAAAAATCCCTCGGAAGAAAATAGATCACACAGATTTTAGTGCAGATTAAAAGAAGAGTAACCTAATAAGGCTAATATATACGAGGGAAGGGCATTGATGGAAAGTGGGAGGCCCAGCTGTCACCGTCTCCATCAAAGCAGAGGGGAAAAAAAAGAATCGTCTTGAAATCGCACCGCATTAAGAGGAGAAAAATATCTTAGTTGTTAGTTGTTACGAGCAGATAGGCTGTAAACAGTGGGAGCGTTTTTCGATAGGAAATTTCGTTCAAATGCAGAACCAAATGGGTTAAAAATTCTCCAAAATATTCAACGAACGATGAGAAATTCATGTTGACCAGACGGGCACGCCATGTGAAATTATTTTGGCATTCAACATGTTAAAGTACAAATTTATACTATTATTATACAGTGAAACCCCTCCGAGAGGCTACCCTTAAACGGCCAATTTTTCATGGCACGGATTTTTTGACTTATAGACCTAATGGTAAAATAACCTGTATCAGCGGTTACCGACCCCCGCTAAATGGCCACCAAGTGGGATTGCCCCTTTCATTTTTCGGGATATTCTACTTACTCCATGTTTTAACTTTGAGCGAAAATCAAGGTTAGGTTTATGGTCGGATATAAGACAAAGAAATAACTTGAGAAGTCCATTATTGTGGTCCCCCCCTTTTCTAAAAAAGAGTAAATCTGTTATCTCTTTTGTATTTTCCCCATAACCTTCAGATAGGAAATCCCTATTGCACCATCCATCGAAACTGAGGGAGGAACTGGACAATCAAGCGTTGAAGGTGTCCTAGGGCCTTTGTTTGGAATTCCAATTTTTAAAATCAAGGAAAAATTGCACCTCTGTCAGCAAAAATGCCATTCATGCCAGTTTCATTTCATTAGTCGGTCAGTCATCTGAGTTGGAACGATGTCGAAATGCGTTTTTCTAAATCTCGAAAAAATCATTGAAGTTCTGCGTGAATATGAGAATGGCAAATCGGCAAGAAAGTTAGCTGAATTATTTAACTGCGGAAGAATGGAAATCAACAAAGTCATTAAAGAAAATAATTTGATTTTGAAGGAGTACGAAGACTACAGAACAAACAGAAAGTAATTGTAGCCTTTTTTTTTTTAAAAATGTAAAGAAGCATGAAATAAAGTAATATTTTCTTTAGATAAGTTTTAAATTTCATTTGCATAAAGAATATATGTCAGACTTATTTATATTACGCATCATAGTTAATTATCTTATAATAGTAAATAAAACCCTTCAGAGCGGTCAAACCCTATAAGCGGCCAAATATTCTCGGTAAGGAGGGGTGGCTGCTCAGAGAGGTTTCACTGTATATACAACTTAAATGTAACATTATATACGTAGTAAATGTAATGCATGTAGTAAAATATATAACTGCCCTTTCCACTGTTCAACTAACAGGAAACAATTGTCCATGCTAAAATAAACTAAATCAAAAACCTTTTTTTAAAGGCGATTTTGAATTTTAAGAGTAGCATTCGTTTTACTGTTTACGAAAAACCTGAACCAAGTTATCAAAGTTTATAAAAGTACAAATTTTGATTTTTATTAATACAACGTGAAGGAATCGGAATCGGTTTGAGATCTGAATATAGGATCATACATTTATAAATACAGAGTGTTTCATATTGAATGGGACAAAAAGAATAGCGCAGTGTGACTGCCGTAATGGATTTATTCAGCCGAAACACATTTATTCTACAACTACAATTATACAAGTTTTATCTGGCAACAGGGAAAAATTATCGAATGACGAACTCGCCGCTAGAGGCGCTGTTAAACAAAATTTTGTTCATGCCACAGAAAGGGTACTGCGTTTTCGAATATGCCAAAACCTCCTCGGTAACTGTTGTGCAAAGACATTTTCTCTGGTCCATTTTTCTTTGCTGAATCGATTAATGGGGACATTTACCAATACATGCTCTGTGTGGTTGCTCCCAAAGCTGGAGAAAGCTGTTCCTGATTTCATTATGTAGCAAGATAGTGCCACATTGGAATAAAATTGTGAGTTCCTGAACGGACATCTACGACATCGCTGGATTGGCCGTGCTGGCCCACAGGATTTGACATGTCTTTATTGGCCATCGAGATCACCAGATCTAACGCCCTGTAATTTTTTTTCTCTGGGGCTTCATTAAAGACGGTGTTTGTGCGTCCACTTCCTCAGGACATAGAAGAACTGAAGCAGCGGATAACTGCAGTGTTGAACTCCATCACATGGGATATGCTATCACGAGTGCGGCAGGAGCTTGACTACCGTGTAGACATTTGTCGTGTCACCGGGGGGACACATATTAAACACCTGTAGAAACTTGAATAAATGTAGTTTTGAGGTAAATTTGAATTTACTAAATATATTAATTACAACGTTCACAATTATGTTTTCTTTTTGTCACATTCAATATAAAACACCCTGTAATATGTTGTAAAACAATTCATACAATTCAACTAATCTACGACTATTATCGCTGGTCGTAAGTCTCCAGGTGAGAGATAAATAATAAAATTTTCTTTTGTATTGTTGGACTAAATGAAATAACTGATTATTTTATGCTAACCTTTCTGAAAAGTAGATCGAAAATAACTTTTCTAAATAGGGATTTTAAACCTAAAGAGCCACGTTTATTTTATTGCTTACGAAAGATCTGAACTATTTTACAACAAAGTTGATAAAAGTACAAATTTTAAATTTAATAAGTATAGCTTTTGGGAATCGGAATCGTTTAGAAACTTTAATCTAGGATCAAAAACCCATGAACAACTACCATATAGCCCGTCACATGACGGGATCAGTAATATTTTTAATTTTCCAGAATTGTAAAGTACCCTATGAGGCAGGTAAAAAAATGGTTTGTCTTTTGGCTGAGAATTATCTTGCAACAAAAATAATCGATGATTAATTTAAAATTGTCACATATGTACCTAATCTATTATTTAAATAAAATATTATTTAAGTAATATCTAAGTCATTGATAAAACGTATGAAAATAATGCGGACGATATTTAAATAATTTAAAATAAGAAATTATTTAATGAGATGGTTAAAGTCATGACGTCATAATGCTAGAAAAAATGTTATTTTTACCTATTTATGTGATAAATTGATAAATTTAATTGCTTGGTCTTAACCGGGGAAAATAGGGCTTGAAATAATAACATTAAATGCTAGAATAGGGGGTGAAGGGGTGGATTTCGAGCGTTTTAAAGACGACAGTATTTTTTGCTTTTATATGAAGCATATTTATACCAATTTATTTTAGAATCGGTTCGATAGTTTAGGAGAAGATAAACTTTACTCGCTTTGAATTTTGCTAACTCTAACTCATCAAGAATCCAATATGGATGCCTCTATCCATTCCAGGTCCAACCGCTTCATAAATTCGAGGACAGACGGACAGATAACTTAAGCTTTTATTGCATAGGGGATAAGTTGTAAAATAATACAACTTTTTTTTTGTAAAACCCCATAGCCTTTCTATACTGTAAAATAATTTTTTAAGCCTTCTAATAAAAAAATATCAAAATTATCTTTTTTTCACTGTGATTTGAAAAACTAAAAGCCCCATTTGTTTTACTGTTTGGTAGGTTTGAACCACTTTATGACAAATATTCGGTAATAAGTGAGGAGAAAAATTATCAGCTTTGTTACGTATAGCTATTATCGCTGATCATAAACCTCTAGGTGAGAGATAAATGGATAAATAGGGGTAATGAAATATTGTGCTGTTTTTCTAATATAGGAAGCGGATATTTAAAATTAATCTCTTAACACCTTCCACGACGAAAGCAATAATTTTAGAAGCAGTAATCTCGCTAATCGATCATACTTAATAACATCAGTTCGGACATCAACGAGAAATTCACTATCACCCCCCTATCCAAAACTGTTGCTCGCAGGGGCAGCTAGCTATACATTTTATTATTTAACGAACAAGAGTTTAATTTTTTGACATTAATATTTAATTTTTATCATGCTAATGAGACCACAATCCCCTTATCAGATAAAATTTAGAGTAGTTTGGCTTATAATCTGTTTCAGAGTATAACAGTAAATCAGAAAAGACCATTTGACTTAGGAATCCTGCTTGTTGATTGTGTGGTACTGTCCTACAATATTAAATATTATAAGTCTCAATTATACTTTGCTCCAGATTTCATGACAGTATAAGCATCATAAATGTGTTATATTATTGCCACTAATAAAATATTGTTATTCACACGAATAGCTATGCATTTTTTTGACTTACAAAAGTTTCATTTTTTGACAGTAATATTAAATTTTTCTCATGCTTATATAGACAATCCAAGAGAGAAAGTTTGGAGTAATTTGGATTGCAGTTTGTTGCAATTTAATATTAAACTGAAAAAAAACTAAGCTCCTCAGCGTAACAGCTCCTAGGGGTCCAGGACCTACCGTTCCAATCTCCGTTTATGTGACCAAGAGCCTGGGGTGCGAAGCCCATGTCCCGGTTAGGTGGTCAATCTTACGCGGAACCCCCAGTGTTTAGTGTTCCAAAGCATGCTTGGTCCTCAGTTCATCTACTCACTGAAGGGATGAAAGGCTGAATCATCTTTCCCCAGCCCGTGGATCGAACCTCGAACCTGAGTCGCGGGAGAGAGAAGCGCTACTCCAACGCCACTGGGCTTCTGCAATTTAGTACATAAAATAGAAAAGAACGCTTGATTTAGGAATTCTACTTGTTGCTTCTGAGGTAATTTCCTACAGTCTTGCTATATATTTAAAGTCTCAATTACGTTTTGCTCCCGAGTTCATGACAGTATTAACATCATTTATTGTTGTTAGATTTTTGCTACTATATAATATTGTTGCTCACACCGACAACTATATATTTTATTATTTTACTATCATAAATTCAGTAATTTGACACTAACATCTAATTTTTATTACACTGCAAACCACAATCCAGTTATCTGACAAAGTTTAGGGTAGTTTGGTTCATAACATGTTTCAGATTATCAGGAATTCTGCTTGTTAATTGTTTGCTCTAATACTAAATATTTAAAATCTCAATTACATTTTGCTTCATACTTTATGACAGAATTCAAATCATTTATAGTTGTTACATTAATACCATTATCTGCTGCTACTCACTTATTCAGATATATATATATATTTTATGTTAAAAACGTGAGTTCAATTCTTTGACAATGATACTTAATATTTATTATTTTAATCAGAAAGCAAACCCCAGTGGATTTATTGTATAAAGTTTAGAGTCTGTTTCAGGGTTTAAGACTAAATTAGGAAAGATAACTTGACCTAAGAACCTTATTTGCTGCTAAAGGTCTTAATTATATTTTGTACCAGTGCTCATTATAATGTTTACATAATTTGGAGCTGTTGCGTTCTATTTATTTATGAAAAGCCAATGGTCTTTTATTTATTTAATATCACGATAAGTATTTCACTATAGATAGTCAAATTGGTCTAAATTATATGAGGCGCATGGCAATTTCCTTTACACAGTACAAATTTAAGTTGATAAAAAATAAAATAATGTAGGATATTTAAAAAAAGATTTATTTTGCTTCACATATTAAAAAGTTATTGCAAATATAAATACAAAGAATTAATTTGAAATGATGCGACAACAGATTTTACTCTCTTTCGAAATCGAATTCCTTACCATTTGATGAAGCAAGATATCTCTTTATAAGTATCTAAGTTCTAACATTAATTAGCAAAAATATTTTTAGAATGATGCATAAAAAACTACATATTCGATAACATTAATGATTCTTTGACTATAAACATATGCGTTACAAGCAATTCTAGTGTGGATCAACGTTTGCTCCAGCGCATGGTCAGGGGCTGAAAACTTTGAAGATTGCATCAAGATGACATAGGTCCATTTAAGGACCAAAGGGTATGGACACAGTTGCTGCAAGAGTGAGAATTTGGGGAAAAATTAATATTGAAATCTATAACAAATTGTGGAAAGACGAGCACCCAAGATGCATAGGATTGAACGTATGAGTCAAATTAAAAGAAGAATCTTTGGGATTTTAAGAAAAGGAAGAGTCGACATACTTTTCTTGATGAGCAAGAAGAGAGTAATACATGAGGAGGCGGTGTGGAAGAAAGCAAAAAAGAGGCTAAAATCAAAACAAAGAAAAAAAAACTGGACAGCTGAGATGAGGATGAAAACTTCGGAGATTGCATCAAGATGACATAGGTCCATTTAAGGACCAAAGGGTAAGGACACAGTTGCTGCAAGCGTGAGGATTTGGGGAACAATTAATATTGAAATTTATGATGAACTGTGGAAAGACGAGCACCCAAGATGCATAGGGTTGAACGTATGAGTCAAATTAAAAGAAGAATCTTTGGGATTTTAAGAAAAGGAGGAGTAGACAGACTTTTTTTGATGAGCAAGAAGAGAGTAGTACATGAGGAGGCGGTGTGGAAGAAAGCAAAAAAGAGGCTAAAATCAAAACAAAGAAAAAACGGAACAGCTGAGATGAGGATGAGGGAAGTCCACCTCTGCAGATATGCTGTGCACGCCGAGATTCCACAGCCCCGCTCCTGCCTATGAGCCCTCAATGAAGCAGAGGCTGCCCATGCAAAAACGAAGCTGATCTCACTATGAGTAAGTGTAAACTTCAAAATCCGTTTATTTTTTATACACCACTTAGGGACATGCTTTGTTATACGAATACTTGTTTTAAAGCATTAAGATTGAGTGTAAGCATAGGAAAACAGAAAATTAAAATATTTAATCAAGAATTTACTCAGCATGTTTTTGTATTTTGTGTATGTGGGCTTTTATCAACTGATACTATATTTTTAAGACTTAGGGACCAGAACTAGTAGAAACTATGGCTACAGCTATAGTAAGCTACTGGTTATGAGGAGAGGCCAACAAGCTACTCTTTAATTAATTATTTTTGTGTATACTCATTGTAACAATAGAGAAATCTATAGATGATAAGAAATAAAGAATATTTTTAGTAAGTAGAATGTCTTCACGAAGAAAACGAAAAATTATTAAAAGTAGTTTAATAAAATGTAATAGTAAAATAAAATAATTGTCTTACTTTTATACATATCTCTCCCTGCATCCACTATGAAAGCTATACTGATGAATAAAGAGAAGATTTCTTCCGTAGATCTGAAAAAGAAGAACATTATTTGGAACTAATTATAAAAACATGTGCATGTCTCATTCAATGAAAGAGGAGGTTCTCATATTCTAAAAATTCATTTTACGACTTGTGTCAATATTATTATATTTGAAGCATATATGTTTTCCAATGGAGTCTTCTACCTAGAATTTCAAAATAATTCGACAAAATATTTAAAGTCATTATGTATACTGTATAGCACACCACAGACAGAATTATCAGCTGAAAACGAAAATCAAAATTATGAGCAAATAAATATAGCTATTTGAATACCTAAAATAACTTTCTTACAAAGCTGTTAAGAAAATTAATTATATTAGAGAATCTGAAATTTTTTATATTTTTTTATAAGCACGTCTGGGAACATAAAGCTAAAAAATCACATTTTTATCTTTAAATCTAAAAAAAAATAGTACAGTGTTTTACAATTAAAAATGAAATAAACCATATGCTTCTACAATTTTGGTTTAACCCTTAAACGTCACGCACTTAATTTTCTTCCAAGCCGATGTGTACGTTTTATCAGGTGATTATATCCCTATGAAAATACTTGTAATTAAATGGATATAAAAGTTGTACTTGTAATAAAAGTTTCGGATCTAAATCTAACCTCATAAAACGTGCACAACCATGTGAAGAAAATGTTAGAAATTTATCTGCTTAAAGCTTAGATGCTAGGATATGCGTGGGTTAATCCCTAGGTAATAGCTCTTAAAATATTACCATATGTAAGTTATTAATTGTATACCATAGTAGTCATCATTTACTCACATAAAAATAAAAAAAATTGATTACATATCCAATCAATTTTATAGTCATTTTACATTAACATCATTATAATGATCTTCACAGTAGCTGTAAATAGTGTAACATGTAACAAAAAGTTGGTATGTTTTAAAAGACGAATATTGGAGTTTTTGAGTCCAATTATATCAAAATGAATTTTCAAAACTTGTCAAACTCAAATCGATTAAAATTATGTACTGATATTTAACATATTTTCTTCGCTTTGCCATCGGTTTTTTTTTAATTAATACGAATTTTTTTTAAAATATTGCCCACAAGACAAAAATTAACTCCTGAAATCCAAATTTCTTATTTTATAAATTATCAATATTTTTACAATTTCCGAAGACAAATTAGTTTATTATCTTTTTGAAGCATTAAAACAAAAAATATTTTAAATGAGCTATTCATTAATTAGTTGAATCAAAATTAAAAAGCATTCAATATTTTCAAGTTTTCAGTTTTATTAAATAAAAATTATAAATATTTGAATGATTTTTATAATTGTAAAGTAATACCTTTATATTCCTATACAAGAAAAAAATATTCATTACAAAGCGATTATAATAATAATAAAAAAAATTATGTCCCAGGCCCTCTTAAGTGAAAATATTTGATAATAGTTAATTTCAGATTTTAAATTATTCGTCTCCCCCATTTTCAGAAACAGGACCCACCTAAATTTTATCTTGTATCAAATGACACAAGTAAAAGCTATTTGTTGTATATTAAGGTCTAAATTATTTAAAAAATCATAATACATCTCTTAATTTATATCTGAACTCTCTGGATTCCGATTTTTTCAGTTTATTTGTTTTCATTTATATACATACTCATGTCTAAAAAATGCGTTTGTATACATGCATATATATATATATATATATATATATATATATATATATATATATATATATATATATATATATATATATATATATATATATATATATATATATATATATATATATATACATATATATATATATACATACATATATATATATATATATATATATATATATATATATATATATATATATATATAAATATATATATATATATATATATATATATAAATATATATATATATATATATATATATAATATATATATATATATATATATATATATATATATATATATATATATATATATATATATATATATATATATATATATATATATATATATATATATATATATATATATATATATATATATATGTGTGTGTGTGTGTGTGTGTGTGTGTGTGTGTGAGGTCTAAAAAAGGGATAGTTGGAAATTACGTGAGTTATAAACGATTTCAAAAACTCTTTTATAATAATAAAATAAATGAAAAAGACCCCTTCTCGCGTAACCTTTTAGGATAATCCGGTCAGGCGGAAGCATTTTGGAAGCATTTGATGTATTTGCAAACAGATAAGAGCAGTTGGAGCGTGGACATGGAGCGGTTAACACCTTTTCCACGATTAGCTCCGCCACGAACAATGAAAATGGCGCAAGTTATGCTTCTAAAAGAAACGATGATTTAATAAATTTATTATTATCAAGTAAGACTGTTTTCCATTCGCCTTAACACTGGATCATGATATATATATGTCAGGTTTAAAAATGTTGGTTATAATAAGAATTAAGCGAGTTATAATTAAAAATTGTTAGAACTCATTAATGGTAACGTAATAGGAGAAAGACACAATCTCGAGCTGAACTATACAGAATAAAAAAGCTGATGTGAAAGTAGACGTAGGATTTCTGCTTAGGTAGCAAGCCAAAAAAGGCAGTTCTGAGCTGGAACTCGGGCTGTTACCATCCTCCACGCTTGGCGTGGCAAAATATGAGAACAAAGGATATCTAAATGGCATAGCCATGGACAGAAGAATTATAATAAAGAAGTTTTCATATATGAAATCAAATGCGTCTTCCATGCCTTAACCACTCGTCCGTGTTATATATATATATATATATATATATATATATATATATATATATATATATATATATATATATATATATATATATGTATATATATATATATATATTATATATATATATATATATATATATATATATATATATGTATATATATATATATATATATATATATATATATATATATATATATATATATATATATATATATATATATATATATATATATATATATATATATATATATATATATATATATATATATATATATATATATATATATATATATATATATATATATATATTCCAATGTCAGTCAAGGGAGACAGACTATGTTTTATTCAAAAGAACCCAGGGCTGTGGATTATTTTGACCGTTTTAACCCTTTAGCGGACAGTGGTTTCTCAGCAAAACTACCTCTTAAACATCTTTCTTTTTAAACTTTACTTTTTGGTGTACTTTTCTTTATCTTTTTACAATTATTTACTGCTCCAATCTCGTACATATGTGATGTATGGAAACCAATGATGAAATATCTAGAGCTTCTGCAATTAAAAAAAATTGGAGACATGAATGATTTTTCTATTTTTTTTTTAGGTTTTGACATTTTAAATTTACCAAAGATGATACCTCTGCATTTAATTTATCTTTTCTTTTGAAATATATGTATTCAAACTTGCTGTACCTGAGAAGTCAGTAATTGAATTATCTCACTTATGACTCCAAATAAAAGTATCTATACGAACAACACTTTTAAATTGTTAAGCTATTTATTTATTATACTATTTTAAGGATTCTTATTTGCTGTTTTTCCAATATATTTAAACTTTTGAAAAAGCACTTCACGCTGTACAAGGGGAGGGGTTTTTTAGTTAATCGACTCCTCAAAACCTCCTTAGGTATCCTCTAAGGCAAGCTCTCCAAAGGAATGTAAAGAAAACTTATCATATATTTCACATTTATAAGGTTCATAGGTAACATTTATAAAATAATTACTTTAAATTCCAATGATTTTATTTTGGTTACCTTTAAAGGGTTAATGTTACCCAGCGGGCATCAAAAGGGTTGACTCCTCAATGCATTTGATTGGAAGGAAAGCCTATTTAGAGATTTTCTATAGATAGCGACCTCATATTTGTGCTACATGTAACGGAAATCAAGGAAGCCTCTAACTGACCCCCACTTAACTTACTCAATCTATTCGGAAAGGAATCTAATGGAGGCATTTTAGAGGGAGACTTTTTGTAACCAAAAACTCCCCATCTACAACTAAATGTAGGGTCATGACCTTCATGACCTGTCATTGGATAATCGGTTAATAGCAGCAGCTTTTCGTTCTTTCATCCCCAAAATTGCTCTTATATGCAACTTTTTTTTGCTTCTAACTGATCCCCACTTAACTTACTCAATCTATTCGGAAAGGAATCTAATGGAGGCATTTTAGAGGGAGATTTTTTGTAACCAAAAACTTCCCATCTACAGCTGAATGTAGGATCATGACCTTCATGACCTGTCATTGGATAATCGGTTAATCGCAGCAGCTTTTCGTTCCTTCATCCCCCAAATTGCTCTCATATGCAAATTTGTTTTGCTTCATAAGCTAACATGGTGTTGTTAGGAGTTTCTGGAAGAATTGTTTCTCTGTATAATATTGCGGATTCCTTCTCATACCCCATACCTACAAAACTCAAAGTGACATAACTCCAACTCTATAAATACAAAATTACAATTTTGAGCTTTGACTTTTTAAATAATGGAATAAAAATAAAATATAAAACATTGTGATATTTAAAGTAATATCTGTTGAAATCAGTTGTTTTGAATAATAAAAGGATTATTTTCAATCAAATATTGTTAGTGCATCAAATATTAACAGTAAACAAGCAAATCTTAATCTCGTTTCAAGTGAGCAGCCAAGAAAAATGTCTACCAATTTATTCAATGATATTTATTTTAACTTTCGTAAAAACAAAAATGAGTCACAACTTTATTTTATGTGAATCACTTTGGGAATCACTACTCTTACTCGTAACTAAGCGAGGTGATTTTTTTTATTAAAAGTACAGCGAATTATACGATTGGGGCGCTTGTTCCATATACATGTATACATATATCCTTATATATCTACATACACACATATGTCAGGTCTAAAAAAGGGGTATTTGGAACATATATGAGTTATAAGCGATTTTAAAGAGGGAACTCTTTTATAATAATAAAATAAATGAAAAATACATGCCGGCGTAAACTTTTAGGCTAATCCGCTCAGGCGGAAGCATTTTGGAAAAATTCGATGAGTCTGCAAACAGATAAGTTCAGTTAGCTGGTGGACATGGAGCTGTCAACACCTTTTCCACGCTCAGCTCAGCCACGAACAATGAAAATGGCACAAGTTGCTTTCAAAGAGAACTATGAGTTAATTATTATCAAGAAAGACTGTTTTCCATCCGCCTTAACACTAAACCACGATATATATATATTTCCCGATGAAGGAAATAAAAAAATTGGTACTCATTTTCTACTTACTATAAAAATCGTAAGTAGTACTAATGTTTCAATGTGGGAAAAATTTTGATAAAACGTGATAGTTTTTTAACAAAGTCATAAATAAACTTCCAGGAAGCTCATGGGAAATGGCAGTGAGGTTTTCATTTCTCGGGGAACATTATTTCATGTACACGAGGAAAAAGTTTATGAGGAACTATAACTATCCATCAAATCATGGAAAATTCAGAAAAAATCTGTAGACAAAGAAGAAATTAAAGACGAGTACAGATATGCTGTTGTATTTCAGACGGTACAGCTTCTTAACACGTCAACTACATCAATCATTTTCTGTCTGATTTCTAAAATTTTTTTGAGAAATTCAGGAAGATCTGCTGCAGTAGATTGACATTTTTACATCGGTAATAAAGCCGGAATAGACGTTAGCAAATGCATTTTTGATAAAGGTCAGTCGATATCCCCAAACAGTGCTAGAACAGTAAAACAGAAATATTTTTTAGCCCTCTAACTAAAAATAGGACGAAAGTTGTTTTAACTTTTTAAAATAAGCATTTGGGATTTTATCTGCTTTTTTGTAGCCCAAGACTTATTCAAGACAATGTTTTAAAGGCAATTGATCAACATATTACTCAGTAGATTTTGATATCAATGGATATGATTAATCGAGAATTTGTACAAACCAGTGCATAAATTCTTTTTTACCGACCTTACCCACTTATTTACATGCTGTTAAATGCTCTGTTACTTGTAGTATCTTTATAGTTAAATGGGTTTTACAATAGCTGTTACAACGGTTGTTACAGTTTTGGGTGTTACATTAATTCTTTTTTTTGCCGAACAATTGTTTTAGATATTTTCTTAACTTTTAAAAACTAGTCATTTAATTTTCGTATAGTAATATTTAATCTGATTTAAGCAATATACTGAAAAAGAATAACCAAACTGTTTCAATTAATAAGGTGTTGAGCAGACATGTTTATTTACAGTATAATATCACTATATGAACCACGGTATCTCAGTTGGCAAAAACAGCGATCTCATAACTGAAAGGGCCGAACGATGGCCGATTGGTTAGGGTGCTGGCCTTCGGTACCGGAGCTCGTGCGTTTGAATCCCCTAGTGGCATGGATGTTCGTAGCGGTTCGGAATCGGCTTTAAGCTGTACGCTCCGGTCTCATTAGCCGTAGTGTTGCAAAAAGTAGATCGTAGCACACCAAACCAAACCATAACTGAAAGGTTTTGGGCATAGGCTTGGAGACGGCCTAAGATCCCCCCTGTTCGTTAAAGGTGACTGAGACACTTAAAATAGATTCGTGGTAGCAATGTCCTCCAAGTTCTCAAACGATACCTCTAGGGGTGGCAGACCAAGCCTAGGGGGTCTTCTGCTTGGTCCCTGCTTCTAAATTATGAGGACTCAGCGGAGGTAATGCTACTCGAGTTCGTAGCATACCTTTAGCTACACGTAATCCTCGGATAATCTAAATGGGTAACAGGTTCGCAGCCTTGCTGAGGCGTTAGGATAATGTTTGTATCGCCTGCTACATTGGAAAAAAACAATAACACTATTTTCACGGGTTCTGGGAGTTCTCCCTATTTTATATACGATTCCACGTTCTTGTAAATTTTTAAAAATCACTGAGAAAATTCTATCATTGATGAAGAAGATTATAAATATTTGTTAATTTCCTTCAGTATATATGAACGTGTAACTCAATTTTCTGTGATATATATGAAATTAATGCCCATTTTTTGGACTAAAAAATTATGCCTCGTTATTTCTTTAACTTGTGCATTTTTGAAAATTAATCGTTTAAGGGAGATAGTTTTCATCAAGCATAACTCAATCTGATTTACGCAGTATACAGAAAAGAGATAAACGAACGATTTCGTTCAATAATATGTTGAGTATAGATGTTTAGCTATCACTTTAATATCAGTATTTTATTTAAGCTTCACGGTATTGTACTTTTTAAAAATTCACTAAGAAAATCGTTGGAATGATAAAAAAAGAACTATAAATATTTGTTAACTTCTTTCAGTTTGTATGAGAATGTAACTCAGTTAGCTTAGCGTGATATATGTGACTATGATGATTATTATTTGGACTAAACAACTATTTGTTTAACTTGAATATTTTTAAAATCAATCGTTTAGGTGAGATAATTTTCGCCTAGCAACTTTTAGTCTGATTTAAGCAGCATAATAGTACAGAGATGAACGATAGGTTTCAACAAGTTGGTGAACAAACATCGTTAGATAACGGCTTGACAGCTCTATTTTTCAGGTGTTTAGGAGTTGTCCGAAAATTGTGCAAGATTCTTGCATATTTTTAGAAACTTCCCTTTGGAGAAAATCTTAAGATTTAAATATTTGTTATCCGATAATATTTGTTATAAGATTTAAATATTTGTTATCCGATATCTATTTGTGTGAGCGTGTAAATTCAATTAGCTTAGAGTGTTGGATATTGCAACCATTATAGTATTTCTTAAGTTCTGTGTAATAATATTTGTAGTTTTGTTTGTATGTTTGTGTAATAATATTGTGTTCAATATTTGTTATCCGATAATATTTTTTTAAGATTTAAATATTTGTTATCCGATATCTATTTGTGTGAGCGTGTCAATTCAATTAGCTTAGCGTGTTGCATATTGAAACAATTATAGTATTCCTTAAGTTCTAATAAAATTATATTTTTATATTAAATACAGGTGAAATGTTATTGGTTTCTGAAATGAAATTGATATATTTTAGCATGTTATTTCCTATTTTTAAAAGTGTGATCATTCTCACTCCTCTATGATTCTAAATATCTTATATTGGTTTTCTTTTTGGAGCACTGCGGTCTGCTGTTTTGCTCACGAGTGCAAATGAGAAAGGGTCCTACTGTTTAAAGCCGATTTCAAATGGCTGTGAATATCCACAGCATCAGCGGAATTCGAACCCACGAACTCTGGTACCCAAACGCTCTACCATTCGGCTGCTATTCGGCTATCTCTTGTACTGTCTTTTAGCTATTAGGATCGATTAAGCACTGTACATCCATTGTTATAATAATATATTACACAGGAGAAGAATCTGAAGACTTGAAGCCATTTGCAGCCTCTGTGAGTTAAAATTAGTCTCTCATAGTAATATTTAATTATATAGATTGTATTGTTACTATAATAATATTTTACAACTTAATATTATTATTTTTCTATTGTATTTCTTTATAATGAAATGCATTAAGAACTTTTTTACTTTATGATTTTTATTAGTTGCCTATTTAAGTATGTATTTATGCTCATTAAAAAGTAAATAAAGATTAATGTTGATTTAATGCTTTTTGTATTATTTCTATGTAATGCAATAAATTGATAAAACTATACAAAATATAATTTCAGAAAACTTCCATTTACAGGTAAATAAGCATATGCGGCTTCCTTTATTTCTGCCTCTTTTATATGCGGTCTGTAATGGTGAACAGGTGCCCCACCTGTGGTCTATTCATTTGAGAATCATATATCTTAAGAATTACCGATATATAGATATTTTCTGCTCTTTTAATTCATTGTAATGCACAAAAACTAATGTTATATGCACATTAACCTTACTTAATTGTTTGTATCACCGAGTTGCATATCTGTAGCATACACAAAAACTAATGTTATATTCACATTAAGCTTACAAAGCTGAGTTTGTTGATTGTTAATTCACAATGCAATTATTACTAAAATGTTTTGAACTCTAATGGAGAACCTGACTTAATATATCTTCCTTTTGCAGCAAGTACAACGTGGAGTACATTTCGACAAGGTTAAGAAATTTAAAAATTACTGTTCAAACTTGTTTACCTCAGTTTAGATTGCTATGTCAGCATTAAATTGATATAAAATTAGCATTAATGTGAACCAGACTACTGGAAATGAGGAAAGTTAGTTTGGAGCGCAAAAGTTTAAATTAAAAAAATGAAAAGACGCAGATTTCATATAAAGATATTATGAAATTCTTTACGTACACACAATTTTTGCGAACGATTTAGAATATATTTATCTCTCCTCCCCCCCTCTCTCTGTATATATATATATATATATATATATATATATATATATATACATATATATATACATATATATGATATATATATATATATATATATATATATATATATATATATATATATATATATATATATATATATATATATATATATATATATATATATATATATATATATATATATATATATATATATATATATATATATATAAGAAAAATGTCTATAATAAAATATAATGAAAAATTTATTAGTAAAAATACACTTTTTTGTCAATAAATATGTTATATTGTGTTAATATTTTACATATGATTGAAATGATGTATCCTAACTTTTTGGGGCATATTTTTCATTTCGGGTTTGGTGAGATATATATGCTCGAGACGCATTTCTTAGCCCTCGTGTTGCAAAAAGTAGACCGCAGCTCTCCAAACTAAACCAAACCAAATCACGACGCATTTCAGACGCGTTTAGAAAATTATCCCCTTAAAATTGGCCTTTCATTTCTTTTATCATCCTATTTTGAACTTATCTAAAACAGAAATTAATTGGATTACAATAAGGAGTAGAAAATCCTTTTTAAATCCTATTTTGTGCCATTATTCGGATATTGTAGAAGGTTTTGTCAGCAGCTCTTCTATAAAAAGGAAAACGAAGTGATCCCCAATTCAAAGTTGTTACCAATTTGAAAGTGCATATGCATTCCAAATATTAATGTAAGAATCATTACTTAATAACTTTGGAGTTTAAATTAAAAAATACAAAGACATTAATAAGTAATTATGCCTTTTCCTCTATTTTATTTTAATTGTACAATACAGCTCAATTAGTCCACAGGACTGACTACTTAAAAATAACAAGACAGTCCGCTTTGTGTCCTGCAGTATATTTATGAAAGGTAGGTGCTTATAATAGATAACAACATACTTAACATGCCTTGAATGCTTAGAATTTATTTCCCTGACATCTACATGTAGTTTTACGACTGACGAAGCACATTGCTCAAATCTCACGACTTAGTCATTCAGATATGCTTAAATTTTGTGTCATTTAGAAAATTTACTTCAAATATTTTTTTTGCACACTTGAGAATGTCTAGAACAAATTACGTAATATGCGAGTCTTTATATTTTTATATTAGAGTAAAGTACAGAGTGTAGGTAATTGTCGTCAACGTGCAGTTTTTAGAAAGCCAAACACAGCTAAAATTAGTAATTATATCTCTATAATTCATTTTATTTGTACAGTATAATACAAAAAAATTATTCCTTATACTTGTCTAAGAACTAGTCCAATGAACTGCGAGATTTTGATTAGAAGGATAATTCTTTTTTTGTGTTGCAGTTTTATTATACGGGTAGCTGTTAATAATAATTAGCAATATGCTTAAAGTATATTTGAATAATACTTGAAATTTATTTCACTATAATCTGAGTATGGTATATTTATGGTTAAAGAAAAGCATTGCTCTGAACTCATGACTTAGTCCTTCAAAAATGTTTACATTCCGTGTAATTTAAAAAATGTGATACTAATATTTCTTTGCAAACATGAGAATTTGTAGCAAAAACTACATACATGCAAGTCATGTAAATTAGAGTAAAGAACAGAGTGTGGTTAAATTTTCCCTAAGACAAATCATCATTTAGTTTTTATAAAGTTAAAGATAATTAGATTTTTGTGCAATTTCTTTCATTTCTGTAATGTATCACAAAATATATTTTTTTTAGTTTTTCTGTAAGTATTCGTCTAATAAAGTTAGCTGTATAATTTAAAATAGCAAGATGTTTCTTTTTGTGAACAGCGCTTAATTATAAAAGGTAAATGTTAGCAATAATTAGTAATGTACTTAACATATCTTTGTATAATGCTTGGAATTTATTTTCCTGTCATCTGGCTTGTATCTTTACGGCTGGGAAAACACATTGCTTTAATCTCGTAACTCAGTCCTTTAGCTATGTTTGCTTTTCGCGGCATTTAGAGAGTTTGTTTTGATTAGATTCTTCAAAATGTGAATTTCTAGGAAAATATACAAATATGCAAGTCTTAATATTTTGGAAATGAGCGTGGTTTTACAGCCAGGGAATTGTACTTTTATGCTTGGAAAAGCATATTGCTCTAATTTCACGACTTAGTCATTTAGCTATATTATTATTTCGTGGCATTTAAAAAATTTGTTTTGATTATTTTCTTAAAAACATGGGAATTTATAGAAATTGTGCAAATGCCCAGGTCTTTATATTTTCTAAATGGGCTTAGATTTGTAGCTAAGCGCTTCTAGTTTTACGGCTGGGGAAGCCCATTGCTCTAATTTCACAATTTAGTCATTCAGCTTGGTTTGTATTTCACAGAATTTAGAAAGTATCTCCCGAATACCCTAATATCTGGAGAAAAGTCACGGTATTTATGTGTTAAAAACTTAAAATTTCTGAGAGTACGGTGTTTCTACCGATGTAGCATTTATGTACCCATTAATATATTCCATAAGATGTGAGATTTTTCAAATTTTTTTAAGTCCGACAGTGAAGAATCAAATTTTGACGGTTTTGTATGATGTACAGTTACTGTAATTATTTTTTTTATCAAAAGCAATATTTTTGCAAAATGTAGGTTTGGGAAATCCGCCAGAATTAAAACGAAATAAACCCCTTTCTGTAAAACTGTATTTAATGTTTTAATTATATTCCACTCTTCTATTTAACATGATACTTTTATTATTCCGTTTGTTTAAAGCCTTTTTTAAGCTTGAGAGGTGGAATTTAGTGGGTTTACTCAAGGGGCAAAAACGCTATGGCCAGCACTTTAGTGATGGACTTCTTTAGTAGAAAAATATAGGCATACTTTATCATCTATATTTTATTTCAGCAATTGAACAGAGTGCGACGTTTACGCTTATGATGCGTTTTTATGCTAATTTAGTTCTCGTTTTACTCAATTTTTCTCTCGAGTGCGGCGTTTACGCTGCTACTAGAACCCCACATTACTTGGTTAGTGTTTGTTATCTTTTATGTATTGTATCTTTCAATTTCTTCTTTTATGGTTGAACATTCTTGAAAGGGTACACTTAATGACTGATACCCCTTGAATGTCATTTCTTGGGTAGGCAGTAGCTTTTTTGGGTTAAAAAAATAAATAGCGTACAATTTTTAGAAAGGGCGAAGGAAATACAATTAATTATGATTTTTATATAAATTGATTTTGTTAATTTAATTTAAAAATAATTCTTTTAGTTTTTCCATAACAACAGTGTTTATTAAACTGTTTAATTAAGGACAATATCCTATTTTGTGCATAGCAGTATAGTTGTAAAAGGTAGATGCTTACAATAAATAGTAACATGCTTAACATATCTTTAACGAATGCTTGGATTTTATTATCCTGACATGGGACTCGTAGTTTTACGGCTCGGGAAGCACATCTCTCTAATCTCACGGCTTAGTCATTCATCTGTGCTTACATTTTACATTTAGAAAGACTATTCTCCCCATTTCCTTCAAAACAAGGGAGTTTATAGTAATACTGATATATAAATGTGCAAGAATTTATTTTCTAAATTAGCGAAAGGTACGTAATACGGATAAATTGCTTTAAAGACGAATCAATGCATATTTTCCAGAGAATAAGAATTATATTTTAAAGCAATCAAAAGCAGTGGTGATTTTGCTAGCAGAAAACCTTACTACTGATTTATAACTATCACCTGTTCCTTATTTCAGCAATTAAGAATAAAGTATTTTACGTATGTATATATTTCTAGTCATAATATTTAGCTTTATCCCAAATCGCAAGGAATAGAAAAAATATAAACAAATTATAAGACAAAGGTAATTATAAAAATTAGCTGTTATATATAAGTAAGATAAAAAGTTTTTAAAACAAAAACTTATTAATGGAAAGAAATGAAGATAAGAATAAAATATTACGAAAGAATAAAATACAGTAGAAAGTGTATATTTCCAGTTTTATGTAACTATGACACGTACGGTATTTATAAATGCCTAAGTTATGTCTCACACTCTATTTTATGACTAACACGTTTAAGGAGAAAAGGAATCTTAGATAAGACCACCAAAATAAAAAAAAATACACCTGTTTCCTTAAGGTACAAAGGACTACGCAAAGTTTCACCTACAACTTGTACTCTTCAAAGACAAAACTTTAAAGTTTTCAAAAACTTTTAAAAACAGAATCAGTATCTTCGAAGATTCTTAGAACAGAAGAGTCACCTGAGTTCAAAATTTTGTCTTCTACATGAGTTTGAAAGGCTCCATGTGCATTAATATATATTTAAGTTTTATCATATTGTGCAAGATTTTAGAATGTAAACTTTCTAATGAATCTATGAATGCTTTATAAAATAATCGAAATTATATACAATGATTGCTTATCCTCGCATTATGCAGATAAAATGGTTAAATCAAATTGATATTATAAAATCATTTTGTCCAGGGTGTTTCATATTGAATGGGACAAAAAGAATAGCGCAGTGTGAGTGCCGTAATGGATTTATTCAGCTGAAACAAATTTATTCTGCAACTACAATTATACAAGTTTTATTTGGCAACAGGGGAAAAATTATCGAATGACGAACTCGACCCTAGAGGCGCTGTTAAACAAAATGTCCTCCATGCAGGAGAAAGCGTACTGCGTTTACGAATATGCTAAAACCTCCACGGTAACTGTTGTGCAAAGACATTTTCGTACGAAATTTCGTAAAGGTCCACCGCATCGGGATAACATAAGCAGGTGGGTGAAGCAGATCCAGGATACCGGCTATTTATGCAAGAAAAAAAGCCCAGGACGAAAAGAAATTTCTTTGACTTTTTTTCTCTCGGGTTTCGTTAAAGACAAGGTGTTTGTGCGTCTACTTCCTCAGGACATAGAGGAACTGAAGCAGCGGATAACTGCAGTGTTGAACTCCATAAACAGGGGATATGCTATCACATGTGTGGCAGGAGCTTGATTACCGTGTAAACATTTGTCGTTTGACCCGAGAGGCATATATTGAACTCCTATAGAAACTTGAATAAATGTAGTTTTGAGGTAAATTTGAATTTTCTAAATATATTAATTACAACGTTCACAATCATGTTTTCTTTTTGTCCCATTCAATGTGAAACACCCTGTATTTTTGTTTTCTGCTCACTAAGTTCAATGAACTATTTTAGTTGTCCATAAAAATAATACTTTATTAAAAATCAACTTTTAAATAATATGAAAAGTACATGGAACAATTTAAAAATTTCGGAGGAGTAAATAAATTTCTTTTAAAGAGACGGAAAGCGTTAAAAAGCGTTTTTGAAAATGTTTAACTTAGTTATGAAAATATTTACGCATATACATTGATATAAATTAAAATAAATCAAATTAAAAAATTTTTGGAAATTGGATATTTTTTTTTATTAATGCAGTATCTCGAAATATTTTATTAATTTTCAAAACGTTTTTTGCATATTATTTTTGTAAATGTCCTTCTATTTTAGCCTTATTGTTGCCTAAGAATATTTAAAAAATATTTTTGGGTATTATTTTGCTGATAAACTCAGTACTTATATTTATAAGAAATTTTTGTTTGCGTCTGCGTTGAGTGGACGTGAAAAATTGAGGAATTTATAAATTTAATTTTAATATCCTTAATACGTTTGAAATTTACAGGGTGCCTGGATTTATTTGAATGTATATCGAGAGTGTTTGGCAAATATTTTGTAAGAATCCATAAAAAATTGAGTCGAAAGAAACACTTTGAAAAATTAGAAAATATTCATAAAAATAAATATTTTAAAAACTTTTGCCACATTTAAAATGTTATTAATTTACTTATGCTTAAAATAATATTATAGAAATATGTATAAATCTATGTTAAAATTTTATTTAAACTTATTATCACGTCCATCCTCTCCTTAATAAATAATTTATATTTCTCCAAAGCGCTTATTTTACTATCTAAGAATTATAAATATATGTAAAAGTTTTAGTGTGCCTCCTCCCATTATAGCTTGAGATTAATTTAAAAATATATAAACGGGTGTTGATGGTCTTTAGTCCCTTTAGAATAAGAATAAATGTTAAACTTTTCTTTTTTCAGAAAAATGATCTGTTGAATTATATCTTAAGTTCACATGCAAAATTTTATTTGTTAGTAAGTGAAACATTTTGTAAATTTTGAAGACACTGTAGTAATTGTTTAGAGCTCGAAGAAATCTAACGCCCTAAACTTAAAGCTTAAAACTAGTAAAACAAAATGGATCATATTATTTAAAGATAGGCAGATAACAGATTAGTAGTGCCGTCTGGCAAAAACTCAGGAGGAAAATAATAAGGTATTGATACATAGTTATACAGTGTAAATAACGTAGGGGAAAAGTGTTGTCCTAAACGATTTATGAATGTAATAAGCGCGTGACTAGCAGGAGATTTATGCACTGCTAAAGGTTACCAGGAATCATAATTTCCATGGGTATGGTAACATAAGTTATAAGATTTGGTAAGCTTTAATGAATACTCTGTTCAGATTGGTTTTCATTTTAATAATGAATGGAAGATAAAATGGTAAGCATAAATCATAAAGTGTTGAAAATAATTAAGTAATTAACTGAACGAATGAGTGTTTCAAAAGCATGGATTTTAATTTGTCAGAGGGGACCTGGTAAATGAATCTTCAGTTTCGATTTAACCTAATTAACTAGTAAAATTAGTTATATATTGAATGAACAATTTCCAACAAGTTCAAAGACCAATCGGATTTATAAATTACAACACATTCATAAAGTACATAACGATTTTTTTTCAGTGGTTTCAATAATAGTTAAACAATGGATTTATTGGCAGTAATTTTAACGAACCAAGAAAGACAATAAAAAGTAGTGATGCTAGTGTAATATATAAATTTTTATGATTTTAAATTCTTGGTTTCAATAATTTGGACGAAATAATCTTTAGAAAGACAACAATAATTTGGTATGGATAGATGTTAATTGATAATGTATTCGAACGTTCATTAATTTAGGGAAAAGTAGGGAAAGCTCGTAATATGAGATCTAAAACTCGACTTCAATAACTGTTTCAATTCCGACTAACACATTTACCGAAAACGGGGTAACTGTATTGTAAATCCTTTTGCTTCAAATATGTTATACGACGGAGTAAAAGCAGAAAAGAGTAATCCTAAGCAATCATTTTGCTCATTAAAATTTCAAAATTCAAACAAAATAGTGCTCTGGTGGAATAGCATGAGTAAACATCTACTTTGCACCATATTCCACAGGTGGTATGGATGTAACAAAATAACAGAAAAAATAAGGCCTATCAAAACACTTTATCCTCCTTAAATGGGTAAATCTTTTGATTTGCTCATTAAAAAAAAAAGCAACCTTACTGTTGATTACTTATTATTAGGTTCAATATAAAGAAATAACCTTTAACACCTGTAAAAAAATGTGTACTATTGATAAATTTGAGGAATTATAAGGGTTTTGGAAGTGAATCTCCCTTTTGTTTCAACTTATTATATAAGGGGACTTCGGTTGACAAAAAAATTATTGGGCCTTAAAATATGTATCTTATGGCATTATTTCTAAATGGGGAAGGAACTAGTAAGGAAATAAATATAATAATAGTAAATGAAAATTAGAAAACGCAAATTCAGTTATAAAGCATTGCTCCAATAAACTATTATATTAAATAGTTTTTTTGGAGGCAATAAAATACAAAACGTACAAAAATTTATATCCGTAGAAATACCCAAGTCAATTACCAAGAAGAGAAATTTATCATTAATATCCCTGAAAGAAATGTTTTTATTTTATTTTGGACGTTAGAAAACAAAATGCCTGTAGTAGCAAAGTGAATATGAAGAAAATATAAGTATGCTAAGAAAAAATTACTTAAAAACGCGTGTTTTCCTATTTCAAAACAATTATTGCGTCGTACATAACAATTATTATACACAATATGTATGACTATACGTATTTATTGTTTGCTTATTAAAGAATCTTCAAATTTTTGCGAGTTGTAATAAAGTCATTTATAGTGAATTATTCGGTGATTATTAAAATTTAGTGTCGAAAATACATATAAATAAGTTATTAAATTAAAAGTTAAAAAAAGTGGATTCATATACAAAATGTTAGAGATATTAATTATTTTTACAGATGTACACAAAAATAAATACTCAAATACTAAAAATATATCCAAGAATATATTCTTTATTGAGTCTTCTACACCAAACAGGAAGAATCTATAAATCTGATAACACAATCTGTAAAAAATTAATTTTTTGTTCCAAGTATTTGCCACAAACTTATGACTTTAAACGATATATTACCTGCGAATAGTATTAACTAATTGAAAACCACTCATTAGAAGTCCGTGTATGCTAGAGAAACTGCCAACTTCCATTCTAAAGAAAGCTTTTTTTTATAAAAAAAAAAACTTAACTGACCTCTATGAAAGGCAAATCCTGTAGGTCTCAGATCTCAAACCAAAAGTAGTAATTTTATACTCACCGTTTTGTAGAAAATTTGCAGTTAGCTTGATGAAAAACTGTAAATGACAATGCATTGAGACTTACCACAAATCTTTAGGGTGGATGTATCGCGCTGAATATATTTATAGTCAACTGAACTCCTCATACATCCAATGAAAACACAGGGTTACTAACAAAAAAAGACTCAAGTAATATGCGAACTACGTAATGTAATACTGATAATTTTTTTATATAATAAGAAATGAAAACTACAAATAAATAGTCTTATTATAAAGCTAGTTTAATACAAAAGAAAAGAACTGGGTCTTAATAAGGTAAATAATGTTTCAATTGAATTTTAAGTTACTGGAGAATCAAATTATTAGTTTTATGATACGGTTATTATTATTCAAAAATTTTCTTTCATCAGGCAAAAGAGTTTAAAATAATTGCCAATGAAAACCATTATGTCGCAGGTATCAGGCTTCTTGCTTACCGTCTGTTACAAAACTGTGAAGATTTGTAAATAAAACATCCAATTAATTCTAGGTACTTTCATTCGTGGATACACGTTTCGGCTCTAAAAGTCAATAAAAAGATAAATTACATTATTCAACATAATAAAAGTCCTAAAGCAATGGAATAAGAATATACTGGTATTTTTCTGTTCATATTTTTAAAAGAAATTTTAATAAATATTGTAATTTGTTTTGAAACATGTAGTTATAGAAATCGGATCAATAAAGACATTTATTTTCTTACTCGTATTTTTCAAAACAGAATTATATTTCAAAACATTCATGTAAAAGATTAAATGAAGACAATATAATTTCATAAAAATAGACACATTGTTACTTCTATTTAGCCGGAAAATATCTAGAAAAGTTTCAAAGTCAAATAACAATAAAACATTCCATAGGCGGTAAAATATGACCGGGAATATAATCATTTTATGAATTGTTCATAAAATAATAAACACTCTTTCTAACTAATGTTGAAGAAACGCATAAAAAACGTATGAAACGCAGTATTCATGAACTAATAAATATTTTAACTAATGTTGAAGGAAAACATAATCACACGTATGAACAATAGAAAACATATATAGATTCATAATACTGGTATTTTCTGTTCAAAATAAACTTTAATAAATATTGCAATTTGTTTTGAAACATGTAGTTATAGAAATCGGATCATTAAAGGCTTTTTTATTTTGTTACTCGTATTTTTCAAAACAGAATTATGCTTCAAAACATTCATGTAAAAGATTGAATGAAGTCACAATATAATTTCATAAAAATAGACACATTATTACTTCTGTTTAGCCGGAAAATATCTAGAAAAGTTTCAGAGTCAAATAACAATAAAATATTTCATAGGCGGTAAAATCATTTTATCAATTGTTCATGAAATAATCAACAATCTTGCTAACTAATGTTGAAGAAACGCATTATGAACAAAACTTTTATATTTTATAAGACTACTAATTTTCTTTTACTTTAGGTTAGTTAGGTATCTATTATCTTTAGTCTGAATGCAATCAATATACTATACATATTAAACTTTTGTATCGTCAGATTATGTCATAGTGAAAATACAGGCACAACATCACATCAACCCTTTAATTTCTTTATGTGATTATAAGAGTAAATGATTTCAAAAACTCATTTATATTGTTAAGTATGACCTCTTATAAATATGAAATATGCACCATTAAAAAAGTTTAGCCAACTATAAATTTAAGAATAAAGCAACAATAAAAGGTCTTGAAAAGTTTTACTGACAACAAAATCTTCAATGGTATTTTTTAAAATGTAATGAACCGACATTATTTTGTAACAAAACTCTTTCAAATACGGTTATTTCAGGGATTCTTATTTGTGTCTTTAATGCAGATGAATGTTGCGTATTGTTTTATATCAATAAAATAATTAGCGGTATTCTTAATTATAAGAATGTCAGATGAAAAACGTTAAAACATTATTACCAGCGAAAGATATTTTCAGGGATTAATCACAAACCAAAGAAAGTAGTTTAAATTAGAATTCTTATTTTTTATATTTAACAAAGAAATTATTAATTAAATCTCTTAAAAATTATACTTACGTTAATGAAAGATAACTGCTTCTGTGCTTTTAAGCTGGTGCAACTCACGAGCACATAATGCATTCGGGTATATTGATAATAATAAAGTTTTGTTCTACTTATCAGTAAGTACAGAAATCATAATTATACTTTCCAGAAAATATTACTACAAGGGTTTTAAACTATAACAAAAAATTCATCGTCATACGATTAATAAACCTGGTATATTTCTAATTTCACTGAAGACATTTATGAAGGTTATGTTTACAGATATTTGAAAAACCTTGTTATAAATAAAAAAAAAGAACTATTATTGCATCTTTTTCATAGTGCCATTCTTTCAGTTTATATTGTTTATATACTGAAAAAAATTACGTGAATTTCCAGTTAAAATGAATTACTATACCCTTCGTTACTTTTTTATCTGGTATAAAGGTAGATAATAAAGTCAATAATATCGAGAAATACCTTTTTTCATTTTGATTCTAAAGAGGTGGAAACCTGGTTAATTTTACCAATGATCTTGGAAAGTTTCTTGCGATAGTGAGAGCAAGGAATATCTCACTTCTGACAAAAATTGAAGTTTTAAGTAGTTACTGTACTGTTATATATTTCTAGATTTAAAAAAAAAGAATAACATAAAATGTTTAGAAATAACACTAAAATAATTAAATTTTAGTTAAAAAAAAGGTGCGTGATAAAAACTTTCATGATGTCTTTTGACATAGTTATAGTATAAATAGGGAACATTGTTTCATTAACCAAAGAATATTAAAATAAATTTACGATTAATGCAAGAGAGTATTCAATAATCCGAAATAATCTGGTTCAAACAAATTGATTTTCAAGATATAGCACAATTAATTCAAAATATGACTGAAATAGAGCACTATATTTGATAATTGCATCTTTATTTATAGAAGTGGTCTTTGTATACAAAGCAATTACAGAAATGAATAATTTAGTCTCGCCTCTGTGGTTTTTCTTTTATAAAATGTCACATCTTTTTAAAAAGAAAATCAAGGATAAAGTAAATTACTAAAATTTGACATCAACGCATATTTTTTCTTTGTACTCTAATTAGATAACAGACCCACTTATAATTCTTAAAAGTTATCTATAACAGAAATAGTTAACAATAGAAGTAATTCAATATTATCTATAAATGAAAAGGAATATTTTTCATATATTACAACTTCACAAAGAATAGTTTTATGAACCAAAATGTCTCTATAGTGGTGCTAAAAGTTTAATTCTATTAACTGCAAAGCATGGTAATCCTATTTTATATAAATTTCTCGATGCGAAATCATCGAAAAATTAAAATACTTTTATAGAAGCTTAAGATATTTAATTTTATTGCAATGATGTTATTGTAAAGATTGAGTAGAAATTGTTAAAAGTGAAGAAAGTTTTAAATCTACATTTATAAAAATCATTTAAAACAAGCCACTACTTGTTAGGAAGTTTTTATTTGTATAGAAGCGTTGACAAATAATATTATAATACTTTAATAAGGCAGAGATTGCAGAGAGTTAGAATGATTTAAAATTATTGTAAAAGCTACTTAAACTTTAAAAAAAGAAACAATTATTCTCTTGAAAAATTATTAGTTCTATTTACAGTGAAAGAAATTTTCTATTATTTTTTACTAAGAAAAATGAACATATATTATCACTCTTGTTAAACCATCAACTGCACAAACAGTAAATTCGTTCTCAAAATACAAAAATTTGCAATTCTAATAAAACTAATACTTTTGAATGTATACTTTATAAAAACTCTATTCAAACTCTACATTATTTATTAAAATTTTCTAAAAAGAAAATTTTTGGTTTTACACGTGATTGCATTCAAACTAATTTTAAAATTATATATCGCGGTGTGCCCAGTCCTTTATTTAAAATGTTTAGCATTTCATGCATTGAATAAAGAAAATATATTCTTCGGATTAAAATTCGATGAAATATTTGACCTAATCTTACTTCGTTTAACGAATTCTAGTATTTGACCATTGTTGCTAAAGGTTTTTGAGATATAATTTCAATCAAATCTTAAAACTATTCCTTACCTGTTATTTTATTCATGATTAAAAATAATCCATGGTTAACAACACAACAGTTTATTTGGTAATGACATAAATATTAAATCGTCCATTGTTGAAAATTTATTATCACTTTTGTCTTTTAAAATAAACATAAAATACACTTACTGACATCTAATAAATAATAAAAGACCTGTAATTTGTCATCTGAATGAGCACTTGAACAAAAATCAAAATTAATTTGCTTTCAGTTTAGCTTTAGGCGAAGAAATTTTATTCTCTATGGAATCTTCATCATTCAATTTGCTTTTATCACAAATCCTTATGTCTAGTGGGCGTTACCTGTTTCGGAACATCGTTGTGTGGAGGTGGTAGACGATAAAATTTTAAATTTTCGTATACGGAATACAGCCTACTGATCTTCTGCAAGTCGGATTGAACATTCAATGCTTTAAAAATAATATATATATATATAGATAAATATAATCTCAATTATTAAATTTAAAACTCATTTTTACTTCTTCGGGAAGTTAATTTATTATTTAGCTTAAGTTAGTGTGGACAGACGTGTGAGTCACTGATTTCGATTGTGAATTCTACAGGTGTAATACTCAAAGATAAATGAATGGGTTCTATTATTACTTTTTAGGCTTAAAAATCGTACTACCATGAGAAGTCTCACTTTTCTGATATTTCTGTCTGTAATATAAACCTTCATCTATACAGTTATATACTTGCCATCCAAATTGCCATATAACTTGCCATACCGTTTAAATCAAAATGTCAATGCCGTTTACATTTTTTTCTTTTGCCTCTTGGATACCATTCTTCATACTTACTGAATTTAATATGATATAGTTTCAAAAAGTCTTCGAAATTACGATGTCCCCCCCACACAAATATAAATGCACGCATACACATATACATGTAATGGTATTTTAATCAAACTAACTAGCTTAATGATAACAATATTCTAAAATAATATTATGGCCATTATATACTTAAGCTGACAACCTTTGGTTAAAGTCTTTACTTCTTATTTAACTCTCGTAATGTTTGGCCACCACTAGAACACAAAGGTAATTTCTGCTTAACTCAACTAATCTTACGTGACAACTTTACGTACCTTAGTTTCCGTTGTTAGCATCCCCCCACGTGGTTATACTCTTAACACATATGATTGGTAGCCTTCCTTTCGACCTCGTGGTAATATATAAAGAATGTACAAAATTTGGGGACAGAGGACCAAAGGCGGACTGTCTCAATATATTCTACATTTTTAATTTCAAATTTCCCTTTCATGGCCTAGTAACTATTCTTTATCCAAAAATATATAACCCTAAGTTTGTAAAAAACACTAATTACACAACATTCCTTTACACTTAACGGAAATCCCTTAACACTTAACAAAATCACTAAATTGCTATCCCGAATATTACCTCTAGTCTTAACAGGATTTTCTTGTTATCGCGTAACTAAAATTATTAGGCATGAAGCCATATCCTATTATGATCGATTCAACACCACAGTTTATCCTTTCAAGCTAAATAGAGACATTCTACACCACAATAAATTACATAATTAGTATTAGAAACAGTTAAGTGTTAAATTTGAAAACTTTATTTTCATGTGTTTTGCCTATTTGTTGGGTTGGTTATAGTTATATCAAAATAAACAAAGCCAGGGAGAAAGAAATGAAATACTTGTAGTGAAGTTTATAAAAACTAAATAAAAACTGTTGGTGAGATAACATCTAGACATGATATTTACCATGTTATTGTGTCTGGTTATGCGTCTAAATGTATGGATATAATATTTTATACTACTTTTGGGATTAATTACTTTAGTAAAAATGGAATTGAAGATAGATTTTTGTTATTCATTGCATTTTATTCGAAAAAGGTTGGTTGGTTTTTTGGAGTTTATTTGCATTACTTTCTCCTACATCCTCCTACATCCTGCATTGTGCTTCAATTATTCGATAACGGAAGGTATTATTCGATAAAAGAAAGTTCCTTTATAAATTTTTGTGTCATCAATCGTTTTGGGCATTTCGTCCAACTAAAATTACATCAAATTTGACCGTACTCTACCCAAAAATTTTACAAAATTTTCACTGTGTTTTGTATTAATGCTCCCCAAGATTCACCTGTTTTGTTAAAATGACTTGTATTTAAAACTTGCATTTCATGATATTTCTAAAAGACAGCTAAATTTGTCTGCAAATACTCATTCAAAATGGATTTCTCTTCCATGTAAATTTAAACGTCCACCAGGAAAGTCACTTCTGTTTAATAGGTTTTTAATACTTTAAACTACTTTAATGTTGTTTAGAAATATTGGCTTTAGAAACATTGCTTTACATAATATTTGATGTAGTTTGTAGTTTAAAAAATAATTATATTTATGATTTAGGGATTTTAGACTATGTGTAAAACAGTTTATTAGAATTAAATAAAACTCAAAGTAAACATTTTATAAGAAGCTATATATGGGATTTAATACGGTACAAGACTTTGGTTTTTTAATAAAAACATAATTCAGTCTTGAAGAGTTAATAAATGTTAATTTAATTTAAACTGGGTTGATATATTATAATCGTAAACACTACTGTTAAGATTAAATTAGTTAGTGTAACAGTGCTTAGTTCAAAATTTTGAAATCTGAGAACAAGTTAGACTAGGATCTATTGCTTAATTCAGTTCCAAGTGAATGCATACATACATACCTATAATTGTCAAGTAACAAAGTACCAGAAGTTTTCAGTTTAATTAGACAGATATAAGGTAGATGTAAATTAAATTAGATATAAGAAGAAATATTATTTATAACTGAAATATTCCCAAATAACTTTATTAATGTTTTATGAAAACTAAAAAATCCACTTGCTTAATTCGGTGTGGTATGGTCCAATTTTTGCACTTGAAGGAATAGAAATTGACTTTTCTATTACTCTTTAGTACTCTTTTGAGTTATTAGTACTTTTTTGAAATTTGATACCTTGCAATTGAATTGCAATGTAGTTCTTTTTCTTATTGATATCTAAGATTACACTGCAAGAAATTTGGTAAAGAATATTCTAAGTAGTTGCCTGAAACTATCCAGTTAGAAGATTAGAAGATTTAGAATAAATGGACAATATCATTTACAATTATGGTTTTTTTGAGTTTAAGTCTCTTCACTGAATTTGGAGACCCATTAATTTAAACTAATATAAAATAAAAAAAAAATCTTTTGTTAAACATACTTGGACAATAAATTTTCAGTTTCACCAGTCTGTCCTGAAAAGTAAATTTAAAAAATACCTTTACAATTATTAGAATATCTTAATCCTGTGAATCCTTTGAATAAATTACGCCTTACTAGTCCGTAGATTATTAATTTTGTAATTTTGTAGTTATTCGTAATTTAAAGATCTTATATTAATATATTGCCGCATAAAGAAACATCGCCAACGAGGTGAGTGGCCGGATGGTCAAAGCACGAGATCCAGACTCGAAGTTTGTGCTTTCGATGCTCGGCATGGCGGTTGATCCGAAGTATGGATTTTTAATTTAAACATATTATTTATTGTTGACTTATGTTCTCGAACATTCTATATCTTTTTTTATTATGAAAATTAGTTATTTCTCGAATATTCTGTTCGGGTATAAAACCTGATACCCACTAGTTGTAGGCAACTTTTCGATCTTGTAAAGTTGCGAGTTGCTACTTTGCTTCAATAAATTCGTCTGTTAGGCTGAACTGTGTGTTCATTCGAATCTTTGCGATTATCGAATATTCGAATCTTCGAGAAAATGATAGCTTAAATTATAGTAACATGAAATCTATTTATATTTTTAAATTCTTGTGATTTCAGATAAGATGTTGTTTTTAAAATTTAACTGTACTTATACTGTTATTTATAGAATAAAAAGCTAAATAATTTTATTAAGTAGTTATTATGACAAATAACAATACATAAAGAAATAAAAATTTTCTGAAATTTTTATAAATGGTATAAAAGGATTACCATTAGATTTAATAAAATATCGCTGTTCTTACAGATTCAGTGAAGTAGGTCTTATCTAGAAATCGATTGCAATTTTCTTCAAACTTTGAAACAACTCTTTTCTCCTTGAAATGTCTACTCGGGATATTAAGGTGTTAACTGAATAAGTACGCAGTTTCCGATTCAATTAATCTGATCCGTAGAACATTAGTCCTTGTACTTTCTCAAAGTTATCTGGAGTTCAAGGAATCTAGTATTAACATATAAATTAGGAAGTTGAAGTTTAAATCTTAATACCATTTAGGCATTTATACTTTAAAATGCATGTTTTTGACTTTTTCCACAATATTTATACTCATGCGCCTAGTGATACACATATTAAGTAATACTAGATTATATTATTAGTAAGTTATTTTGCCTAGTAAAAAAAATAAGAAATATATATTTTTTCTAAATTTTTTTATAACTAATATAAATTTATACATAAGATATATACTGTTTAAGGACTAATATAGCAAGATGTTATTAATAAATCCGTTTAATTGAGAAAAGAAAGGTTTTAAGTGAAAGATCATATGCATTGAACAGTGTTAATTAATAAAATTATTCTCTATAATAGATGAATATTTGTTTAAATAAAATGAATATATAAAAGATATAGTTCGCAAAGGATTTACTTCTAAGATAAGTATCATATTTTGTCTCACTAAAATTTAAACAAAATTTATTTGAAAATTCATAACAGATTAAGCCGAACTTCTTTTTAAAAATATAATCCCACTTACCATGAAGAAATGACTTTTTACAGATTATAAAAGAAAGATTGGAGATTTAGAGGATTTAGAATTAATTTTTGATTTAAACATTGTACATTGATTTACTGACTTTTTACTTTTAATAAAACAAAACTTAAGCTTTTAATATTTTATTTTGTAACTAAATTGGTGTTTAAAGGATTCATGACGTATTCTTCTTTCGTTTTCTGAATTAATAATAAGACTTTGGATTTAATTACTGTTACTCATACTTATAACTGAATTTAAATGAATTTCTTTCGAAAATGCTTCGTCAAGTTTTGGATTTCGAGATTTCTAAAGCAGAAACGCAAAGATAATTTGAAATGGAAGTTTAACTGACACTTTTGTTGACTTCACACATTAGCCTTTTTTATTCTAAATATCAAGCTATAAAATCAAATGTATTACACATTCAGAAACCAAATTCTTCACGTTTAATGGTTAATTCCTTTATTTTCTAATTGTTAATAGGAAGAAAGCATTAAAGTGTACTCAGAGGTGGGCAATATATTATAGTTTTGAAAACAGAAAAAAAACTAAGATTTTTTTCTGGAGCACTCTGTAACTTGACAAAACATTTAAAATAATGTAATACATATCTTTTGGTTAGGTAATGCATTTTTAAAAATAATGTAATACATATCTTTTGGTTAGGTAATACATTTTTAAATCCATCAAGTAAATACTTTGATTATTCACTCTCATACTGTTTTCTGTATACCTGGAGTTCGGTGACAGATTGAAAAAAATATTCAGTCATATTTAAATTTACTGCTAGAAAATTTCTCCATATTATCGAGCAGAGAGAAAATATTTACTTATTAACATATTGAGAAGTAAAATTTTACCTACTCTCCAGGTATAATCGAATTATTAACTTCAAGCGATGAGTTAAAATGAGTCGTTAAAAATAAGAGTTATAAGAGTTATACAATATACAAAATATAAATTTTATACATATATTTTAAATCCAGAGCCCCTGAAAAACCTGTGTAGTTAAGAGAACACCTTATATTTATTAAGCGTTTAAAGAAAAAACTTAAAAATCATGAATTTTAATTCTCCTACTAAAAATATTGCTGAAAAATCGATTTGTATCCACAAAAAATATTTTATAGGACAAAATGCACTTTCGTTTGTATAAGCTATTCTACAGTAATTTCAATGGCAATTACGCGGAATCGATTACATACTATCTTGAAGAAATTAAGAGTTGCAATTGGCTTTTTGCTAATGCACTAATGTAATTAACATTTTGAAAAAAAAGCTAATTTCGCTTTTAAACATAAAGATTTTACAAATAAGAGAAATGGAATTGCCGAGCTAAAATTATTTTGTTTAGGCTATGTGCTTTTATTCAGCAGCGTTAGGAATTATTTGTTTTGATTTGCATTTTAACCATTTTTCTCCAAGTGTTTGTGAATAAAAGGACATTTGGCTTAATATAAATTCTCTCTAAGTAGAAGTAGAATTTTCTAGAATAATACTAATTAGAAGTATTTACATCAATAGCATTCTAAACAAGTTTTATCTCATGTTGCAGTAAAAAAATATTTTCAGCAATATATTTGAATTAAGTTTAATGGAAATTCCAAATGTACTATATGTAAACATTAAAAATACATAGGAAATTCTATTTATGTATAACGGTTTTATATATTTTTGTAAAATCACTCAAATTTATCAGTAGTTTGATTTGTAATAGAAATTAATTAAAATTAGCTTTACATTTTTTATTCATTGACTCTACCGCATTTGTATACAATTGAAAGAAAATTTAAAACTGTGATGGTATGATATATATGTTTTACTTATACTAGGTTTTTACTTCTTTGTTCTTCACTCATTAAAATCTAAAGTTGACAAAGTTACTAAGGTCATCAAGTGACTTTTACTTCTTGATCAGTAAGATTAACCTCAGAACGAAAGTACAAAAGTCTATATCTCTAAGCTTATTATTACTGTCAGTCGCTTGCATAATGGATATTAGTTTTGACAATCCTTTGGGAGCTTTAGAAATATTCGTAACTGAAACTGATTGATTTTAATCTTACTAATTTTATTGATCTTGCTATTGTTGTGTACTTAGGACCTGCACTGTTGTGAGACGTCACCAGTACTTTGGTTACTATCTACTGCGTCATAAACATTAAGGTTTATGTCATTAAATTTATTTCAATTGTCTTGGAGTCGTCATAATCTCCCTCAGACGTACTTTGGTTGTCCTTTTTTGGTTGGCTAAAACCGGTTCTAGAGAATTATTCTTTAATTTCCTTTCTTCTCCGATATTTCCTCAAAACAAAACTACCAGGGGGAAAAAGCAAAAAAGTATTTAATTTTTAATGATCAAATTGGCTTTTTTCAAAAACCTAATTTTGAATAAATATTTTATCTGCAACATGTTTTTTTATATTCATTTTTTCCTTTCTTTATTACTACTTAAATCCATTTCTTAATCATATTTGGGAATATTTTGGGGAGCTGTCTGATTGAATAGTAAATTTATAGTTCATGTTTATACTTCACGTTAAATTTTCATGAACCCTGAACTATTCTAAATTTAAACTGACTTTTAGGGATTTAAAAAAACTAGCATTTAAAATCAATGCTAAACCATATAAGAAATATGTGATAAAATTTTTTAGGAATGTATAAAAAATAAGTCGCAAGCAGCCCTAAAAAAGTAAGAACTTTATGAAACTGAAATTAAAAAATTATCTGATTTTTTTATTTAATGGGATCATTTTAATATAACTCAATCCTTATGAGCTCATTTTTACTGTTTCATCCTACTTTTGGCTTATTATCATCTAACAGTATATTTTGAACATATTTGAGAACCATTTTGTCATTTGGAATGAACAATTATTTTACAATAAAGGTTTTATGCCTGTTTGAGGGTTTTCATAAAAGTTCAGATTTTTCTAATTTTTTTTTAATATTTTAATATTACAAAAAAAGGTGAAACTTAAAAAAGCGAATATACAGATTCATTTTAATTTATATAAAGAGTGTCCGGTAAGTTTAATAGGAATCTATAAAAAATGCAAGAAGTATTTTAAGGGGACGTAGTGCCTTTTGGGTTAAAAATCTATGACAGCCTAATATTGAACCAATTATGAAATAAAATATTGCATTCTGTTTAGAATAAAATTTTCCTTGATCATTAATTAGGCTTTAATTTAAAAATATTTAGTTTTGTTATATGAAAGTACATTAAAAAAAACACAAAATATATACACTAAGGGAAAGAAGGAGAAATCCACTTACCTGCAAAACAACTTTTCAATTTTATAAATTAGATGAGAATTAAAAAAAATAGAAAATAATTATATTTTTTTTTCTGTGGGCCTCATTTATATTTATATGATCTATATATTTTATTGTACAGCATGGTAAAAGCTAATATATTTTTTAAATTTTATTTTTCTTTACAATTTTTAGTAATTTTAAAATTTTTAATTATTAAAAACTTTAAAGTTTTAGGTATAAAAAATAAACAAGATAACGTACTTCAGTTCGATATAAAAAATTTATATTTTAATACGTATAAATCAAAATTATCTTGTGGGTAACTGAATTTCATTCTTTTTTTTCATTTAGTGTATATTTTCTATATTGATTAAAAAAAGTAACTAATTTAGTAGTAATTAGTAGTATTAGTGGTATTTTGTAGTAATGTTAGTAATTTTTTTGAAAAATAGAAGATAATTATATTTTTTATTCTGTGAACCTCAATTATATTTATATGATCTATATATTTTATTTTACAGTTAGGTAAAACCTAACATATTTTTTAAATTTTACTTATTTACAGTTTTTAGTAATTTTAAAATTTTTAATTATTATAAACTTTTAAGTTTTAGGTCTAAAAAATAAACTAGATAATGTACTCCAGTTCTATATTAAAATTTATTTTTTAATACGTATAAATCAAAATTATCTTGTGGGTAACTGAATTTCATTTTTTTTTCATTTTGTATAAATATTCTATATTGATTTAAAAAAAATAGTATGTAATTTAGTAATTTTAGTAGTAAATAGTAATATTTAGTAGTATTAGTAGTATTTAGTAGTAAAATTAGTAATTTTTTTAAAGCTAGGGCATTATTAAAAAAATTGCCAAAAATTCCATCTAAAGGGGAACTGTTTGATTTATGATAAATCAAAAACAGGTTGTTATAATGAAGATTTCTGGTATCGCAAACTACTATGTCTCCTTAAAAATAAAATAGAATCTAATTTTTAAATATTTGTGATGTGATTGAACGAGGTATACTTCAATGTTTTTTATAGAAAGTTTAATAACTGGAAATTGATAATTTACAAAGAATACTTCGTTGTATTTTAAGCTCTCTTAATTGTAGTTTTTATTTGAACTTAAAATTATTTTAATACTAGAAAAAAAGTAACAGCTGTAAAAGGAAAATAGATTACATACCTTAAAACAATAAACACATGTCTGTGTCCTAAATATTGATAAAAGAAACCTTCCGAATTTACTTTAAATTTACAACAGTAAAATTGAGTATTTATTATTTTGTAAATAAAACTTACTTCAAATTACTTTAACTATATGTTGCCATGAATGCAAGATTATTTTTAACATAAAAAATTTAAATTCGAAAAATTTCATTGACTGACGTGAATTACACTATACTTGAAGAAAGGAAGTGTAGCAAAATTCAAAATAATTTAATGAGTTAACAATAAATGAAATATATTACTTTTAAAAGTGGGACGTTTATCTAAATTTTAGCCTGCTTCTAAATTATCTTTAGGCTTTCTGAATATGTGCCTTATGCAGGGCGAGTCCTAACAAATTTGCCACCATAGTCCAACCTAAAAACTACCACCTCTACAAGTTTAAAAAAAGCTTTAAAATTAAAATCACTATTTTAAGACTAACTTATTTTTCAGATTAAAGTAATTGACATATATATTTGTGGTTTTGCTTATTTACTTATTTTTGTTCTCTAAATCAGTTCGTTTTGGCGCTCCTAAATTTTCCCGCCGTCGTCAGTCGCCTACTTTGTCTACCGCCTAGGTGCCTAGGTCGACCCTGCCTTATTGTTTACTAATACACAAATATCCCACAAATACTGAAGAACGTTAGAATAACTTTACTTGAATAGAATACATACCTTATGTATTTACTATATAAATTATATTATTTTCTTGACACACCTATACTAAAATTGCTATGTTATAAACGAATGGTGATTGATGAAAAAGACAAGGCACTTCCTAAATAATATTTAGAATACTTATATAGTTAGGAGCTTTATATTGTCTAAGATAAATATTGTTTTATTTATTGAATTAAGGTCACAATGTCCTACTGATGTAACATATAAGTGCATTATTTTACTGTAACCTATGCATGTTTACAGGACACACTGTATTAGAAATTTCTATTCATGTAATGAAGTATGATTTGTCTTATAGAAGTCAATGATTATTACTGAGGTACCTAAAATTGGGTATGAGTTCATATCCTTTTAAATGAAATTTAAAGTTAAAAGAAAAATGTAATAAAATCCATCATTATCCCGTACGGTACTGGACATTCCTCCTTATTATTTATATTAGATATGCCTATGAAAGGAACAAATTATAATTGGTCTTACAAAAGTCAATTATTATTAATTAAAAAGCTTACAAATGAAATAAATACATAAAATTGAGCACTATTTCATAACATTTGAAATACAATAAATTTTAGAAAAATTGAAAGACATAAAACTTGTAATTATTGCATACGATCTGGACATTTCCTTTTAATTCACTGTATTAGAAATGTATATGAAAGTAATAAAGTATGATTGGTCTTATAAAAGTCAATGATTATTAACCCAATAGCCTGAAGTATATTTTCTACGAATATTCAAGTTTAACGTCAAATTAACCACAAAATTGAAATTCATTTGAAATTCAGTTGATAACCGGTAGCTGAATTGTACGACAAAAGGGAAATTTCCACATTTTTCCTGGCGAGAGAAAGTTATTTCAAATAAAACTTTCTCACAAAGTCGGGGTTGTTCAGTGAGTCGAAAACTTCTAGCCCCGAGCTTTGGATTTGTGAATTTAATCTTCAATTCCTGTAGGTAGATTTAAATATTTTGGTTAAGATCTGAAAGGAATATTTGTACGGAATTAATTTATTCCATAAACTGATCGAGTAATATGTAGACGAAACATTTGTTGCAACTTATAGTTGAAGTTAATATTGTATATAATTCAATTAATAATATATCAACAAATTTATTTCAGGATAATATAAAATTCCCTAATGTTAGATGGAGTTATTTAAGGGGAATTAATATGCTGAAAAATCTTAAATGAAATACTCTATTTTATATTTAATATAAAATAAAATGTTCTTACTGATTAAAATAAAATTTTTCCTAAATCATTATTAACCCTTAATTTGACAAGATGTTTTTTCAAATATTTTTTAATTTTAATTTCTGTTATTTTCCCATGTCTGTATAGACATTAGGATCTCTGTAAAATAAACAAAAAAATATATCATTTTCCATTTTTGAGATAATTAATGTCCGCTGTGGCGAACACTGACAATTATGTTATATATTAGTTATAAATATACATGTCCGGTGTAGCGGACTTAGCCAAATTAAGTGTTAAAATTCTAACTTCAAAAAAAGATTTAGTTTTTTTTATATGAAGCAATATTTAAAAAAATGCAGAATATATACGCCCAGTGAAAAAAATAAAAAAATTCCCTACCCGTAAAATAACTTTTGAAACCTATAAATTTGAAACCAAATTTTAACTCCAAATAGAAGTTAATTATAATTTTTAATCTGTAAACCTCAATTTTCTGAATACAAACGAACTAGTTTATTAAAAGGATTTTATTAAAGGATATGTATTTGAATGTATTTGAAAGTTTTTAAAATTTTCCATGTACCTTTAAAATTTTAGGCTTACAGAATAAAAGAGATATTTATCTTCAATTTGACATAAAAATTTAGTATCTATTTAGTAGATGAAATATTTGTTACACCGTACAGTTGATGTCTTTATTGTATACAATTAAATTAGTAATAGAGGAGAATTTAGTACAAAAATTTGTTTTTTTTAAACTGCATTCATTATTACAAACTCATTTATACACACTTTTACTTACATGCACGATTAATGCATGATCAAACATTAATCTGCTTTACTATTTGTGCTACTGCTTGCTGCTTTACTACTTGTGCTTTACTTTTAAAGTATTTAGTGACAAGAATCATAGCGGATGGTGATTTTAAAATATTCGAAAAAAATCACAGGAAAAAAACCGCATCGGAGTACCACGATCTTTTAAATTTTAACCATTTATCTAAAATTATAATAAATTTAATGCATTTTCAGAAACTGGTGTAAAGAATTTTTTTTCTCGCACCGAGAAAATTTTTTTATTTCATTATTTACTATAGTTTTTTAACAGTGTTCATTATTTGCCGTCAATTTGTTATGATTTTAAAGGAATGCTACTAAAGTTTGTCATTAGAGTGTTTTTGTTATTAAGCCTTCTACCATACATCCTCCTTGTTTCTTCTTGTTAAACCTTTTCACTCCTTTTTGCTAATATCGAGTATGATTCGACATCAGCTTTCTTTTGCAGTAAGTATAACATCGATTGTGGGTCAATATTATCTTTTCTTTGTAGTAAATACTTGTCTAGTGTGCAACGACAGGGTTTTTAAATTAAGAAGAGTTACTGTTCACACTTGTTTAACCCAATTCAAATTGCTAAGTCGGTAGTAAAAATTGATATGTCTCTCACATTACTTTAGACCAGACAAGTGGGAAAGAGGAAGTTTAATTGCGAGTGCACTGAGTAAAAGTTGAAATAAAACATAGGCCACAATTCATGATTAAAAATTGAAATTTCTCGGTGGCATGGAATATGCAAGACATAGTTATTATATTGATGTAACGTTCTTTATAGCAAGTGTAACAAAACTGTTTCAGCAACTTCTATTATTTTAATTACAAAATAAAAATATATATCATAAAAAGAAAATCATAACTGTTTGCTAAATAGTTCAAAATAATTTACAACAATTTAAGGGAAATATAATAGATAATAATACCCCCATCCATGCAGGAAATGATTTTTTTTATATTTCCTGCAACAGAAATTTTTTGCTATTTTATTCTGTGAAAGTGAATAATATTAATACATGTTAATCTATTTCTTGTTAAGATTGGATTATCTTTATTAATATAAAACACTAAAAAGAATATTCCTTTAATAAAAATACTAAAAATAATGTCAATTATTATAGAAAGACTAAATAAGGGAGACAGTACTTCCAAAATTGTTTCGAGTTCGTTACCGTAAGAGTAAATGTTAGCTACATTCATAGTAAAAGATTTTAAAGTTATGTTTTTACGTATTTCTTGAGTTAACTGTTCATTAGCCTTTTCTGTAAAACTCTGAAATACCAATAAAAGCTTAGAAATATCTAATTCTGAATCTGTATTTTCAATAACTGTACAATATTGACTCGTTGATCTCCGTATTAATTAAATGCTATTAACTCCTTAACTGACAACAAAAGATGTTACCCAGTACTACTATTTTCAGCATAGACGCTTTGTAACGAAGTTTATTTAGTAAAAAGAGTCACAGTTTCCAGTCTAAAAATAATTGACTGTTTACAGTGAAAATTTTTACTAAAAGATGCTGTGAAAGGTCAAGTTACTTCATTCCTATGAAGTGGTGGTACTTAAAGACAATCAGGAAAGTACTGAAGAATGTATTAGAGGAAGACGGATATAAACGCTCGTAGCAGTTAGCGCATCGACTGCGCAAATCGTATATATGCACCCGTTGCAGTTAAGGAGTTACCGCTACATTTTATGAACACTCTTTGTGAATCATATATGATTCACATAAAAATTTTCTTTATGTGAAAAACTAGAGATTCTTTTGAATTTCTAGAAAAAGAAAGAAGAACACTTTTTAAAAATTACGATGGAAAATACAGTTTGAGAAATAACTACGAGTTATGTACCATATATAGCGTATAGTACCATATAATACACCATATATTTTATATATAGTTTAACAGTCTTTGATAGTAGAATTTTAAGCACTTCACCAGTTATTTGCTGATGAGACTTCTAAATGTAACTCTATAGCAGGTACCAAAGAAAATTTTGAAATATCTTACTTTGATTCTAATATCTTTTAAATAGCTGTGCATTATTCATATGTTGAACTTCGCATTAAATAAATATAATTCCCACTACATTTTTTATAACGTATTTCTATGAAAGTAATGTAATTTCCGATAAAGATTTCTCTATCCGAAAAATCACAAGTTTAGAAAGTATACATGTTCTACCACAACGAATAATTAATCTTTCTTTTAAAATTGGTTTTACATTTCCGGTAAAAGAAACTTTTCGTATATTGTATACATAATAGCTATACACATTTTGAATTAGAGCGTTAAAAGTTATATGCATTCCAACCTCCTTAAGACGAAAACGCTTTATACGAAATTTTCTACGAATAAAGAATAGTTTGCCAGTCAGGTTGTATTGGAAAATAATCATTGTAAAAGACTTCTATCACTTAATACAAACATTAAGACAAAATCCTCCTGTTTAATATGAAGTAAATATCCCACAATTTACCCAAAAGGGTAAACTATTTTCTCTAGTGACTTTCAGCTTAGAAACAATTTTATCACTTTTCCAGAACCGGACATGTGAGGATAACGTGTTTATTCTAGAAAACGGCATTAACCGTCATGGAATGTTATTGTCGTGTATGTATCTGTGTTAGTGTATGATGGCGTGTATTGTTAAAAATGTATCAAT